>VZTX01010796.1:13404-120156 GCA_013400915.1 Pardalotus punctatus
CCCCCCCCCATGCCTTCCAGCAATATGTGACCTTGAATTTTGCAGTGAATGTTGAGGTGCAGCTGGATGATGAACCTTGAAATTATATTCTCTTGCTGAAAGATCAGCTATTTGCTGAATTTGAGAGAAGTGTGACTGGGTTCCTGTGGCTCATCTTCTTGGCAAGGGAGAATAATTCCCGATGGTGCCTCCACAGGCTCTTGCAGCTGAGCTGAAGACGAGCTCAAAGGAGGAGCTTTTGATTTGAAGCAGTGTAGCTCTCAGGTTTTCTGTACAGATTTGTCTAATCTGCATTTCTTGGGAAACTCCAGTCTTTGACAAGGAAATTCTGACTTTTCCGGGTGGTCCCTCGAGGCAGCCTTTCCCGCAGTCTCTTTCCTTTTCATCTTTGAGTTCCTTGGGTTGTTTTTGATTGCACATTCTTGTCACGTTTTTGGGAGACAGATAATGTGTAGTTGCTCGAGAGCAACCATTTCCCAGAAAACCGATGGAAGAGCTGTCATTCAGCTTATTTGTGGTTTTATTTTCCAGCCTTTTATTTGATTATTGGGGTAGAATATGTAAAGTGTGCTTGGATATGGGGCTGTCTCTGTCCCTGGATTGGAGAACCTTTCTCTCAGCCAGCAGTGCCAGTGGTGAGGATGAGGAAAGCTGAAGCAGGAGGAGCCTTGTGAGCCTGTCCATACAAGAGTGATTTAGGAGTGGGAATTCACACTGGCTCTTCTTGCTATTATTTTGGCAGATCTCCCCTTTTGTCTCTGCCTTGTTTGTGCCTCTTTTGAGCCTGACTAGGCCAGAGGTCCTGTTGCTTACCCAGAGGTGGCCCAGCTGCCCCAAAACAGCATTTTTTTGTGGCTGGCCAGAGGTGGGTGCACAGTGCTGCTGGTGTGACAGACCTGGTTCACTGGAGGATGTGCTGCTGCTGTTACTCACTTCTAACCTGTTTTTTTGTTTGTTTTGGTCCTTCAGGTGCCTGTGTCTACCATGGCTTCCTATTTGAGGTAGGTGAGCTTGAACATGTCCTGCTGGGGAAGGGTTTGAGAAGGTGTTGTTGAACTTGACTCCGGTTCCTTCTTTTTGTCACCCTGTAACTGGGGTGCAGGTCACAGGTCTGTCAGCTCCCAGTCCACTGGAAAACAGCAATGGGATAAATAATGCCCTCAGGGAGATTAGGAATTCTCCCTGGGCCTTTGGACCCAACCAGGGCTTCTTTGGTCAGTGTGTGAAAAGAAGTATTTCCAGGGTCTTGGAAGCCACAAATGTGCAGTCCTGGGCAGGGTGGAGGTGATGCTTTGTAAAATGTCAGTGCAGTGCCGGGGTATGTTCTGTGTTTCTTTCCCTGAATTAATGAGGTATTGATGACAACAGCTTAACATCTTCTCCCCTCAGCTGAACATGGCAAGTCCTGTGTACCCTGACTCATCCTCATAAACCTGACGTATTTTCTTTTCTAGCGTCTCTAGAAATCCACGAATGACTTGGTACAAGAATCCCAGTTCTAAAGAATTTATGAGCAGTGTTTTGCTCGGTGACACTTGTCTGTCTGCCTTGCTCTGGTACTCTGGGCTAAAAGGAGATGCCTGGGCTACTTTGTGTCTCTGGAATGCTTCTGGACCTGCTTCCAGTCCCACAGCAGGCTGGCTCAGGGATTTGTTGAGGCTGGGAGGCAGCAGCTGTCAAGGACAGGTTTTGTTTCTCCTGGAGCAGAGCTGGATATGTGCTCTGTGTGTGTGACACATGGGGCTCTGTGGAAACAACTGGTGGCAGGCGGCTCCTTTGGCTTTCCGAGGTGGTCTCAAGGTCCAGGAAGTTTTTCTGCTCCAAGAAGGGAACGTAAGGGAGTTGCTGGAGGTGGCTCTGTGGCTTCAGAGGGAGTTGAAGCAGGCTAGCTGTGTTTGCTCCTCTTAACGATGCACTGTGGAGGGTCTTGCAGTCGCCAAGAGAAACTTGTAGCAACTTTTTTTTATGTTTTAAATGATGGTTGGAAACACTGTTTCCTTTCAGCGTCTCCTGTTAGGATTTTTCTCCGTGTTTGGTGCAGAGGAGGCCAAGATGATCAGAGGGATGGAGCACTTCTCCTGTGAGGAAAGGATGAGAGAATTGGGATTGTCCAGCTTGGAGAAGAGAGGCCTTGGGGTGACCAAATTGTGGCCTTCCAGTACCTGAAGGGAGCATAAAAGAAAGATGGAGAGAGTCTGTTCACAAGGAATGGAGTGACAGGACAAGGGGGAATGGATTCAAACCAACAGAGAGTAGCTTTAGATTAGGTATTAGAAAGAAATTCTTGGCTGAGAGGGAAGTGAGGCCCTGGCACAGGGTGCCCAGAGAAGCTGTGGCTGCCCCTGGATCCCTGGAAGTGTCAAAGGCCAGGCTGGACTGGGCTTTGAGCAACCTGGAGTAGTGGAAGGTTTCCGCCCCCAGGGCAGGGGGTGGAAATGGATGATTTTTAAGGCACCTTCCAAGCCATTCTGTGATTCCATGTGGAAGTGGCTGTAGGGGAGCTGCTCCTGGGTTTTTGTAGGAATGCTGTTTGCCGCAGGAGTCTCTGAAGTCACTTGGAAAATCCTTGGTGCATAAATCAAACATTCGAGTGCAGCGATGCAGGCGCTGCAGGGTTGCTGGGGTTGTTAACGCTGCAAAAGTTCTGCCTCTTGCTTGACTGACTTAGCTCCTTGTGCATCCAGGGTCTGCTCGTTTTCATGGCTTCCCTCTGAGGGAAAGCACCTCTCTGTGAGTGATTTCCAACTGTGTGGAGGCGGCTGGTGCTCCTCCCTCTGCCTCCTCCTGTGAGGGAGTTTTCAGATCCACACAACCAGCACAGCCGCGCCCTTTACTTAGAAAGAGGAAAACACACATTATTTTTTCTTAGCTGTAGGGCATGAGGAGACACATTCATGTCACTCTGAAAGTCAGGGAGTGTGGGAGGTGTTGAGCAAATCCATGCTGGCGTCTTTCTGCCAGCTGGTTGGTGCCGAGATGAGTTTTCAGCCCTGGGAAAAGGGGAGGGGAAGGACAGGGTTGTGCCTTGAGGTGGTTTGAATGGTGAGTGTGACTTGAAAAATGGCTTTGTGCCTGGTGGATGCTGCAGCACGGAAGAACAAATCCAGCTGAGCAACATCCAGGACACTTTCATTTTGTCCTCTTGAAAACATGGACGATGTCTGCGGCACCAGCTGCTGGTGAGGATGGATTCCTGGGCTGACGGATTCTTTTGGAAGTTTCCTGAGACACAGATAGGGTGCTTTTTTAAAACCCTATAATGCACTAAAGAAGCATTTTTTGAAAGAAAATGTTTTTAATATTTGAGTTGGGTTGAAAATTGTGAACAGAATAAGAAGCCCTAACTTAATTCACAGTATATGGTACTGTACTTGTGCTTCTACCAAAAACTTTGCTTCCCTGTCTCCTTTTGAAACATCTGTGTGCATTTTGTTGTCAGAAGTTTAAAGAAAGCCTGATTTTATGCCCTTTAAATCAGATTTCTGTTTCCATCAGTAGTTTGTGCTGGACAGAAATGAGAATGGAAAGGTAATAAATAAAAAATGCTGGGTTTTTTCCCCCCAAAATTTTAAATCTCCCATTCCCAGAGTAGATAGCTTCTACTCTGAAAAAATTTAGTGACTTTTGAAATAAATGTTAGCAAGTGCAGAGCACTTCTGGTTAGGGAATATTTCAAATTAGCAGTGGAAAGTGAGCTTCATTTTAATTTCATTAGAAGGATAAGAAGTCACTACTGAAAAATGAGATCAGAATTGAATATTTCAGTGGAAAGGTTTGCTTGTTAACTCTTACAATGGTCAAGATATTTTTGTTTTTAAATAATGTGATTTAAATGCCACTATTTAGCCTAGGGCTACATCCTCCTGTTGTACATGAATGTTTTGCAGTGAAGATTTTTTAATATAGTCATGAGATGCCTCTTGTGGAGCAAATCTCATCTGCTTGTGGGTTTCAGAAAGCTGGAATCAACTGAGGATCAAAAATAAAAGTGATTTTTGAATCAAGCATGTGCTGCATGTGTGTTCCTTCTTTGTTTTCCTTGGAAACAGTAGTGAAATATAGAGGAATGGGGATAAGATCTTTATTTCATGATACCGGGTAAAAGAATCTTGGATATGAGATTTCTCTCCTGAGGATGAAGTGAATTCTTGTCCCTTCATCAGCAAACGAAGGGGACAGAGGCACCCATTTTAATCTGAAATAACTTTTCTTTTTTCCCTTAGTGGTTCTAAACATCACTTTCTCATCCAAGGAAACGAGCCCTTGGGCAGAAGCTGCATCTCTCAATTCCCCCTGAGCCTGGAGCTGGGCAGGAGTTTGGATGCCCAGCCCCAGTCCCTGGGAGCAGCACGTGGCACCAGCCGGGCACACTCCTGGCTAGCCATGCCTTTTTCCATGAAGTGTCTAAGCAGGGATGAGGCAGACTTTCCTCCATCAAACACATTTGCCCTGCTGCAAGTGAAGCAGGAAGCCGATGTCTCTGCTTGCCCCGAGGTGATTTATCTCACCAGGTATTTCGCAGCTCGCTCCACAGTGGGCTGCAAATACATGGAATTTATCATCCCCGTCCCTCCTCCTCAACCCTTCTGTGCATACGGACCTGTCTGTGTTTTTTCACAGTACACTCGCTGCTCAGAAATAGTTCTTCTTCCCTCTGCTTTGGTCTCTTTGGATCTCATTTTCCAGCAGTCCAGAGTCCATCAATGAAGTCGTGTCCCTCTTCAGTTGTCTGTGTGTGTTTAAGAGCAGCTTTTGGCCCCGGGTTGGAATCCATGGAGTGCTCTTCCTAAGCAGTCAGGCACACACGGGTTTTTTGGCAAGAAGGGATTTTGAAACAGCTCCTCTTTGCTTTGGATAGGAGAAATTCATAAACCTGGAGAAATTGATAAACTTCAAGAGACAATTCTGGGAGTTGTGGAGCTTTTGAGCTTTAATCGGAGACTTGGGGCTGTCCATAAGGAATTTTCCTTGGGCTGGCTGTAGTGTTCTGCTCCAGAGGTCTTTCTTCTCCATCCTGGCTGGTGGAACACTCATGCTTTAACCTTCAGTGTGTTGTGGGAGGTCCTCTGGCATCAGCTTTATTTGGAGATCAGGGTCTTTACAAGAGCTGCCCTGTTCCACATTTTCCATCCCAGTGAGCTTCCTGGATGGGAGCTGTTCATCCACGAGCGCTGACTTAAGTAGATGATTAACATTTAATAACACAGTTATAGGAGCTATATGCCAGAGCCTTGGCAGGAGATACCCGTTTTCTCATGGATTCATTCACCAGGACAGGAATTTAACAATTACCCAGCGTTTAGAAATTTTCCAAGTCATTGTGCCCTCCATCTTCCAGGATGCATTTGAAGAGCTGTTTTGGAAATCGCACCTTACAATTTATCATTTACTTTTTCTTTTTAAATCCCCACCATGCAAAATGTCTTCTTCCTTTGCCAAGTCACTTCCTCATTCCTTCCCTCTCCTCAACCCTTTCAAAACCTTGGCCAGGATTTCCTTTGCATTTTCTCTTTAGAGGAGGGGTTGCAATGTCTAATTAATTGATAATAAAAATATTAGAATTTTGCTGTACATTTTTGATGACCTCTGAAAGACTTACGGATTTTGTAAGATAACTGAGAAAAGTGGAGCCCCACTCTGTTGGCAAATTGAAAACTTTTCCTCTGTAGTAGTGCTGGCACATTTGCCAGTCCAGGGTGTGTTTGAGACCTTGTTCTTCACCCTCAAAACATCTTGGGTGAAAAGAAGTTAAAATGAGCTGAATGTCTTCTCAGGCTTTTGAAGTAGATTGTTAGTGTTTTAATCCGTCGTAAACCTTAGGCAAAATTGGACTACTGTGTCTGGAGAGTGGTCCCATGTGGAATTCTTATCTCTAGGGTGACTTCATTATGTTTCTTTTTCCCTTTTTGTTTCCCCCTTGAATAATCCCCATCAAAAATGCCATTATAGTTAAATTTATTGATTCAATGTTGTCCAGGATAGATTGTTCCCTGACCCTTTTCAGCACACATGAGTTCTCCAGTTGTTGCTATTTTAACTGCTGAATTCACCCAAGATACTCCTTGGTGCTTTCATGAAGACAAAAACTCCCAAATCTGAAGCTCTTCCCAGCTGGGTGCATTGATTTTGTGTCACTGCTCGGATCTGTCAGCCTTGGGAGGGGCTGTCAGGAGCCATGTGATGCTCTGAAGTTTATGATGCCAGTATTTCTGCCATGCATATTAATCAGCTTCCAGTGGGAATGCAGGCAGCAGACTTCCCTGGGAAGACTGCTGTAATTCTCCTCATGCTGTGGTTTATTGTTGAGCCGTAGATTAAGGAGACCCATTAGGATAAAATACTCGAGTTTGTAATCATTATATCTACTCCAGAATCATTCTGTAATGAATCCTCTAACTAACCCCGGGAGCTCAGCATCCAAAGCATCTTTGTATTACCAGCTGCCATGCTGCAGCTAAAGGAGAGTCCCAGGCTCTGTGTTTCTGAGGATCAGCCAGGGGGAAAAAAAATCCCTCCTCCCCCAAAGGATAAATCCTGAACATGGCTTCTTCCTGGATTAATTTGAATAATTTTAAGCCAGATGTTTCATTACTCAAAAAAAAAAGAAAAAAAAGAAAAAAAAGTTGAGTTTCCTAACCGGCTTCCTGTGTGTTTTGAGGAGATCAAAATAGAAACTGGGCTGAAAACTGGTAAATTTTAATTTAAGTATAACACATTTTTGGGGACATCAATAGCAGCTGTAATTTGGGGTCTTGCAGTGAGATGGCAAAGGTAAGAACCTTTGAACCATTTGGTTTTTAAACCAGAGATCTTGTTCCTAATGGGAACGTAGTCTCCCCAAAAATCTTAACCTTTTTGTTTCTTGGGAATTCACCTGTTGTCCTACATGAATATATTTGGTCATAGTCACGTGGGATTAATTCCTTTGGAGTGCTCAGCCAGCTTCAGACCAATATGCTATATATCAAGAGTTGTGGTGCATGGCTATTTGTATTTTCAGAGGAAACACAAGGTTGCTTGTTTAATTATAAAGAACTTAGCTGATGGAGACAGTTGTCATTACTGATGTGCCAAGAGCCAGTTCTGAGTTAGTGGGTGCAGTCAATGCTTCTATGCATCCAGCCTGGAAAAGTGGTTTCAGGGGAAAACATGAGCAAACTTGTTAGCAATTTCTTTCCCACATTTTTCTGCAGTTTTATAGATTCTTCTGTCTCTGCAAAAAGCCTGATTTTCTCGAGTGCCTAAGAAATTCTCAGTATTGCAGAGTGAAAGCAACCTGCTACGCTTTTATTCCAGTGGAATTTTTTCTGTTGTTATTTTAAGAATCAGAATTTTAAAAGTATTCCGTTTTGAAAACCCGGGTTTGGCTTTAAATTGGAGGCACTTAAAACCGCATTTATTCCTTTCTGTTTCAATTTCTCAGTGAAACTCTGAGATCATCGTGGTTATGGAAAGGGAACCGTAAAGGTGCCTCAACTCTGCTGCTAAATGGAAATCTTCCAAACCAAAAATGAATTATGTGCTTCCATTGAGTGACACAGAGTAATTCTTAGGCCTCTTTTCCATGTTTTATTTAAAACAGAGATTCCCACAATGAAACAATAAACTTAATGAAAATCTGTTTAAATTTTTATGAAATCCTTAGGACAAAGCAAAGTCGAACATGCTACTTCCAAAGACATTTGGAGACTTCGTATTAGATAAAATGGAACCGATTGAGATACAGTCGATTAAAAATTGAGGCGAATTTGTCCCAGAATTTAAGCTTTAAGCCCTGTTACCTAAGAGCAGTGCATCCTGTAACTCCAGAAGCCTGGGCATGACTGAAGGGCAGTGTTTGGCAGTATTTTTTTCTTTTTTTCATGTTGTAATTTTACTTCCTAAGAGGTTTTTGGATGCTGGAATGCAATCCAGGGAGGGATCCTATATATGTGGTGTGCGATTACCAGGTGTATCTGTGATGGCACAGCATAGCTGAAACCCATCAGCAAGGTGAAAGTAGAACTGAGTTTAAAGTCATTCACCTCTGTAATGTTGGGGGTTTTTTCTGCCTGCTCCCTTAATACTTTGATTCTTCTGAGCAGGTTTAATTAATTCAACGCTGGTCCTCCTGTTTCTTTTGGAAGCTGATGTGGCTTTAACAACCCTGTGTACATCCTCTTGTGCACCATAGAGTTTCTCTAGTCTCAGGATCCTTTCCCAGGGGTTTCAGAAGGATTTTCTGGCTTTAGAGGAGTGGTAAAGCTTCACTCTTTGGAGAGGAGTGTGCTGGAGCTACCACAGATCCTTCCTTCTCCTTTGACTGCTTTATGTGGGGGAAGATCTAAGTTCACAAGATGTAAGACTGTCAGTTCTCCTTCTTGCTTCAGGCAGAGAAGTATCTGTGAGATCAGAGGCAAGCCTCTTGAAATCCCTAGGAAAAGGCATCATCCATGGTATTTCGCATCCTAGGAGGGAGCTGTGAAGCTCAGCTGCTTTTCCTGCTGTAATCAGCATCCTGTGTGTTGTCCAGTTATCTCCTTGGATGGCATTTCTGTCTGGTAAGAGCTGGCTGTGGGCACCTGGCGTGTCCAGGCTGCCAGAGGCACTGATTTGTGACATGAAGCCCTCTCATGACCGTTTTTTGAATTATTATGGTGATGCTGATTTCCCCCATTAAAATAGGAGGTGTTAGTATAAAAAATAAACTGGGAATGATGCACTCCAAGCAAAATATTTTTGCTGGGCTTTTGTTGCCTATCAGCAAGCAGTGTTTGATGCTTTTGGGCCTAGTGACTTTGTTAGGAAAATGCTGGATTGGAATCTAGCACAGGGAACCAGCAGTTTGTTCATATGTGATCATTTCCCTTCTTTTAGTCTAGCATGGGAATAGGCATTTTGTTCTGCAGGCACCTGATCTGATCTTCAAGGTCAAATCTTTTCCTCAGCATCCTGTTTATACAGATGCCTTCATTAGCCTCTACAAATAGCTGCTAAATCCACATGTTCAGACTGAGGAGATGATAATTCCTCATCTGGCAGCTTCACTGAGTAACCTCCTCGTTAAAATCAGCAGTAGTGCTATGTAAGAGGTGCAGTGAGGTCTCTCTACTTAATATTTTTAGTGCGTTCTGTGTGGTGCCGGAGTGATTCTAACCTTACTGAAGTCATTTCATGCTTCTGTAATTCATTGGGTTTTTAGTGTATTTATAGATGCCATTTTATCAAGCACTGCAGTAGAAATGATGAGAGCATCTGGTTAAATCCATCACATCTTGTACAACAACCTCTGAAAAAATAACCTTGGTAATTGAGCCTTTCCCCCTTTAGATGGTTGCGCTAATATTTTAAAGGCTTTGGATACTTAATATCATTGGAGTGCCGTAAGTGTCACTGCTGTGCTTTTCTGTGGTGGAAACCACATCAGTCAGTGATGACACCTGAAACAGCAGAGCCATGTTTCAGCTCGGACCCAGACCCTTGGCTGTGATGATGTGGAAGCAAGAAAGCTGTGATTTGTTGGGATTCATATTTGGAAACCTCCCTGAGATGGTGTTGACAGCAGCATCTGCGAGGAGTGACGGTGCGGGGTTGTGTGAGGGGTGTTGGGCAGGCCAGAAAAATGAGAAATATCCGCCCTGTGCTGGCACAGAGAGCTGTTCTGTGCTTAATCTTTCAGTCTCTGGGAAGTGGTGCTGGAGTGATTTAGGTGGGGTTTGTAGCCTTGCCAGCTTGCGGCCTCGCAGAGAAACTGGAGGTGAGGCTTACAGAAACATCATCAGCACATTTCTATTTGGGGAGCCCACATTCCTGCCCTCCTGAGTCCTGAGCTACTGTAAGTGCTGGAGCTGCTTTGATGTCGGCAGAGCCGGGCATTTTCCCAGCTGAGCACTTGACCCTGGTGCTGGCAGTCAGCCTTCCAGCCACTGAGCTCCTTTAGTGAGGCAGGGCTGCAGGCTGGCAACCGCTTTGCCAGTTGGTGTTTTCCAGAGAGAGCATGCATTTACCTTCTCACGTCCCTTGCAGCAAGCCCAGCCACTGCCCTGTCTCTTTTTCTTACCTCATCTTGGCCCTACACGTGAAGTTTCAGTTTTTGTGAGCCAGACTCCCACATATGCATATAAAGAGATGACTTGGCGTTAAATCTGGAAGTTTACAGAGGAAGCTGGCTTTGGGGAATGTGTTAAAGGTGGGATGGAGATACCCTTCACTTGGCTGCCTTGAGACACCCTAATCGTCAGCTGCCCTGGCTGGAAACGCAGTTCCCTGTGCTATTCTTGTGCTTATGGACCATGTTTGCGAGGGGCAGCACGCTCTGGCATCCAGAGGCTGCAGTCCAGGCTGGAATACCAAAGGTGTTGGGAGGTCGGCAAGGTCTTTCCTTCACCTATTCTGGTGTCCTTGGTGTGGGTGCTGTCCGTGTCCTGCTGATGTTCTTGTGACTGAATTGGACAGGAAGGGCTGTGTTTTGTGCTCTGTGTGTGTTCCTGCAGCAATTTCAGTGGGGTTACTCTTGCTCCAGTCAAACACGATTCTCCTTGCCTTCCCAGGCACTTGGAGTGTTGGAAATCCATCCGTGCTTTGCCTCTGGCTTCCCTGGGAACAGCTCCCGGCTGTGCTTTGTGTTCATGTCTCTGTTTCCTGGCAAAGCAGTTGCTGTGACTGCTGAGAAGTCAAATGAGGTCCTTCACTGGGGTTTATTTTTCTCTTGGCGCAGTCAGTTTGGTCGCTAGGAAGGTGATGATCCCTGTTTGTCTGAAGGAATTGGAAGATGGTATTTTAGGAGTCCAAAGAAAACTGCAATTCTCTCTCGCCTCCCCTCATTTCCCCTTTCTCTTAATCACCATTCTAATGAGACTTCCAGAGGATTTTCTGATAAGCTTTTGGCCGCCTTGTATTCCAATTGCTACTTTATTGACCGTGTTGTCCATGTGGGGACCTCAAAGTGAAAGCAGTGCAGTGGGACTGGTGTGCTGGAGTCTTTTGTTATCCTTTACACAGAAAGTAAATTTTATCAGTGACAGGGTTTTTTCTGTAGGGAAGCTCGTGGAACCTTTCCCTTCTCCCATTCTCTTTCTCCTAGAGTTTTCCCAGACATTTTAATGTGAGCATGTATATGAATAAATAAAAGTTTCTGCAGGCATCATACTTTCTTTTTTTTTTTTTTTCATTTTACTTCTAAATAGCTGTGCTTTTAGGAGCCTGTTCCCAATTTCATCCGATATTTTACAGACCTAGGGAAAGAAAACGCCTTTCCACTGTTGCCTGTGGACTTTACACACTCAGTGGAGGCCAGAGTTTAAGTCCTGCAGGAGAAGATCAGAAAAGGGCATCTACCCTGACCCTTTGAAGTGTTTAAAAGTAGGTATGCACCTCCTGTCACAAGTCTTTGGGAGAGGTGTGTGTACCCTTTAAAAAAAAAACTTGGAAGGTGATCAAAACAGTGGTTGATTGTGTTTCTGTGCCCTCAGGTTTGCTGCAGGTTTGTTTTCTGCCAGGTGTTTTGCTGTTTATTTTGTGCAAATAAAAAACCACCAAATGTGAAGAGTGGTTGTTGGTAAAGGCAGTATTTTGGGTAGTTCCTTGGACTAGCATTTAAAGAAGAAACCCACAGAAAATTCCTACAGAAGAAGCTGTGCATCAAAGGGTTTGTTTGCTTTCAAAATATTTTTTATTTGAAAGTTTTTGGCTCAGGATTTAGGCCAGCTCTAATAAACCTGTCACCTTTGCTGGGGTTGTAGATTTCAGAGAGAAAAAACCCCTTTTGATCTGTCTTGGATCTGTCACTGATACCCAGCTTAATTTCCTCAGAGCAGGACATGTCCCAGTCCCAAGGAGAGGAAATCTCATTTGTTTAAGTGCATCGTTTATGGAGAGGTTCAGAAGCTCAGGGCTTGCTCCTCATTGTCTGTCTCAACCAAATTTGTGCTCTAGAAATACAAAGCAGGATTTGCTTTGAAAAGCAGTGATTTATGGTGGGGAGTCACTAAACATGTTTGCACATGAGTCCTTTGGGCATGCATAACAACTTAGCTTGGGAACCTACCACAAAAGCATTCATTCCTTCATATCTTGCCCCAGAGGCCAGGGCCAGTTGTGTTTTTGTTTCTGTTCCCAAAGAACTGGCTGCGGGCAGGGATGAATTAGAGGGGGGTCTTCATGCCTTCTGAAGGGGGGGAAAAAAATATATATACTGCATCTGAATACAGGACACACACATCCTGGCTTGTATTGGAAATAGTGTGGCCATCATCAGGACCAGGGCAGTGACTACCCCTCTGTGCTGGGCACTGGGGAGGCCCCACCTCGTATCCTCGCTCCAAGAAAGACACTGAGGGGCTGGGTCATGGCAAGAGCCAGCCCAGGGCAGTGGTGGAATCCCCATCCTTGGAGGGATTCAAAAGCCGTGTGCAGGTGGCACCTGGGGACATGGTTTAGTGGTGGCCTTGGCAGTGTTGGGTTAATGGTTGGACTCCATGATCCTGAAGGTCTTTTCCACCCTAAAGGATTCCATGGTTCTGTGATTCTGTAAAACCTTTTGGGGCCTCCTGGTGTGTTAACACTCAAGTGTTAAGGCGTGACATAACTCCTCTGTGAGTATTAGGGGCTTACAATTCAGGAGGAGCAGTGTTACATTAACTGGGTATTTGGCATTGCTGTCACAGCTGGAGTAACAGTAATCTGATTTTTCACTGTTCATTTGTGGTGAGATATTATGGGGGGGATGCACAAGGATGGAGGGGATCCGAAAGAGTCATGATTCCTCATTACAAAGGACTTGAGCTCTTGTCTGCATCAGTTCTCAAAGGGAAAGTTAAGGGATAATTTGTAGAATGCTACAGAGGGAACAGAAATTATTATAAATAAACCTCTTCTACCCATAAGAAAATGGAGTAGCCAGAAAATGAAAGCTAGATAAATTCAGCTTAGGAACTAGGTAGACTTTTACTGTGAAGATTGGAAATCATTGGAACAGTTTCCTGACGTGTGCTATGAATTATTCTGTATCACTAGAAATCTTTAAATCATGGTTGGCTTTTTTCCCCTGAAAGCTGTACTTCCGTTAAATTGCAGCTTTTGGACCAGAATCAGGAATTCATTTTTTCAGCAGAGTCAGCCAGCACAGGTCCCCCTGCTTTCCAAACCAGGCAGGCTCTGTTTGGGGGTGGAATCTGTGGAAGTGTGGTGGCACGGGGACACTGTCGTGGGGAAGGCGTAGTGTTCATCTCACCTGCCTTTTCATGTCACACTGAAGGGGGGCTGAGGTAATTTTGTCTTGCTCTGCTGATGCTCCTGTGTGTATGTGAGTGAGTAGGTAAACCCCACACCTGTCCCAGCATTAAAGGCTGTGTCCTACTTGCGTGTAACTCTTGCTCAATAAGAGCAACATGCACAGAAATGGCCAAATCACTGTGTGCTGCTTTATTCCCTGCTCTGGGAAAGGCGAGAGGAAGGAGGGAAAGGACTCCTTCCCACCTGCTGGTAACACCCAGCTGATTTACACTCTCTCCCTGTGGGTCTTGTTCTCCACCAGCTGGGGTGAGTGGCCAAATGAATGCTGAGGAGTCGTGATGGTGTAAAACTGATGGGGGACCAGAATTATGGAGGTCATAAGCTTGTTCCACATTAGAAACCCAGCTTGCAGGAACAAGCTGTACAGCGTGCTGGCTCCTGGGAGGATTAATTACAGATGGTGGCTGTGGCAGCTACATCAAGTACCTCTAATGTTGTGTAAACTTCATTAAACAAATGCTGGGCTGTAATCTATGAGAAGTGGGATAGGATGATGAGGGTAGAAACGGAAAGTACTCTGTAGGGAAGTTAAAAAAAAAAAGAATCCTCAGTGTCTAAATCCACTGAAGCAATTTCTTCTACCTCTTGTGCTTTAATGGTAGAATTTTAAACCACAAGCTTTTAAACTTATTATCTGGTAAAGCCTTGGTAGCTTGAATTAATAACAACTTTCTGCTAATGCCTTGCTGAATTCCTCTTAGTCAGCAAATCCTGGTTTATCTGATACCCTAAATCCATCCTGATATTCTGTCACCATGTGCATTTGGCCATTTCTTTTTTTACTTGTGGAAATCACAGAGGAAGAAGCACTGACAATCAGCTTGATCGTGGCCGCTGTGGTTGATTGACTGGAGTGGTGCAGGGTTTATAGGAGGCCTTGGTTCTAACTTTGGCTGCAGGTTTGTGTTTTTATCTGAAAGTTAAGCACTTCTGTATGATGATATAATATCCTAAGCAACGTTATCTAATTTAAAGTTCAAGAAATGCAAGTTCATCCAGCTGTCATTGGTAATGTGAAGGTGTCATTTCATTCTGCTCTGAACTGTAGGTACCCTGTGCTGCTGCCGGAATGGGGGTTCCCACATCCCCCTGCCTCCCTCAGAGGAGGCAGAAGCCTGAATCAGGGAAAAGTGAATAAATCTCTGCTGACTTAGCAAGTTAAATCTGCTCGGCAGAGAGTCCTGTGAATGGCAGTGCTGGGGCTGGGAATCAGGGCATGAAGGAGGGGAGGTCTGGGGGGAGAGTTCATGACAGAGGCCACGGTGGGATTAATTCATCTGCAATTTGTAATTTCACCCTTAGCGACTCAGTTATCGACATGGTGAGGAATTGAAAGGCCAGTTAAATGAACTGAGCTTTTACTTTCCAGACAGAAAGACTTAATCGAGGTGGAAAAGCCAAGTGTCTATTTTAAAGTACTTCTTGTGGCCAGTGAAAAATTTTGTGTGCTTGTTTAGTTCAGTTGTCTGTTTGGAATTGGAAAGTTGGGGTTGTGTTAGACATTTCTCATTAGACACACTCTGAGAGTCCCTTTGCCTGGCTGAAGAATAAAGTGGATAGTTGCTGGTCCTTAAAGATCTCTCCTACAGGAGATCTAATACCCAAGGGAGTTTTGTTGGTTTTTTTTTTCCCCACTGTTTTTCCTCAAAATAATAGTTTTAAAATGATTTTCCCTGCTGTCTCTCCATCCTCTCCCAAATCCTTGTCTATTGACAAGTGCTTTAAGGTGACTTGTGTAGCTCTTTTAAGATCAGGAGCCTAAAGTGAGGCTGTGGATTTAGGGATCCTGATTGTGGTTTGATGCTTTCCTCCGCTATTTTAGCTGTACAGTGGCTCCACAAGACTTGTGAATGGTCAGCTGAACATGGTGTTTTTGGAGAGTAACACTGAACACTTTGATGCATAAATTTAGGCTCAGGAGCTTGACTTTACTCACCTGTTTTGGAAAATGTTGGCTTTTGAAAATGTCACCTTTCTCTTGCAGTTTAAGAGAGCTTAAGAGAAAAGCCAGTCTTGCCCAGTGTCTCTTTTTGATGTAGGAAGCAAGTGAAAAAGTTATACTATTTAAATAAAGGTAAATTTCAGGCAGTGAAAATATTTCAGCTTTTATGTTGTCATTAAGCAGTTTTGGTTTTGAAATGCATTTTTTTCTTTAAAGAATCCAAGACTAGAAGCCTGGCCCTTCACTGCCCTGCGGGTGAGTGCTCAGATGAATTGTTTTGGTTCCCCATGGTTTAGATGCAGCTGAAGAGAAATATGTTGGCCTTTGGGCTTCATCAGACAACACGGCACGGCCTCTGTGATCAGTGGCTACAGCACATGTTCTTAGGGGAAGTGCTGGAATTTTTATAATTTGTCATAAAATGCTGCGAAATTCCTTTTTCTTTTCCTTTCAAAGCTGTTCTCCTAAAGAGAATCCCCAGTCCTGCTCTAAAAATGCTTCTTGCAGTAGGAAACACAGCAACCAAACGCTGCCTGTTCTTCCCTTCCCGGCTCCCTTCTCCTCGGGAACGGCTCGGGAAGCGCACGTGTGTTTTGTGCTCTGTGTGTGATTAATCTTGAGGAGTTTTACAGAGCTGATGAGTGGAGTGTCAATGGGATCTCTGTTAGCTCGTTTTTCAGGAAGGAGGGACATGGCTTTCCTCAAAGTGGGAGTTGGGCAAGCAGCCAGTCGGGTACCAATAATAACAAAATCGTGCAAGTCCAAACCCAGCTGAATTGCAAATGACTTTGAATGGGCCTGCATATAAAATCCTGGAGCCGTAATGATGAAAAGGTCTTAATTGCATTTATTTTTAAAACAAGTACGTCTTTCTTTTCGTGTGCAGTTTTACATTTTGTTTCAGGAAACAGACGTGTAAAAAAAGGGATCTGAGGAAAGGTGGAGTGGTAGAACAACAGGAAGGAAGGATGCAGTTCTGACAGTCCTGAAGTCCGCATGGACAAGGAGGGAGGAAGAACAGATAGATTCATATGTGCAAACATTTAGTCGCCTGCATTTCTATTTTGTATGCTTTATGCCTAAAAGGAGGAAAGGGCTATAAGGATTAGGGAGAAATAGGAATTAAAAGCTAGTTTAGACACTGGTAACACCTGCACATTTCCATTTACCAAGGTATTTATTTTCTGTGTCAGGTCTGTGTCAAACCCAGGAAATACTTTTTGTAGATGCCTTGAAAGGAACATTCCTGAAGTAATCTTGGGTTTATGATCATCTCTTTAATACCATTTCCTTCCTGTTACTTGGAGTTATCTGTATCATTGCAAGTTGTGCTTGCTCAGGAAAGGTATTTTCCAAGAAGAGCATTTTCATGTGTTGCACGTAAGTAGTTTATTTGTTTCTTCTTGAGGTGTCTGTTAAATATATTTTCTTTTTTTAAAAAAATAATTACTTTTTGAGCCTTCTTAGCCCTGTTGTGGTGCACTGCTGGGAACTATAAAAAAACTATAAAGCATGTATTCTTCAGGAGGATTTCCAAAAGATCTCGTGTCAGGACACTTGGGTGCTTTGGAGCCAGGTCTTTTTTTTCTCCCTTTTAAGAAGACTAAAGTAGGTTTTCTGGCCTTCTGGGTAAACCTTGTCCTAATTTGCATCCCTCTTACCTGCCTTAGTCTATGTGAAGCTCCAAAGTATCTCTAATTAGGGAAAACGTCGAAATGAAAAGCAATTAAAAAAGAGTTGTTTCTAATGAGGTTTTGACACCAGCGCTCGTGCTGAGGGCAAATTTCCAGGAAGGGGAAGTGCATGTGTGCCTCACGGGGTGGAATGACTGGCAGGGTTTGATGGATCTGGTTAGCCACTGGAGCACACTTTGCTGCTTTGGGCAACAGTGAAATTCCTGTTGGCTCAATCTTAATTTTTCCCAGCTCTGCCTGGAGGGAGGCAACAAGCCATAGCTGCTGCACATGAATGCAGGAGAAAGCTGCCTCAGAGTCCCGGGTACTGCAGCTTGGCTTGGGATAAAGCACTTGCTGCAGAGCAAGCCACTTCCCTGGAGATAACTCCTCACCCATAACCATGGGATTTGAGAGGAGAAGAGGAGCCGGGTTATTCCGGGGACTTGGAAGGCAGCTGGGTGTAAGTGTTGGGCAGTAGGAGATGGTGTTGCAAAGAGCCCCGTTGATCCCATCTGCACTGTTTGTCCAGCCACATGGACCTGTGCCTGGCAGTAGAATCCACTGCGAAACACTTTCTCAGGTGGAATTCCAGGTGCCTGTTTCAGCACTGAGGAACAAGGCTGGTAATGAATGTTCCAGCTCATACAACCGTGCCTGGCGTGACGCTTTTAATTGCAAATTCCTACAAGTAAATGACTGTTGGATATCATGTAAAAGAATTAAATCCTAATGGCCTGAGCAGATGATACAAAGGCCTGTGACAACTGGATGGATGATAATGGTTCCCTCAGTCACTGGAGATGTAAACAGGCACTTCACACACCATTTTCCCTGCAACTGTGCTTTAACTCCGCTCGTAATTGAAGGATTGGTTGCCTTGAATTTAACCAGGTATGAAGTGGCAATGAGAGAAAAAGGGGAGAGGAAGCCTGTACTTGCTCATGTGTCTGTAAAATGCTGAACACACAAAGATCGAGTAATTGAGACAAGCCAAATGTTTATACAAGGGCATTTCTAGTGCCCCCATCCTTAGCAGGACAGCAGTTCAACTTGCCTGGGGGAGAGGATGAAATGAGAGGATTGTAGACCAGAGACTTATTTTATTTTGCTTATCTGCAGGAGAATCAAAGCAGGGCAAGGTACAGCTTTGATGCAGGGTCAAATGTGGGTTTTGTTAAGTGCAGGGTTTGGTTTTGATTCATTAGCCGGATGCAGAGGGAGGAGACCTTGCCTGGACGAACACCAGCAGGAATAATTGTTTTGCTGGGAGAAGAGGAAAATCCAACAGTGGAGTAAAGGGTGGGTTTCTGCTGACTTTGTTGGACTGCAGTGTTTGAGCAGTGAGGAACGATGGCTTTATTTCTGGATTGCTCAGTGGCAGATACTAAAATGGCCTTCAGAAGGGCAGCTGTCTGCCTTTTGCTGGTACCTTTTAAAGAATTTATTGTGGAGCACCTCCTCTTATTCCTTTTTACAGTCTTGCTCAAAGGTTTTTTCTGAAAGGACATAATTCCCCTGATGAGGAAGGGGGTTTTGCTCACTTTTATAAATTTTCTCCCAACTAACAGTTCTCAGATGAGTTTCAGTGTGGCACCCTGCTTGTGTACTGAACAGCCAGGGTTCTGAAGTTGCCAGCAAATATTCCTAGCCCCTACAGACAGAGATTTTGGAGAGATCAAGCAAGCTGTGTTATACTACACTAGCAAATTACTGGTGCTGAATACTTGGGTTTAAAAAATTGCTAAAAAAGGGCATGTCACAGCCAAAACTTCCACACGTTTTGGCTGCTCCTGGTTGCCTGATCAAAGTTCTTTGTGGGAATCAAAGATCACCTCATCCTCTTAAGATTTTATTGGGGTTTGTCTTTTTTGCTGAAATTGCCATTTAAGGGGACACTTTTATCCCAATGTGATTTAGACTTGTGACCGTGAAGGGGTAAAGGTGACACTGCCAGCTCGTTTTATGAAGGTCACCAAGCAGGAATGGCCATCATTCATTACCAGCTTGCTGAAACAGAGGCAGAAAGCTCTGCTTTTCTGCCACTTTCCTAAGAGGTTCCCTGCTCTCTCCTTCTTGGAATTTGTGCAATTTGCTGTTACATTGGAGCAGTGGACAAAGTACGAGTATTGTGTGTGACAGGCTGCTCCTCCCAGGACTTCCATCTTGCATAAATCACTTCTCTTATGCCTCTGTATAAAATTTAAATGACATCTGGAAGGAAGGGACTTGCCAGACCCATCCATCTGAAATATTCAAGTTGTTTTACATTTACACTGGCATTGCTCAAATCAAGATCTCAGCCTTTGAGATAGGACTTGTGACCAGCTAAAAATTAGGGCACAGCATCCGCAGGAGACATTTTGGAGAGAAAATGTGATATTATTTTTTTACCCTAAGTGTGTTTAAGCTTTTGATTTTCTTCTAGTGTGACATTGTGACTTTTCATTGAGAGCAATACTTGCATGCAGTCCTTGGGTTTTGGGTCAGCAACTCTGGCAGGCTTGGGTCTACTTTGCATTCTGGTCCATTAAGAAATTGTCCATTGTCTAAAGTGATTTTCCTTTGAACTGTTAGGTCTTGGAAACAAATGTTTTCCTGAGACAAGGTGGCTCACTGGAATGCTTTACCCTGTTTTTCCTCAGAGGTATTTCAAGGCAGCAAGAAAATGTCATCTCCTTTCAGAGTCTCTTTATGTTCTGGGGGAGTTAAAAAACTTAAATATTGAAAGATAAATAGGCTTTGCAATCTGAAAATTTTGAAGAGATTTGAGTGATGAGATGGCACCACGATGGCAAAATTCGGATTTTCTTTTTGTCACAGCGTGGCTTCCCACGGCTTGCAAAGTTTTGAAAAGTTACAGCAATTAGCAGAGCCAAACAAGTAGGAAAAGGTAAATTATGTAAAATGGGCTGAATATTAAGAATGTAATGAATGACATCTGTAAGAAATGGGAAAATATCAGGGAGAAGAAAGGAGAAATGACAGGAAAGAAGGACATTATAGGAAGATGTGTAGAATGCTTCCCTCTCCCATAGCGAAAGCATTTTGAAATAACTCCTGACATTATCGATTTTCTGAAGGTACTTTGTGTTTTTCCAAACCAGCCCCTTGCCGGGCATGGGGATTTCAGTTCGCTGCCCTGAGCACACATAGCAGGGCTCTTTGGGGTCGTGGCAGGAGGCTGGATTAACATTCCCAGCAGGCTCTGGGGTTTGGATAGTCTCTGTGATCTTTTCTGATCCCCTGCAATGTGGTAGGAACCATGTGTTGATGATTCCAAGCAGGTGATGTCTCTGGAGATTATCGGAAGTACAAGTCCCTTTTCTTTCCCCTTTTCCTGTGCCTTGGAGATCCAGTAAGGGGCCCGGGAGCCTGTCTGCTGTCCTTCTGCCCCAGATTTTCCTCTTTTTTGCCCTTGGAGCCAGATATGTTCACTTTAGCATGGCAACATGAGTAAAAATCCCATCATTTTCTTGGCATCCTGGATGACGTTTTCCTTACACTTGCAGACCCCAGGTGGAAATGCAGCTGTGAGAATGCCTGGATAAGCCTGCTTCAAAAATTAAAGTGGGGTAGCTAATCCTTCTCCCTGAGAGGAGAATTCTCTTTTGTTATAAACCTCTATTTTTCCAGTAGAAATGGTGGGGTGGGGAGGGTGGGGTGAACACGATAGGACTTGTGCACGTAGCTCATGGCCACTTCAATCTTGGTGTACTGTGTCTGCAGACGTGGGAGTGGTGCCCAGGTTAATCATCCAGGGAAGGGTAGGAAAAAAATCCCTGTATTGGCTTGTTGTCAAGTCAAGTGTGCTCCGAGCTAGGCTCCAAAATTCTGCCTCTCTCTGTTCCTCATCAGGGGGTGGGAAAGTTCTGCAGATTAATAAGGGGCTAAGCAATTTTTTCTGCCTTTGTACATCCTCATTTCCAAGAACAGTGTGTCTTGGCTGTCTCAGTATCTCAGTCCTGTGGGAGCTGGTGTGGGCTGCGGAATTTGGGATTTCCCTGGAGCCATCTGCTTTTGCAGGGAGAGCCCTGGCTGTCTCGAGGCTTTCATCAAGCATTTTTCCTTGGCCTTTGGAAGGTGAGGGGAAGCTGGAGGATTTTTAGCATGCTGTGTTAAAAAGAGTTCCAGGCTTGCTTTCCTCTTTGTTTTTAGGATTCTCCCCTCCATCTGAAGCTGTCTGGTGCGTGTTTTCAGGAGAGGATGCTGGATGACTGCAATTCCCACTGGGTTTAGCTGCTATTTTAGCACGTTTGTCCTGGACGGTGATAATGCAGCTGCTTCCCACTCGTCTGTCACTGCACATCCACTGTTCAACACTTCCTTGTGCAAGGATGGTTGTGTATTCCTAGAAATAGGAGACAGTCATAAATGACCTTAAAGCTCATGCAGTTCCAACCCCTGCTGTGGGCAGGGACATCTCCTACTGGCCCAGGTTGCTCCAAGCCCCATCCAGCTTGGCTTTGAACTCTACTAGGAGTGGGGCAGGCACAGCTGTATTTCAGGTTCCAGAACCTGAAGGTTGGATTCCTAGCAGGGCTTAAACAGCCGTCAGGTGGATTTAAAGTGCAGTATTTACTGCACTGTGGAAAAGAGCGCTGAAATACTTCATGTTCCCAAGCTCCTGAAAAATGAACTGTCTTAGAAGGACTGCACATTATGGCAGTTTCTTTCCAGAGCCTGGAACAACATTCCTCATGGCCCTGAGTGGGAAATATTAGGCACAAGGTGAAGGCTGTGATTTGGGGTGTGCTCTCGTCTGGGTTGGTGCAGTCCAGGAGCTGTGGCTGATCCAGGCACTGCTGAACCAGGGAGTCACGATTGTTTCCCTGCAGGCAGGAATGGAGCGAGCCTGGCTGCCAGCTTCACTCTGGTGACCCACATTACTTTCCTTTTTTCTTTTTAAGATAAAAGTAACTAAAGATGTAGGGAAGAATGCGGCCTCTGGAGGTCAAATCAAATGATGGATGCAGGTGTTTGGAAAACCCATCCATCCACACTGTTGTGCACAGACCTCTGGGAAGTGTGCCAGCGCAGGGGAGTGGAAGAGCCATGCAGGAAAGAAAGTGAATTCTGTAGTCTTCAATCTCCCTGCTCGTTTTTTGGTTTTTTTCTTTGCTGAGGGGGTAAAAGAAAGGGAAAGGAGAGGAAGGAAAAATCCAACAGAGTATTTTTCTAAATTCCCTTCCCTTTCTTATTATCAGGTTGTGCTTTATTTACATGCTGCTGGTTTTGAAAACGTAGGGAATAACAGGTAGAGAGACATGTGAAAGTACTGGAAGCACCAAGGCCTTGCTGCTGGGAATTCCCATCACCATGATCTTCAGGAGAGATGGTTGCACTGAAACAAGACTTGTGATTGGAGCTGCTCCAAGGACTCGTAGTTCTGGGAATGTTCCTTTGTGCTTTGCTGAGGCGTTCTTAGAAATAAGTCTTGTGCAGCAAAGGAGATTAACCTGCTTTTCCTTTGGAGGGCTTCTTCCTTAGGTGATTTCATCAGCTACCTTCGTGGCACAGTGGGAATGAAGGTAGGGAAATGACAGTGTGGAATAATCTCAAGTTTTATGGCTGTGTTATGGAGGAACCTCTCCCTCTCCATCCTGGACTTTTCATTCCTAGCCCGTTCAGTAGAGAGTACACTTACCTCTAGAGTGTTTCCTGTGTCACTTTTCATAAAATCTCTTCATTCTTCAGGGAAGCTGTGAATTGTTCCAGGGTACAGGCAAACCTTCGAGTGTGGGGTTCTTCCTAGACCTACTCCAAGTAGATGCAGATGAAGAAAAACTAAAAACCTTATCAGGAACCTAAAGGAACCTGGAGTTAAAAGCATTGTGAGATGTTTCTTAAGCCATGCAGAAACTACGTGAACAAAATCTTGGAAAATGGGATTTCCTTCTTTGACGAGAAAAAAAAAATTAAAAATACCTGAGCTGCATAATGGTTAATCTGTTTCATAGCTTCTTCATGAAGGAAGAGAAGGAGATTTCAAGGAAGAGTTCTGCCATATCACAGTGTCATTATTAAATTTGTAATGAGGCAGCAATTATTTCTAACCAAGCGTGAAGTAGCCTGACAGGAATTGGCTCACACCATGTCAGCGAGCAATCTTCAGCCTGGCAAATATCCATGGCATGGAGAGGGATGTGAGGAAAGCTCTGTGTTACTCCTCTCGCTGAATCCATGTGGACATTGATGCCTGAGGCTTTATGTACCCCAGAGATGTGCTTTGAAAAACATATTAACAAGCACTCATTCAAGCTTATTAAAGAAGAAGAATTAAAATGGTTAACAAAAGCATGTTCTCAGGTGTTATTTACTGTAATATCCAGCCCATTCTTGCTGTCTGAGAATGGAGGGAAGATGCATTTTCTTCCTCAGCGTGAACTTAAGGGATGCGTATGTTTTGCCTCTCCTTAATATTTCATGGAGCAGCTTCTGTAGATTAAGACACCACTACAGTGAGGGAGCCAAGTGCTTTGATATAAAACTGTTTCTTTTTTAAACAGTGGGCATTGGGGAGATTTAGGAAACCCCCCAGTCTGTTTTCAAGAATCTAAATAAGTGGTTATGCATGTGCTCCCTCTTACCCTTGCTGCTCCAGCCCCCATTACGAGCTTGCCGTGTGAATTGTTCTGTTTTACTGCAGGTTTATTCCGAGCGAGATGTTGAGTACTGAGGAGAGGGTGAGAGGCAAAAATTAATGTGCAGGAGCTGTAGAGGTTATGGTTAGTCTTTGTCCCTGGGCTTGCTTCTTCTGTGGACAGTCAAATTTTATAAAATCCATTTTTCTGTAGAAGAGGAACTGTAGTAAAGGGAGGAAATTGGAAAGATGCACTAAGTATGGATCGTGGTTATTTTCAGAGCAACTCCTGACATCTCCCTGGCATTGTATTGGAAATCAGGTCACAGGATCATGGTGTTATGCATTGAAAAAATAAATATACTTTAGATAGGATTACAAGACTTTAATTTTAGATAAATATTTTTTTTGTCATGACCTTTCACGCAGTGCTTCTGAATAATGAAAGCAAAATGAGCTGTTCCAGCATGAGCCCAAAGACATGTGCAATTTATTTCCTGTCAAATGCTGCCATGTACCAATGGATAATATGATTTATTTCTGACTGATGGCCAGTCATGCTAATTAATAGACTGGTACTTCTCCTGCTGAGGCAGACCCATGCCCTGTTTCTCTGTTTATCTTTTTTCTGCCTCACAGGAGGGAGTTTAAATGCTTCACCCAGGTGTTTCTTATGCCTCCCTCCCTGAAAAGCAATGGGTTGTGATTCATGTGATCACCCTTTCCAGCCCTGGAGGTGCTTTTTCTTCCACTGCAAACCTTCTGGCCCCAGCTGCTCTCCTGTTGGTGTTATTCCACAGGTTTTGCCTCTTCTCCCTCAGTCTGCTCACTGCTCTCAAACAGGATAAGCTCTTGTACCCACGGCATTCCTTCTTTCATAGAGCAAGGGTAATTAGATGTAGTTCTCTCAGCTGTTTGGTGTGACTTTGTTGTCACTGTAAAAAAACATCATTTTTAAAGCCATGTGTGACTCAGTGAACGCCAAGGACTGTGTTGTTTAACTTCTCTCCTTCCCCCCATGCTCTCTCTTGATCCCAATGAACCTGACCACACTTTCCCCAACGCTGAAGCACACAAATGCATCTTCACCCTTTTCAGGATATTTTAAGCCTGATTTTGGTTTTTTTTTCACCCTGTAGTTTCTGTGTGCCAGAGTCAATTAATTGAATCATTTGTAACAGAAGGCAGCAAGGAGCATGTGTATTTGAGTCAAACACTGAGCTGTTGCCTACCTTTTACTGCCGTTTATTTTTATTTGGTTTGGTCATAAAATTACTGCCTTGTTGAATCTTGACAGTCCCCAGTGAACCAGAGGTTCTGGAAACAATGCTGGAGGACAGTCTGCACATTTCCGTATTCTACAGGCTTTTCTCCATCATTTTTGCTCAGTAATGAAGCCTTTGTTCTCCAAGATTAATGACTGTGCAGGGCTCCCCTTTCCCTTTGGAAGGAAAGAGAGAACCAGTTTATTAATCTGCACAGGGAGCTGAGATGGAAGATAAGGACATAAAGGGTTGTATTTTCTGGGAGCTGTATAGGAGATTACTGTGCTTGGACCCACAGTGACAATAGTAGGATTCGAGGCACGTAATTCCTTGCTTTGAAAGGATACTTCCTAAATATCCAGCCTGGAATTGGAGATAGCTGTGTCTTTGCTGACATGGCTTGCAAAATTGCTCTGGAGTGGATTGTTGCCTTCAAGAAGTAGAATTAGAGTTACGTTTCACCTGGTGAAGCGCTTCTGAGGGCCCGTGACCGGTACTGAAGGATATTTCCTTTCTCTGCTGAATCAGCTGCAAGGATTTTCATGGCCTGATGGGTAGGGTTTTTTGTGTTTTTTTTTTTTTTTTTTGTTAGAAATGGGATAAAAGGCTTAGATGCAGTTAACACGGAAGCATTTGGCCCACCTTAACCTGCATTTCTAACTGAAATCCCACATCCTGCTGGCAGTCTCACTTCATCATTTGACACGTCTGTGTTGCAATACATCTACTGTTGAGTGCTGATGTCCTGGTGGCTCTCTCAGCTTCAGGTTTTGAACAAGCACCACCACTTGAAGGGGGCAGAGCATCACCTCCTTGGTGCTTTGCTATAGGTGCTCTGCATCCAGAGCATCTCACAGCAGAGATGGGCACTCCTGCTGCTCCAGAAATGGCCATTATATTGTAATAAGTGCTATCATTACAGCTGTGATCAAGTTTAAATTAAATTAATCCCTTACCTCCCTTCTTTCCTGCAGCTATTTGATTGAGCACTCCAGGTTTGACATCCATTAGTGCTTTGATATACATTCAGAAGTCATTTTTGGGGAGGATGTTTGAAATTTTCCAGGTTAGGAACTATTTGGGTAAAGGGGGGAAAAAACCAGCAGGATGACCCCAAATGTTTTTCCTGGATGCCGAGGAGAATTGCTGGTGTGTGCAGCTCATCAATCTCAACACACGATTGGGCATGGAAAAAATCTGCAGCATAAGAAAATGGAAGAAAATAGTCATTGTTTTTGCCATCAGTCATTCATCATAGATAGTAATTTACCAATTGCAGATGGGTTTAATGTGAGAAGAAAGTTTGCAAAGAAGCAAGCAAAGAAGCTTGCAAGTTGTTTTGGGTAAATCTAATAGTGACAACCCAAAAATCATTAACCTTTCTAAAGGAACACTGCTGGTCTCAAAATATTGACCTGTTGGTCTGAGCAAAGATCTCTGTGTGCTGATTTAAATAATCCTTGTTAGAACCAATGATTTTAATCCATTGTTTTACTCCCTCTGCCCTGTTTTCTCAGTGCATTAGGTTCATTTGGGCCCTTTCCTGGCCACTGCTTCTGTGTCTGTGTGAAAGATAGGATGAAGAATACAACAGCACCTAAGTATTTGAAGAATATTTTGGAATATCATAGTCTTCCAATCCCTGAAATATCCTAGAACTACTGGGAAATGTTATTTTTAGACTCTTGATTTTTACAAGGCTGGTACAACTGGTGAAAGACTTGAACAGCTGGAAATGTAGCAGACTGTTGAACTGTGAAAACGGTACCTTGTTTTACTTTATGTAACTTCTTAATTCCCTGACTGGGAGAAGGGGAAAACTAGTTCCCAATTCCTGAAACAGTGTGTTTATGTTACTGTGTTATTAATCAAGCCATGAGCTTTGCCTTAACTGCTCTGTACTCTCCCAGGACTGTAGGACTAGAACTGTTTCCACTGAGAGGAGCTGAATTTCCATTTGATTTCTGAGGCCGCGTCGTTCCTATGTTGTTCTCTGATTGTGGGCATGCTGGAATAAGCCCATTAAAACCCCATTGTCAAGGAGTTTCTATTCTATGTGAGTGGATTCCAGATCTGAAAACACAATCAGCAGAGCAGCAGCTCCCCATTGCCACAGATAAAACAGCAAATCCGAACCCGAATGGACGCTGGGAATCCTTTATGTGTCTCTGAATTACTTTCATCTCCTCATCGCTCCATTAATGGGTATCCCCACAGACTGCACTGTGCTCTCTCTGCTTCCCCCTCGTTTAGGCTTCTCCTGCCAATTGCCTGGCATTGTGGAGTAATTGGAGTGGAAATGACAAATGAAAGCGGGGTTGCGGCGCTGCCAAGGCTCCTCGCTTGGCAGCCGGTGGGTGATGCTGGTAATTGTTACCAAAAGTGTAATTGCTCCGGGCTCTGCCTGCGATTTCAACAAAGCAGCTTGGAATTCCTCCTCTGAGACAACTGATCCCTGCCTTTGCTCAGTTGTCTCTGGCACAGGACGACTTGGGAGGTAAATCCGACCTGGCACTCAGGCTGGGAGCTCCCTTGGGGCATCTCACTGTATGTGACCTCCCCGTTCCCCAAAGCGGAGTCAGGTGGGACAGGGCAGCCTCTTGGAGCGTTAATTACAGAATCCCAGAATAGCTGGGGTTGGAAGGGACCTCTGGAGATCATCCAGTCCAACCCTGCCCTGCCCAGGCAGGGTAATCTGGAGCAGGTGACACAGGAATGTGTCCAGGTCGATTTGGAATGTCTCCAGGGAGGGAGACTCCATGACCTCCCTGGGCAGCTGTTCCAATGCTTGGCCACTCTCGTGGAAAGAAGTCCTTCCTCATGTTGAGGTGGAACTTCTTGTGTTTTAGTTCATGATCGTTACTCCTTGTCCTGTGGCTGGGCACACAAAAAGTCTGGCACCATCCTATTGGCACACCTCAGAGGTATTTGTATGGATTGATGAGATCCCCTCTCAGTCTTCTCCAGGCTAACCAGGCCCGGCTCCTGCAGCCTCTCCTCCTGAGAGAGATGCTCCAGACCCCTCATCATCAGCAGCTGATTAGTGGGATACATGATGAGCAAAACCCGCTTGTTTTTGGCATGACAGTACAAATCTGTAGCTTGACCCCTGGCTGACATGAAGGCTGCAGCTGAGCTCTGCTGGCTTCACCCTGCTTAGCAATTGCAGCAATGCCACCACTCCAGTGACCGGCTTTATAGATTCCGCGTGCTGCAGGGGACACCCCAGCATCCAGTGACATTTTAGGGATGGACTGAATATTTCCAGGAAGTCATAAGAGCTGGAAAGGGGTCACAAACCAGCTGTTGTATGCTTTTTATTTCCCTGGTCACTGCGCCAGAATAGCACACAGACTGTTAGCTGGTGTGATGATATCCCGTGTTAAGTGGCACCTGATTAAATTACTGAGGCTTTTCACATATTAATAGCAGACTGATAATTTTTGGTTTGTTGGGTGGGGTTTTGGGGTTTTTTTTTTGGTTTTTTTTTTCTGAAGTAGAGGAGGGACAGGTGCAACTGTCAGAAGTTGTGATAGCCAGTTGAAAAAGCCATGGTCCAAGAGATTTAGGTTTTTCTGTGCTCTGGTTAATGCAACAGGGTGACAGCAACAAACCAGGAGTGCTCACAGCTGCTCTGAGCTCCCTCTGTGCCACCTCTGCTCATTGTCTCTATAGCTTTTTCTTTGCTTTTACTGCTGGTTGTGTTTTTGCCTCCTGCTTTTATCTTTTTCTTCCCTGCCTTTTTCTAAATCCTCCTCAGTATTCTGGAAACCCATCACATGCTCACACTGTGCTCCTGTGTCTCCAGTTTTATTTCATTTCATCTTGGTCTGGGTGTCTGCAGGCTTGAAAGGTTTGTGAGCATTTCTTGCTCTTTTGGCTCCTGTTCTGCACACTGGCCCAGCTCATGTAGATATCGCTCTTCTTGCAGCATGGTGTTTTAAAATTCAGTTGAATTAGGTATCATTGCTTCTTTTGATGTAGGGAAATCTGGGGAATTAATAAATTATAATGGCACTACTTGGTGCTTAAGGAGTGCTTTCCGTCTTCAAAGTGCTCTCTGCACAGTATTTCATTATTTATATTGTTAATTTTATTAGTACTCGTAAGGAAAAAGCCCCTTAAATTGTCATTGATAAAAATACTCTCTCAACAGGATTGGAATCCAGCACTTAGATTGCAGCAGATCGTTTGCCCACTGAGGTACAGGGCCTTGGAGAAGATGTCAGGCAGATTTCCAGCAGCTCTTTAAGGGTCTGCTGAAAAGCCTTGCTCTGTGTTTAAAACAGTATTGCCTGGGAGCTTTGATGTGTCCTTGTACATGCTGGGTGAGCACAAACAAAGCCTCACAACAGCACAAATGGGTGGGATCCAGTCTTTCCAAACTGGAGTTTAGGTCTGTTACCAGGAATCCTACGTTAAATGTTGAACTGTCCAAAGACCTGGACGCTGAGTCCTGTGAAGTGTGTGGAAGACTCTCATATCCCAAAAAATCAGGTGATAGTTTCCTGACTATTAACTAGGTAATGAATTTTTAAAACTCCGCAGAGAAGTGTCGGTTTTGATCTGGTACCTGGCAAAAGGAATTTAGAAGCGACTGATTTGAGCCCACAGACAGGAGCCAGCCTGCCTGGGCTATGATAGAAAATAAGGGACGAGGAATACCAAAGAGGGGGTTTTCTTACTACAAACCTGAGCATCTAAGTCTCAAAATGGGAGTAGTGGTGACTCTGTGCTGATCTTGTGCCATGCAAATCCTTTGGTTATTATTCCACTGTGGAAATTATTTTTCTTTTAAAAAAAAATTGATAACCATGACAGGCCAGAGGTGAAGGTTTAGGAGAACCAAGAGATGAGGCTCCAAATCTGCCCCCTCCTTTCCTGTTCCTGAGCAGGGATTCCCAGCCCACTTTGCCTTTTGGCCCCTAATCCCAAGGGGCTGTGCACCTTCTAAGGTCAGCATTCCACCACCACTCCATTAACAGAGAATCTCCCTAATTTTCTGTTGCTGATGGAGTGTTTGTAACCTGTGCATGACCTTTGTTGTGAGAGAGGAGCACAGTTTGATGTGAGAGAAATGCTTTTGGAAAGCAGGGAAGAGACACAACGATTTTTTTAGCACTATTTCTGCGTGTTTGCAGATTGACGCTCTCGGTCCAGCACCCGACAGCTTCTGCAGAAGTGCCTGAGCAAGTGGCCAGATTTTTCAGGGCTTTTTTTTCTCTCATTAAGCAGCCTAATGGACCTTTAAGGCACATTTCAGTATTTTATCATTATGCTTAACAGTTTTAGTAGTTAGCTGTAAATGTGCTCATGGCAGTCAACTGTTAATCATCCTTCCGTAGCTTAATTTGCCTGTCGTACTTTGCTCTGTGAGTAAATTGAAGTAAATCACTACATCATGTAAATAAGCAGCAAGGTCTGGTCTCCTTGCAAATCCATTAAAAATGAGTTTTGATGGCTGGGATAGGGACTGTCCATCCTACAGAGGAAATCATCCTGTGTGGTGTGAGTTTAGCCCAGTGTTTGTCTATACAACAGGGACAGGGATTGTCTAGCAGAAAAAAGTGTTTCAGATGAGAAACTGATCCTCCTCTTTCCATTTCCTTGTGGAGGCAGCGTGGGATCATGACCTCAGCATGGAGGGAATGGAAGGGGGTCAAGCATGGGTGGTGAAAACCCTTGTGAATTTGCTGTGGGTGTTCCAGTTGGGTGCACTGATCGAGTGGTGGCGACAGCTCTTTCCAGATCTGTCAGACTGTCTGCTTGGCCAGAGTCTCCTTCCTGGTGTTTTGGAATAATCGTGCCCATGTGGAGCCTGTTCATACCTGTGTCCAGCAATGGGTTTGCCTCAAAGCTACCTCTGCTGCCTCAGCACAACCTGGGATCAACCTGCAGTGTGGACAGTCTGAACTTGGTTACAGAGAGGCTTCCCAAAACTGTCGTAATCACCTTGAGTTCTTGGAAGTTGGATTATCTTGCCATTGGAGCTGATTATTTGCCATGCATGGATGGCCTTGTCTTTCAGCTGTGTGTTGGAAGTTGTTGAGAGAATAGTGCCAACTTTGGGCCTGATAAGTGTGTGGGAGGGAGGGGGGCTCTGTTCCAGTCTGTCCCTGTGGAGCTATTTGAGACATGTTTTTAAAGCAGGACATGCCTTGTGCTGCATGGGTCTCATTCCCAACTTCATTTGCAGAATAACACAATCTGGAAGCCGGATTCCTGCCAAGACTGCCATTGCCGGAGCAATGTTGTCACCTGTGAGCCTACAGTCTGCAAACCCCCTCAGTGTGACTTCCAGAAGGTAAGGGGTGAGTGTGTGTGGCTGCCCAGGGCCCGGCACAGGCTCTGCATCCTTTCACTCCTCACTGGAGTGAAAACACGTGGTGTGTGGAGTCTTTGTCCCCTTCGCTGCACTCCAGCCAGAGGCCGGCTGTTGGAGCAGCTTGATCCCAAAGGAAACTCCTGAACTGGGCTCGAACCTCCCAGCATGAGCCCGGCTTCCAGTTCCCCTTCGTTTGAAGGTGGTGCTGGGGCTCCCTCGAAGATGCAGATGGGCGCTTTCCACTCTGCTGAGCAACAACAGAGCTGAGATTGTCTGTCTTCCAGTTTCTTCTTCCTCGTGATGGTTGCTGAGCTTTCGTTGTCTCCTGCTTGTCTTTGTCTGCGTCTTCATTAATTGGCCATGGAATTGGTCTTGCATTAACATCTGGATTGCTGGGGTAGAATGCACAAATAGCAGTGAAAATGAGTGTTTTAAAGAGGCTCTGTCAGTATAATTATATGGCTTTGTGAAGCAGGTTAAAATGTTTCCCAATATGACAGCACTAATGAGGAAATAATTCTGATTCTTACTGGTTTTCCCTGTTATTATCAGTGTGTATTGATTAAAGTTAGACTGAACTACTAGGAATTTTTGTGCTGAGGAGGAGGGAAATAAAGTGCTGTCATGGCACACCTAATAATGAGCACATTAGATAAAATTATAAAAATTGGATAAATGAAAAGGTGGCAACTTTAAAGCTCATAAAGGGAAATAGGTTTACAGTGTGAAATGAATCTCTGTGACTCCTTGACGTGGGCAATTTTCAAGACAAAATGTTTAAGTGTTCCATAAGCATCTGGTCATTTAAACATTGAAAAGGATTACCAAGGATCTCAGAAGAAAATAGTCCTTTCGTGCTTCAAGGCTAAACCACCCACTGATGAGCAAGGTCAGAAACCACCATCTTTTCCCCATGGTTTATATCTTATCTACTCATTATGAGATTTATGAAAATATTGCTGAACTTGTTTCAGCAACATCTGTCCCATATTTCTCAGTGGCCTTGCAGTGAAGAATCTTGAGTTTCGTCTTGAACAAGTGTTTTCTATTCTTTGAAAACTGGTTCAGCTGAAGAATTCCTAATTGTACTCTTGGGGGTGTAAATTCTGCTGCTATTTTGAGGGTAAAATGTCAAATACACAAAGTGCTGTGCCACCTCTCAGCAAGGGGATGTGGTGTTAGCAGCATTCTATATTTCACTTGAAACCTTTCCCTTCTGAACGGAGAGCACCGGCTCCAGCGAGGCCTTGTGGCTTCACCTTCATGGTAAAGTCCCTATTTGATGTCAACTGCTTATTGGAATCCTGTGTCTTTCTAGGGAGAAGTGCTCCAAATAGGCTCCAACAAGTGCTGCCCCGAGTGTGCCTCCCGAGCCGAAGGATTTTGCCAGCACGAAGGGCAGATCCACAGCGTGAGTGCTCTGTCCAGTTCCTCAGCAGGGACAATCCTTACCTGCTTTTAGCTCCCTGTTGGGTTCAGCCAGTGAAGGATGCTGGGCTGGTGTGCAGGGGAAGGACAGATCATTGCTTTTACATCCTGTCACTGTCAGATAATGGAATCTAGCAGGAGTTTGGGCAGCAGGGTTTTCAGAAAGGGAAGGTGCCACTGAACAATTGTGTGTCCTGCGTGGCTCAATGGGAGAAATTTCCCCACTTGTTCCTTCCCTTTGCTGTCTCTGTGGATGTCTGAGACAGTGCAGCAGCATTAGGAGGGGAGCAAAGCACAGTGAACTTGACATATTAGCTGTCCTCAGAGAAGGCTTTTCTCTCAGCAGCCATCTATGCTGCTGGAGATTGATTGCTGCTCTGCGACCTGGGTTCTGTATTCTGTAATCCTGAATTATTCAAGAAGCAGGTTCTGGGATGTGGTTTCACCTAGGGGGGCTGAAAGGCCAAAACAATCAGAGTAAGTGTCTGGAGATAAGAAAAAATCAAGATTCATGGGTAGTAGTTAATGAATCATGTCAAACAACGGGCAAATGTAGAAAAATGGCTTAACAGCAAACTCAAGTCCTATGTGTGGTCTCTTACAGACTTTTCTGTTTGACAAGAGGCGAGTGAGGTCCAAATCTCAAATATGCTAAAATGCGCAGACACATTTGCATATGTGGACCATACTGTCTACACCTGAGATGGATGTTGTAACCCTCTGTCTCAGCATGAGGCATGGCCAGCATGAAGCTGTTGCAAACTAAAAAAAAACCTGGAATAGGAAGGGTAGCACACCCATCCTATCCTCGTATTTCTTTGTGCCTGTGATTTGGTGGGACTATGTTTTATCATAATTCATTTTATTTCTTCTTGTTGGTGCTGTTGCTCCATTTTCCTGTGTTGTTCTCTTGCTTTTGACTTTTGGCTCTTTTTGAGCCTGTCCTTTGTGTGGGCATCCCCACAAGAAGGACATGGACATATTTGTACCTACAATCACATTTCACATCTCAATTCCACTGTCAGGTGGTCAGAAAGCAATTTTTTGTCAATGCAAAATCTCATCCTTGAGAGAGGAGGGACTCGGGAAGGGACAGGACTTATTCCCAGGTCTCACTCTGCTTTCTGTTCCTTTGGTTGTGTTGTGTGCAGCACGGCACGCAGTGGGCCAGCTCAGGATGTGTCCAGTGTTCCTGTGCCCATGGGAAGGTGACCTGCAGCCCCAGGACCTGCCCAGCCCTCACCTGTGGACAAGGGGAGCTGCAGGACACTGCCCAGGGCTCCTGCTGCCCCAAATGTGTAGGCCGTGGTGGTGAGTATGACATGTGAGTGGGGTAGTCTGGTTCCATTGATCTGAGCTCAGAACCTCCTTTTAGTCCCAAATCTGGAAACCTTTCCTTTCCTTTCCTTTCCTTTCCTTTCCTTTCCTTTCCTTTCCTTTCCTTTCCTTTCCTTTCCTTTCCTTTTCCTTTTCCTTTTCCTTTTCCTTTTCCTTTTCCTTTTCCTTTTCCTTTTCCTTTCCTTTCCTTTTCCTTTTCCTTTTCCTTTCCTTTCCTTTTTTGTTGGGAATACACTGGAGTCAAGCATGTCTCTTAATTCTCTTTCTGTCCTGCTGCCATATTTACATTTTTAATGGCTTCACCCATGGGCCAAGAGGAGGGGAATAAGCTTTAAGCAGTGAGCAGGTGTGCCTAATATGTCCCCATTTTGGAGATTAAAATTGGAGAAAAAAAAAACCCAGGTATTTCCTGTGCACTTGGACTGCAAGTTCTAAAAATGCTTCAGCTTTTGGATGCCTTTTCTTGTAGAATCCCTGTGGGAGAAGTGCATCCAGAGCTTTTAATTCACAAGCCCCTTGGAAACTCATGGAATTGTTACTCTCTTTACCTGCTTTGACAAACTACAGTTTTGAGTTCTGACATGCGCAAAAGCTGTGTTTTTATTATGATTGACAGAAAGGTATTAAAGGGCATTGCAAAAGAAACTTGCCCCTTGTTTTTCTATCCCTTAGAGCCTTGCTCCTTCGACGGCCGCGTGTTCCAGGATGGCGAGGGCTGGAGCCTGGGTCGGTGCTCCAGATGCATCTGCAGGGATGGTGCAACTCAGTGCTCCACTGCTTCCTGCCAGCCTCTGCTCTGCAGCCAGGTCAGGACCCCCAGGCCTTCTAGGAGTGTCCCTCACCACCTCCTTTTCCGTGGGCAATGTCCGTTTCTCATGCCGGGGTTCAAATTAGCAGGGAAAGCTTTCGGATGAGCAGTGGGTGATATGGGAAAGGGATATTTGACCTGCAGGAGTGATGGTGCAGCCTGTGTGTGTCTTCCCTAATACCTTCTTTCCCCACCATTTTATTTTTATCATTCATTTGCTGGTTAATTAAGCACAGTTTCTGTCTACAGAAACTGGTTTTTGGTTTCTACTAAAAACGTGGTCTAAAGTTGATCAGGAAATGTTTTTATTTCTGTGAGCGAAGGAATGAAAACAGATTTTTAATGGTGTTTATCTTCACAAATTTCAGTGTTTGGTTTGCAGCTGGAAAGTTTGATTTGCAGGTATTAATTTTTTTTTTTTTTTTTTTTTAACAAGAACTCTAGAAATGCATTTGAGAGTAGTCAAATGTGGATGAAATTCCCCTTTTGACTTCAGGAGTTCAGAAATACAAGGCAACTTGAGCTGAAAGAAAAGTCTCAGAGCAGCGTTCCTTCCATGTGTTTGTGTTTAGAAAACAACAAAACTGGGAAGAGACGTTAGGCAAGCTCATGGCTTTAGTCCAGTTAGGAGAGCAGGGATGTTCCTGTTTCCAAAGTCTTTGCTGCGGACAAATGATGAATTTTTAGCCTTTCTGTAGGGATCAATTCAGTCAAACTCTGCAGTGTTAACACCGGGTTGGTAAAGGTAGCAAACCATACACAGTACTCCAGATGCTGGGCAAATCACTCAATTTTTGGAATTCTTGTTATTCTATGAAAGTGCTGAAGGGTGTGACTGTGCTCTTTGGGTCCTTTTCACTGGGCCCGTTGTACCCTATTTTGGGCCCCTTGGTGCACTCTTTTACGACAGCATGCCTGGAACTGGCTCCCTGAAAATCCTTGTCTCCGACTGTGACTTTATGCTTTAGGGCCTGCCATTTTCCAAGAATTTTTAAATCTATTACCACGCTCCAATGGTGAATCCAGAAGCTCTCTGACTGAGAACTCTTCACTGAGAAAACCAAAAGCAGTACTCATAAACTTTTTTCTCTGTTGATGCTTTCCCAGCTGCTACTGGACCAGATGTTTGGACAATTAACACTTTTTTTTTAATAGAAGAAAGCCCACCTGTTTGTGTGTGTGTCCTAATTGTGTTTTGCTTTGTCCTGAGATATTCCATTAGTATTCATTTACTAAGTACTCTGCATTAAAACAAATTTATGCCTGCTTTAGATCCCTCCTTTCCCACTCCAAGTGGACTGGCATTACCTGCTGAGCCATTGCACTAACGTTTAATCAGCTAATCATTAGGATCTAATTTATGGGAACAGAAGTGACTGTGTTGTTTCTGTGATGTATTTGAGAATAATTGGCTGGCAGCATCCAAGTTAATGCAGCAGAAAGCCAGCAGAAAGTTCCAGATATTTCCTACCAAGGACATTTCCCAGTGGAAGGAACATGAGCAGGATGTGCAAGGAGCCTTTTCTGATCTCAATCAAACCTAACATTTCCTTGCACGGGCCTTTATCTCTGTCCCTTCCTTCATTCTCCACTCCATTAAAAGCCAAGACATAAATTCTCCCAGGATTAAGCTCTCGTCTTCCATCTTTCAGATAACTGTGCTCTTCTGAAGGTGTTGAGGCAGAAGAATGCCAAAAATTCCTGTTGCCTGCCACCAAAATACACAAAAAAGTTCTTTTATCTCCGCTGGGAAATCTGTCCTTGGTAACTGTTGTACAAAGTCTGACAGTCTTTCTTTGAAAGCCCAGGATTTGACTAATGAAGAAGATGAGATGATTGTGCTTGGCATTTCTACTCTAATTCCAGTCCACCAGTCGGTCTCCCAATCACCTGGTGTGGCTGGAGGGAGGTGCTGATGAGCAGTGCTACTCCAAGCCATTGGATGTACATGGACTGGGAGCAGTGGAATTAGACACCCTTTAGATGGTTGGAGCTGAGGCATGCAGGAAAAGTTATATTGGTGTGAAGTGCCAGCCTTTTCCAACATGATTTAAATCTGTCATAAAAAATTTAAATTAGAAAAATCCAGTTTTAAGCATAATTTAACACCTGCACAGACAGTATGGATGGATTTAACTAAAACAGTGCGGATGTCTGAGAGATGGTGAGTGTAAATCACACGTTCAAAACCTCAAAATGTGGCAATTTCAGAAAAAAAATCCTCTCATCCATCTCCTGCTTTATTGTGCTTCCCTGCATAGCTGTATATTTATTTTTTCCTCTGTATATCTGTATGCCTGAATATAAGCACTTTATGCCATATGTATGACTTGATCTGCATCTCTCCATATATTCAGACCTCGGTTGCCATCTAAATAAGCCCAGAAAATGAGGTGGAGGAAACATCCTTCAAGCCTTTTACTCTGCTTTTGTGCTGCATTTCACACCAAAATGAAGCCCTGAGTGGCAGTGGGTTATCCCACAGATGCTAAATGCCTGGAAGTCCTAGCACTGATGCTGACCCCCACATTAACTGTTCATGCTTTCTCTTCCTTGTCTCTGCCTCCTGTTTAGGATGAAGTCATGGTTCTGTCTCCTGGAAAATGCTGCCCAGAATGTGCCCCAAAGCCCTGCTTGGTGTCGGGAAGAACATTCCAGGTGACTTGTGACAAACCACACAAAAACAACTCAATTTTTGGCACATCTCTCTTTCCCTTCTCCCCAAACATCTGACTTTCTGCCAGCACTGATGGCTTAGTACAAATGTTGCTTTTTTCCCTCCTGGAAAGGTGGGAGAGTTGAAAGGAATTGGGCCTAGATAAGAATTTGCTGGCCAGCAGAAAGGAAGTTTGCAGGGTGAAGAAGATGGGGCACTTTCTTTTCACACTTCCTTTGAAGGAGGAGAGCAGAAAGCTCCGGTGGTCAAAGTATTTACAGCTCTCATTGTGTCATCTGGAATTAATTTAATGAATTATTAAATGTGGGATTTTCTGTCAATGATCTGTTTTGGCTAATAATAGTAGTTCAGGCCTCCCCAATGCCAGTAGCTTGCAATTAATGAGAAATACACACCCCCACTGTCATCTAGACCTCATCCCTCTTCTTCCTGTTTGCTGATCAAGTAGAGATCAGCATTTTTTAAGAGAGGTTTATTATCTGATACAGACATGCAGAAGGAGCCATCATATTCCATAAGCAGCTCAGGTTTCTGGAAGGAATTTGGTTATTTTCCAAGCGTGTTTAACAACTGTATCTGTGTTCTTTTTCAACAGCACGGGGAACAGTGGAGAAAAAATGCTTGCACTGCGTGTGCATGTCAGAGAGGGGAGGTCAGATGTGTGAGGGAGACCTGCAGCTCTGTCACCTGTGAGAAGGTACTGAAAAATTATCCACCTCTGCTACCACATCCCAGTGTGCCAAGGGCTTCAGGGAGCCCTGCTCACTGCTGGGTGATGTTTTTAGGGGGAGAACAAGGTGCAGCGCCCCGGGAAGTGCTGTGAGGAGTGTGTGTCTTCCAAAGGCAGCTGCTTGGATGGTGGCACCATCAGGTACCACGGGGAGATGTGGAACAGCACCCGCTGTGACTTCTGCGTGTGCCTGGAGGGGCAAGTCTCCTGCCAGGGAGCTGAGTGTGCCAAAGTGGAGTGTGCCAAGGTGAGAAAGGTTTTCTTCTCCCAAGATGGATCTGTCAAGCCTTGGGATTTTTTCTTTTTTCCTCCCTTTTTCTTTTTTCTCGACTTGAGACCCTCAAAGAACCGGCCCTTGTTTTGTGCAGCCCTCTCAAAAACATTTCACAGGGAAGGAGAGCAAACCTGGAATTTGCCATGGAAGTTTGCACAGTGGGCTTCCATTGTGAAGAAAACCAGTGTGAATCAGTGACTAATTTAGCTTGGATTCCCTCCCATGCTGTGTCTGTTTGCTGTGGTGGAGGGTCAGACACACAGAGGATTCAGTGGGGATCACTTGATTTACCAGGAGCTGAGCATGGGGAAAATTTACAGGTCAGAGACAGTTAAAAGCTTAAGAACTGTTCCTTTTATCCTCATTCTGTGTGCTGCAGTGGCCTTCAGTAAGGCAGCTGGATATGGAAGTCAGCATTCTGCTTTTCTTCATTTTTTCCATGCCACTCTTAGCATGGAAGTGAAGCTGGCAAGGTATTTTATTCCCAGTGCTGTTGACTGCAAAACTAATACCCTCCCTTCCAGGTTACATTCTATTTGCTCTGTAGTGGATGTGCAAAATGCATTCGATAGGGTTGAATGCTTCACCCACACACGTACAAATATGCTTTGAATTGCCTTTTTTTGCAGTGGGATGAAATTTCTGTGCTGTTTGTCACTGCAAAGGCTGAGAGGATTGGGATTGCTCAGCCTGGAGAAGAGAAGGCTTTGGGGTGACCTCATTGTGGCCTTCCAGTACCTGAAGGGGCTCCAAGAAAGATGGAGAAACTATTTACAAGGGGCTGGAGTGACTTGATAAGAGGGAATGGCTTCACGCTGAGAGAAAGCAGGCTTAGATTAGATATTAGGAAGAAATCCTTCCCTGGGAGGGTGGGCAGGCCCTGGCACAGGGTGCCCAGAGAAGCTGTGGCTGCCCCATCCCTGGCAGTGTCCAAGGCCAGGCTGGACAGGGCTTGGAGCAACCTGGGACCATGGAAGATGTCCCTGCCCAGGGCAGAGGCTGGAACTGGATGAACTTTAAGATCCTTCCAAACTCAAGCCATTCTGTGATCTGGGTGGGCTCTTATCGGTTTTATGCCTACTGCTCCACAGTGTCACTGAGGAAAAAGGAGGGAATTGTGGCCTTTTGGGTTTTCTGTCTCAGTGGCGATGCTTTTCTGGTCACTCTGCCTGTGTGTGCTAAATCTTGAGCAGCAGCACCCTTGTGGTGTGTCTGAAGGCCAGCCAAAGCCTGGACATAATGGTTTCAATGCATTAGCTTGTTTTAATGAGTGTTCCAAGGAGTGAGAATCTTCACATGGACTCCCAAATGGTGCAAAAAAGAATGTATCAAGGTATGAAAGTGTGTGTTCACCTGTGACTGTGCCTTTGAAACAGCCAAAATGCACTGAATGTGGGACCCAAAGTCACCCCTGCCGCGGTGTCGCTCCTGATCACCCGACCTGAAACTGCGCAGAGAGAGATTTTGCTGGATGAAAAGTCGGGGTTGTCATAAAATCTTGTGCACTTGCAGCTGTTTGAGCAAGCTTCCTGCGTGCTCCTGGCTGTAAATTGGATCATTTACACTAATGATGATGGCGTGCTGTCATGGCTCAGTGGGGAGGATTAGTTAATATTCATGCTCACATCTTGGGTACTGACAAAAAAAATCCATTATTCAGAAAAGCCAGGGGTGTTTTCCAGCACAATAGCTGGAGATGTTAACGTGTAGGGTTCAAAACTCCTCAAGTCATGTTCAGTCATAGTTTGCCTCAATAGTGCAAGGTGTGCATTAATGAATTACCAGAAAATATTTACTCAAAAAGCAAATCCCGTGTTTTCTTTTTCCTTTGTATTTTCCTTCTGAAGTTGCAGGTCTGTTTATTTAGGCACCTGCCTCAATAAATCAGCGCCAACATGAAGCCAGGAGCGCTTGGATTTATCTCTTCCTAAGGCACAATTAATTTTCTGGTCACATCATCCTACTGAAAAGTAATGAGGCCACAGATAGGAACTGCAAGAGGTTTAGCTCCAAACTCCTTCAAACAAACTTGTCCAGCAAAGTGTCCGTGGTGATTCTGACCTAATCCTCAAAAAGCCATTTTCAGCAGGCTGCGAGCTGGGAGTACACGTTCTCAACCTGGAATAGGATCAATCTCTCTGCAGCAAAGCCACAAGTTATCTCCCACAGCCTCTCCCTTTCCTGGGCCTTGGCAGAGCAGCATAGTTGCATTTTTTTGGGCAAGGCAAGCCATGTTCCGTGGGTAGTTGCTCTCAGTTTTCCTACAGCCTGTGTTTATGGATGTGGGTGGGGATGGGCGAGTTTACAGTACACAGCAGTGACATGAGATCCATACCCTGCCGAAGGCATTTTGGAGTAATTGAAGAGCAGAAATGTATAAGAAGCAGCAGAGAGAGATTTAGGTTGTGTGTGGTCCTCGGTGACTAAGAACCAGATGGTTTCTCCTCTGTTCCCCTGCTCAGGAATTCACCAAGGATGCCAGAGTGTGGCCTGGCTTAGGTGTTCTCCCTTGGTGAACCTAGCAGTGACCAGTGCTGCTGTTACCCTGTCTGTGTCCTTAATAATTCCCATACAAAAATTGAGCGTGCCGGTGTGGCACAGTGAAAATTATCCTGGGACCCAGTTGGCATAAATCAGAAAAATTGTTTGGTAATCTTGGAAATTGAAGCTGTTTCTTGTGAGCTGTGTCCTGGTTTCCTAGGACAAAGTCTCCCTCTTTCTAAATATTCAGTTTCCACTTGGGCACAAAGAGTTGTGGTGAATTGGGGCACTTTATTCCTTTCTCCCGCTGCTAAATTCTTATCTTCAAACTGAAGTTATTTAAGTGGAATCTGCGGAGTTGTACAGTTGTGACAAAGAACAGGCTTTTTCCATCTGGGATAAATAGAGCATGTGCTTTGAAATTCTCTTGGGGAAATAAAAGTAGAACATTCAAAATGAAGGTAAGCTTCTATGCATTGAAACCTTGAGGTTGGGCCAGTGAAATCATAGTGATCCACAGTAAAAAGGGGGAGTATTTCTCTGCGGGATTTAGGGATGAAGTAATGGCCTTATCACTGAATTCCAAAGCTTTTTCTGAGGTTTGTTCTGCAACTGCAATATTCACTAAGCACATTTTTCCAACTATACCTACAGAGGTGAAGGGGGATAGAGAGAAGATAAGGTGAAATTAGATATTGGAGATTGCATTCCAGGGCAAGAGCTGTTCTGCCTCAACATTCCACAGTGGTTTTGGCGATGTTGATTCCGTCTGAATTGCTGCAACCTTGCTCTTCTTCACAGGGCGAAGAATTAATTCACTTAGATGGGAAGTGCTGTCCTGAATGTATCTCAAGTCATAGTTACTGTGTTTACAAAGAACATACCAAAGCTGTGAGTATCCTTGTACTTTGGAGCATGGACTAGTGAGCTCTGCTCACAAAGGTTTGGAGGGGTTGGCTCTCCCTCTCCAGTTCTGAGAAGGATATTCTTTGCAAGCATAGCAGAAAAATAATCCATTAATATTGTCTGCAGATTGCTTTTGCAATTTGCAGACACACTTGCTTGCATCTGCTGCAGAATTTCAGTTTTCCTTGGTCTCTTTTGTTCAGTTCAATCAATCATTTTCCTTTAGTATTTAATATCCCTACTCACAGGTTGCCTGCACATTTCATAAAGATAGTTGATTTTAATCCTATCAAGTAGAAGCTACAGAGCTGGGGCAGTGTGTAGCTTTCTGCCAATGTATCCCACTGATTATAATCTTTACTGCGACAGGAGCCCCTCATTAATATTTTCAAGGAACATCCCTCTGAAGTTAAAGAGAAAGGAAACATTCATTATCTTGGTTTAAATATACCAGTAATGGACTTTTCATTGCTCTGACAGGTGGGGACTAGAGCAGATAGCTGCTCTTTGCCAATAGATGTGGGAAATGGGAAGTTTAATATTGTTTGGGGTTCTTTTAGATGCTGTGCTTCCTTTTCTTTGCTCAGATTCCTTTCTCTGACCCAGCTGAGGTAAAACCCTAAGGTGTGAGGTTTATTCCAGTTGGGAGGAACTAACAGAAGAGCTTTGTGATCATTCAAAATTCTTGCTGCCTCTTTTTTGTCGACCCCTTCATCCCTGTGCCTTTCACCCAGACATCTCCATGCCTGGCAGTCGCTGTGCCAAGGCTCTCCTTGGCTCCTGATGCCGTGTTTTTTTCTCCTGCAGAACGGGGAGACGTGGGCAGAAGGGCCGTGCCGGGAATGTGAGTGCCGGGATGCAGAGGTCACCTGCTTCCAGCGCTCCTGCCCGCCCTGCCCGAGGGGCAGCCTGCCTCAGGAGGTGAAGGGAGACTGCTGTCCACACTGCCAGCCAGGTACAGAGCCAGGCCAGTCCTTTCCTTGTGCTGGAATCCCTGCAGCCTTCACTCCCCCAGCACCAGTCTGGAATCTTACCTTGTCTCTGGTTTTCAGTTTCTGATTAACTCGTTTCCATACAAGTTAGTTCTTAGATAAGTTTAAGGCTCCCAGTGACTTCCCCTGGTTTAAATGACCGCTTTCTTTTGGCAAAAGAAGTTCTCCTTAGGGTTAGTGTTTTGGAAACGTTTTGTCTTTTTCTTTTTTTCTTCACCCACTCCTTTCTGAACCCTAACATGAGTTTTGGAGTTTATGGGCTCCTGATTATTTCTTAGGAGTGGGAAGAAGAAAGAATGTACTTACACTATAATGCCACAAGCTCACCTGAGGCTGAATGGCTGCCAGTTAATAATTGTTTGGAAAGACTAGGATAGCCTTGGCTTATATGGTAATTTTGCATATAAATTCCTTTTTCTCCAGGATGTTGTCATTCCCCTGGATTTACATTTCATAGTTGGGAGGCTTTAGCTGTGGGTTGCTAGTTTTTTTTGTTGCTCTTCTTGTTGCATTCATATAACTTTGGTTTTATCAGGGTGCTCCAGTTAATGTTTTATCTCAGTAAAAAGAAAATAGCTTCACAGTTTAATTGTGCTGGAGTGCCCGGGCACATTTGCCATCTTCATGTTTTAAAGCTTGTTATTTGCTGCATGCTAATAAAAATGGAAAGCACGACAGATAGAAAAGAGAGGAAAACAAGGTTTGGACAGTTCTGATGGAATTGTCGTGGATTTTTGAAGGGGAACATCATCTGCAGAGGCTGCTGAGCAGGGGAGAGTTGATACAGTGTTCTTAGCACCCCTTCATTCTCCTTATCAAGAAATGCCACTGGCTACTGGTTATCCTTGAAAATCTGGCCATTTAGCATCTACCATGGTAGCATTTTGGAAAACCCAGGCTTTGGAATCATCGTGTTGGACTTACAGACCCAAACTTGAATGGTTTTTTTGTCCTAAAACGTAACTGGCAATTTCCCTTACCCAAGACTGCTGTTTTCCCTCTGTGTTTTTCTGTCTTGCTGTGGTGGGGATGAGAAACAAATGCAAAATGCAGCCTGCAGCAGTTCAGTCTGTGAGCCCAGAACATCAGCCCCTGGTGCATCTGCTTCCATAAAGCCAGTTTTTCTGCTTCTCAGAGATGTGCTGGGGGAAGCTGGCAGAGAGAACCCACTCCTTCTCAGCTGGGGGAAAGCAAAAATCCCTGGGCACTTCTGTATTTATGTTAAAACCAGAAAATATTCCCTCTTGCTGAGAACTTTTGGCTTGGAGCAGAGGGGATTTTTTCGTACCTAGAGAAAAATGGTTCTGTTCTGTATCTGTGGCCAGAAAGTGCTTCTGTGGTGCTGAGACATCAAGGTTTTTCTGGAGGGGGAGCAGTCTGCCACCGGTACTCTGACCTGGCATGGACACAGAGTCCTGACTTACTGCAGGGTTTGGCTTAAGGAATCTCAAATTCAGGTTCTTCCAGACCGTTAGTTCCTGGTGACTTACAATTTTTCCTGCTGAGAAACCATGTGGACAATGAGTACCATTTTAATCAATAGCCTAGAAAATCTGAGTCTATATAATGACTTCTCACATACTAAATAGAGCAATAAAATGTTTAGCCCCTTTGATATAACCTGTACAAAAAAAAAACCCACTCCAGTGCTAACACACCTTGGACCACCCAGAGAAATAAGGGATGAATTTCCCTTTGATTTCAAAGTTGCATTGTTTTGCTCCTTCCTGGCTGCCAGCACTGCTGGTTTTTTCTCCCTCTGTGTTCCCCCTGTGCCAGGTGAGTGCCACCCGGACTGTGTGAGCTGCTCCCAGGCCTCTGATCACTGTGACTCTTGCCGGGACCCCAAGAAGCGGCTGCAGGATGGGCGCTGTGTGGAGATGTGTGAACGGGGCTTCTACCAGCACGGGGGGGCCTGCTTAGGTAATTCCTGCAAGGGGTTAGATCCCCCTTCTGTGCTGTGTGCCGTGCTTTTGGTCGTGGGACCCCATGGGTTCAATCTGGACAGATTGCCAGGCTTTGTTTGGGAAAGCAGTCAGGTATGTGCTGTGTTGTAACCGTGAGACTTCGTGAGGTTTCAGGTGGAAGCAGATGCAAATTGTTGAACTCTGGCCAAAATGAGGCAAAATCAGCTCAGAGCAGGGGAGACTTTCTGCGTCAGGGATTTGGGGCTGATTTTTCTTCTATCTTCTTTCTCCTGGAAGCCTGCAATGAAACCTGCTCAGCCTGCACCAATGGATTTGAGTGCTCCTCATGCCAGACATCCCTGCTGCTGAAGAATGGGCAGTGTGTGACTTCGTGTGGGAAGGGATACGTCCAGGATCAGCTCCTCTGCACAGGTACCTCAGAGCAAAAGAGGCTGCAGTCCTTTGTGATGGCAAAAGAGCAGGCAGAAGCTGTACCTGAGCTAGGAGAACCCTCTCTCTTGAGGCATCTGCTGTTGACATAGGGGTTAATGTTCACCCTAGAGTAAAGGAAGGAGTGAACAGAAGAACCAATTCATGCAGGGTAAAACTGATTACTGCTTGGGGAAATATTCATCACAATTCCTCGGATCTGTTCAGTTGCGTAAAAATCTCGTTTTGAACACCAATGCTTTTCACCAGTGTACTCTTTCAATTCCTCTTTCAGTTTCATTTGGAAATGCAACTGTGTGTTTTGTGGTGTTAAGGGCACAGAGCAGGATGTGTGCACTAATTTTGCTAAGGATAGAACACCCTGAGCCATGCCTGGCCCTTTGATCCAGGGGGGCTCTGTGTGTTGCTGTGACTCAGTGCAGACTGACTGCACCTGCTCATGCCAGACCTTTCAGGAGATGGTGCTTTGTGGTGTCTAGAAAATTGCTTGGAGGGGTGGGGGATTGATAGGACTGAGGGAAAACTTTCTGGGAAAGTTTCCCTGCTTTGTTTTGCCATTCATTCGATCCATGCTGTGCACTCTTCCTGGAAGTGCGTTGGGCTTACTGTTCTCAGGAAGCACTTTTATAAATGAGTAATTCTGTAAAACACTGAGATGTGTCTAAATCCTTTATCTTAGCAATTGGAAAGACTGAGAGTAAGATTGGGAAGTTAGTTTTCTCTTTGATAGAACTATGACAGTGCTTTTATGAGCTTCCCCTGCTCCCTTGGAATACTCTTAACTCTTCCCAAACTGTAAAGCATCTGCTTTTCCATCATGGCAGTTTAATTGTTTTCTCTAAATTTAACACTTGTCTTGATGTTGGCCTTTTTAGAAGGCTTCTCATTATTTCTGCAGCTCTGATTCAGCAAAGGCATGGAGCACATGCTCAACTTCCGAGCCATCGCTTTAATTTCTGTGGAACTAACCCTCCTGCTTAGAATTAAATACAGGCTTAGGGCTTTTGGCCGATTTCAGGGCAAAGCACTTTAGATGGTAAGTCCAGCTTCCTTTTCTGAAGTGGTTTCCCTCGAAATGCTGACCACTAGTTTCAGGTTTTGGAAGTCTGAAAAACCTCTGTCCTCCTGCAGCCGCTGCAGCCCAGGGCACCATTGTGGTTGTACAAATAGACAAGAGAGACCCAGTCCAAAAGAATTTCTAGGCTTAAGTATAAAATAATCTTCTACTTCATTTGTTTTTATTTTATCATTTCATTTCCACCTGCTCCTGGTGTTTTAATTGGCAGTGCCCCTGTACTGCTGAAGGGGTAGGGAAAGGCTAATGTTTCATTTTATTGCTGGTTTGTAGATTACTGATTGTACACCCCATCCAAATTTGCAGTCACGCATGCTTGTGGCTGGATGTTGCTGGGAAAATTTGTTCCTCTTTCCTCAAGGGAATTAAACCAATTTGCTTTAGTTCTGCCTGGCTGCGTTTTCTGCATAAAGTCAAACCGGTGGAGAAAGTCTTACGTTTCAGATGCAGTCCGTAATTCATTGCCATTCACTCTTTCCTTGTACCCTCTTTATTTCTGCAAATCTCTAATCAGATTGTCGAGACGGGCCTCAGACTGCTCAGAAAGATTTTCCTCATAATGGTTTTAACATCTACAATAAGCGTGTTTCAAAATAACAGAAAGGATGAACTAGACTGTGTTAATTGCTATAGTTCCAATAAACTCCCTCTTGAGGAATTCTCTCTGGACTTGAAAGAGACTTAACACCAGGTTTCTTGCTCTATCTTCTTGTTGAAACACTGTTGTCTGCATTGTAGAAAAACACAGTGAATTAGCCTTTCCTTTTGTTCATGTTTTATAACAGCTGGTCTAATTGAATCTCTTTTGAATTTTTGATTAGCATTGTTTGATCTCTGCCCTATTTTAATCCTACACCGGTGTTGTTTCCTGCCCCCATCCCTCCACTTGCTTCTGTGAAGAATTAAAACCATTAGGAGAAAGTAAAAATGAGAGTAAAAGGTAATAAGTTCAGTTAGGTAGCAGTGGATTTAAACATCATGGTTCAGTTTGTGTCAGGCACAGTGGTGGGTTCTCCCTTGGCAGAAACAGAACTCACCCACCAGAGGCAAAGCAAAAGGAAGCAAAAATAAACCGTGTCTGCGTGGTAGAACAGAAGGGCTCGAAGGACTTGCAGTGTTCAATGCTCTCACTGCATTTTTCTAACTTAATTATTTATGTTTTCAAGATTATTCAAAAGCCCAGGCAGAACTGGAGTGTTTCTGCTTTCATCTCCCAAAATGCGAATGTTGAAGTGTGTAACTTGACACTAACAGACCCGGCTCGCTCTGGAGCAAAGCTCTTGCATTTCTGCTCCTTACGTGTTGCTTTTCCCTGCTGTCCCTGGCTGTTCAGGATGCTGCAGGATCCCGGGCTGAGCGAGGCTAAGCTGAGCTTGCCCAGCTCCCAGGGAGGAGTGCAGGGGAGAGGTGGCACAGAGTGGCAGGACCCCAAAGCCCAGCAGTGCCTTCTGGCTGTGTTCTCGCCGGGATAGCAGTGGCATTATCCCTCCTGCTGTGGGCAGACCTGGGAGTGTTTTACACGTGGGCACAAGAGACAGTTTGGTGAGCTGCAAAACAGCTCCTACAAACCCGAACTGGAAATAGCCAGCGGGGTGGAAACGGCTTCCTGGCCGTGCAGTCACTTCTGCTGATTTATTTTCACACAGCCACTTAGTTGCTGCAGGCAAAGATGTTTGAGCTGACAGTGGCTCATTGACTGCTTCCATTTTTTCCCCTGCTCTTTCAGTGGAGTTGGTGCCTGGCTGTTTGGGTGAGGAGCAGCTGTTGAGCCTGGAAGTGATCCAGTGCTGAAAGAGCCAGAGCTTCTGGAGGCAGGCTGTATAATCACGGAATCAGGGAATCACAGGATGGTTTGGATTGGAAGAGACTGTAAAGATCATCTCCTTCCAACCTCTGCCACGAGCAGGGACACCTTCCACTGTCCCAGGTTGCTCAGAGCCCTGTCCAACCTGGCCTTGGACACTTCCAGGGCTTGAGGCAGCCACAGCTTCTCTGGGCAGCCTGTGCCAGGACTTCAGCACCCTCACAGGGCTTTGCCAAGGGCCAGCAAGAGCCAACTGGTAACTGTTTAAAAACAAAGTCAGGCTGCCAGGAGGGGAAACTGTCTCTTGGAAAGGAGCAGCACCACTAGGGAAGAATTGAGAACTTTGCAAATGACTGGGAATGTTTGGATGTGCTGACATACTGAGGCAGGTTAACAGCCAGGGGTCCCAGCTGTGCAGTGGGAAGTCTGTAATTAGAGGATCCAAGACCTGGAGCCCACTCTTTCAAAAACATGTTGAAAGTTAGAGTGAGCTCAGAGAGGAGCAAAACACTCAGGTCTGGAAGGTGAAGTGAGGACATTTCGCTACTTAAAAATTTACAGCACGAACTCATACTCTGCAGTTAACTTTTGAGTGTAGATGTGCCCTGAGAATGATCCAAGCTGGAATGAGATGCAGGCTTTTTTTATCAGCAAGGGAAATTATTGACTGGAGCAGAAAAGTGTACACAAATTCTACCTTGGGATGGGATGGTTGGTGTTCGTTGTGTTGGGACTGTGAGGGCAAGATCCTATCCAGTTCAGGATGCCCAGGGTCCTTTTTGAGACACCCATCACATTGGAGCATTCAGGAACTGGAAGAACCACAGTATTCTGGAAAGATCAGGAATGAGGTGGAGGGAAAGAAGGTGCAGCAGGGTGAGAAGGCGGAGAGCAAACAGCTACTGAAGACAAGAAAAGAGAAAATAAACCAAAGTGGAAGTGTGGTGATGGAGCATCCAGTGCTGGGCATGAGCTCAAATGTCCTGTGTCTTGCCCCCGGAACAATCCCTGTTCTAACCCCTTGTGTTTCAGTTCCCTCTGCGAGATATGGAGCTGGTAACGCTTCCCTGCCGTGGGCAGCAGTGAAATCCACTGGGATGGGGTGTTATGTCCCTCTGTGCCGTATGACTCATGGATGATGTGCTCTTAGTTCTCTGGATGAGCTGCTGCTGTGTCTGCTGGTTTCTGCAGTGCGCTGGTGCTACTCACAGATGAGTTTTTCGTGGGTGGCTGCAACTTCAGGTGTGTTTGCCCTGCAAACATCAAGGAGTTCCCTTTTCTCCCACCTGCCGCAGACTGGCAGCACAAGCATGTACCTGCCTTATTGTGAAATAATAAATTGAAGAACATCTTTGGAACATATTTGGGTGTAATTGAGAACAAAAAAAAAAAAATCTTAATAGCTAAAAGAACTGTAATTTGCACCATTCCTGCAACACTGGTAGCACAAGATTTGATAGGAGTCTGTGTCCCACATTTTCCCCAGGAATTACTCAGGCTGAGCGTGCGAGGATTTCTGATAAGTCAGTTCTTCTGCACCTGGAAGGACAGGAGGAGTTATTTCTTGAAGCAGGCTGGCTTGTTTTTCATTTTGCTGAACCTTGACTGCAGCCCTGCCGTTCTGTGTTTGTGCCTGGAGCTGGGTGACTGTCAGCAGTCACTCCAAGGAGCTGAGTTTTAAGTAGCCTGTGATGGGATCTCTTCCTATTTCCCTTTGTGCTTGTACAGCCCCTGGCACCAGGGACTTAACAGCGTTCCCAGCACTCTTCCTGGGCTGATATGACAGCGACGCTAACTGCTCTGATCTGTGCTGCCTGTCACATTCCACATACCAAATGCAGCTGGAAATTGTCCTGCCAGGGATGATGGCTTGGATGAAAGATTCTAACCTGTGAGCAGCAGCGGTTTGTGTTTTTTGTTTTTCATTTTCTGCAGCAGTGAAAGCCTGAACAAACCTGTGAAGAAGTGAAGTAGTGCAGGCTCTTAATTGTGAAGAGCTGGTTGGAAGTGGGTTGTTGGCTAATCCTGCGCTTTTCTCCCCTGCAGCCTGTCACGAGTCCTGCTCCTCGTGCTGGGCAGCTGCTGAGAACAACTGCCTGTCCTGCAAAGACCCATCACACGTGCTCAAAGAGGGGCTCTGCCTGGCCAGCTGTGGCCAGGGGTTTTACCCAAAGGATGGAGTCTGCACTGGTAAATACCTGTGTGAGAAATGCTCTGCAGAAGCAGGAATCAATATTTCATTTAGCCGTGCAGCAGCTGTGATTTTATTCATGTCTGACAAGCCAGCTGCACCTTGTGCATTCATACCAGATGAGGGAAGCTGCTGTTTGTTTGTGAGATTATTAATTCATTTAAGCTAATCAGATGCTGAAAGGTTTAAGGGGTTTTTCCTCGCCGAACAGCTTGAAAGACTGAGTTGTTTCCGAGGGCTTGACAAATCCATTTGTCTGTGGAAAGAAAAATGGCTATTGCCAGCAGGTTTCTGTAAATTTAATTATAATTCAGCATCACGGTAACTAATACCTGCACAGCAGATGTGCCTTGGGAGCTGGGAATGTTTGCTGGGAAAAAGGGAGAAGAGGTGGCTAGAGGGAATTAAAAGACCTAAGTCAAACTTGTCCTGAAGGAGAGAAAAAAAATCTCAAATAAAGAATCTCAGATTTGCCACACGCATTCCAGTCTAGCCTGAATTGCTGTTGGCAGCCACCACCAGCTGCTTGGAAGGGCTATCCATGGTCAGTCAGGGCTTGTTGGGCTTCAGGTGTGTGGCTCACACAGGGGTGTTTGAGCCACAGCTCGCTACTAGAGAGAGTTTAAAACTTGGAACATGTTGGCAAAGTTGTTGCTATTTGTGCTTATTCTGCATGACCAGGTTCCCCTCCAGTCTGGTCAGTGTCTATACCAGACAATTTTATTCACCCGTGTTTTAAGTGTGCAGGCTTGAAATCTTGCAGCTGAAAATCATTTAAGCTCAAAGGGAAATACGACTTCAGTTTAATTTTTATTGCCAGTGGTTTCTGGAAACCCCGTAGCTGTTCCTTGAAACCTCTGAGATTCATACCTTTCACCTTCTACCAAAACCATGCATTTTGATACCCAGCTGGAGATCCTTTTTGTCTGGCGAAAAGAAACAGAAATTGGTTAAGTAAAATGCTTGCCTCTTCTAAATATCCAGCAACATATTGTCTGTGGGAAGCCAGATTTCCATAGTGCTCTTAGACAACAGGTCAGTTCACTTCAGAGCTAGTTGCCTGGGATAATACAGACCACAGGAACTGATAATAAAAATCATCATGCTTGATTTTAGCTGCATTTTCCTACTTCAAAGAAAAGGGGGGGGTGTGGGAATTACCATTTTTTGAAATCACCTTTTCCTCCCTCCTTCCTGAACAGTCTGGTAACTGCTGCTTGTTGTGCACTGCCGTGTAAAGATTTATAGGGTGGTTTCCATACATGGGGAAGTTTGATGGCTCTGTTGTTCTTCCCTAATTGAGTGCATGTCGTTAATGAGCTGCTCTCTCGGCAGCTTGTGGCCAGTTCTGCGAGAGGTGCTCTTCAGAGCCGGCCAGGTGTGTGACCTGTGCTGCAGGGAAGCTGTTACATGACGGGCAGTGCATTCCCCAGTGCCCAGATGGATATTTCCCCAGTGGCAGTGGAAGATGCAGAGGTAAGAGGTGTGTTTGCGTGACCTTTCCTTCTGCTCTCAAGGCACCCTCCTCGTGTTGTCTGCTCTTCCCCAGATGTGGGGAGGGAATGTTAAGAGTGCAGAAATGTGAGCAGGGATGGGGAATTTGATTTTTTTTTTTTTCTTGGTTGGCTTTTTCTTTGGTTCGCTTGTGATAGATTGTTTCAAATAACCTCTTTTCCTTGCGAAGCACATTAAAACATGCTGAGATACAAGCTCAAAACATAGTGAGAGTGAGAGTTATTACTGTTAGTACTTATTAATACATGTGCACTTCTGCTCTCATTAGTTCACCTGGCTGAGTCTCATTCCAGCTGGGAGTTTTCTACAGCTGGAGAAGGCTGTAGTCAGCAGCACCACTCTCAAGGGGAAAAAATGGGATGTTTCAGTTTTGTGTGCTCTGTTTCTTTATCAGCTTGTCACGCTTCATGCTCCACGTGTGAGGGACCTCTGGCCACTCACTGCACCTCCTGTTCCTTTCCTCTGGCATTGCGCCAGGGCCAGTGCCTGGAGAACTGTGGAGAGGGTTTTTACCAGGATCACAACATCTGCAAGGGTAAGCTGGCTACTTGGAGCAAGTTCCCCAGCTGCTGTACACAGGGTTTTGTTGTTCCTTTATCCTGTGCTGAACTGGTCAATGAGTAATTCCTGCCTTTCCTGCTGATTGTTTTCTGCTTTGAGAAAAAGTGAATTTTCCCACATACTTTCTGCTTTCACATCCTCAGAGTTTAGTGATTTCAAGGACTTCTCTTTCTTTTCTTTTCTTTTCTCTATCTTCTTCTCTTCTCTTCTCTTCTCTTCTCTTCTCTTCTCTTCTCTTCTCTTCTCTTCTCTTCTCTTCTCTTCTCTTCTCTTCTCTTCTCTTCTCTTCTCTTCTCTTCGCTGCGCTTTTTTTGTGTATGCTGCTGAAATAAGTGTACATTGCTTCCAAGTTTTCCTCAACACGAGTTAAGAGGTGAATGAAATTCTACACACACCTGATATGAAATTCCACATGCACCTGGTATGAAGTTCCACATACACCTGGTAGATTTGCAAAGACTGAGGTCGTCTTTGCAGCAGTGGAAAAGGAAAAATTTGGAAGGTGAATTTATGCCTCGTGTGAGCCCTTCACACTGTCATTTCTTGCTGTCCCTCCTAGTGAGGTTGTGCTCACTGTTGCAGTTCCAGAAATTAAAGGAGAATTGGCTGCCTGTGGCACAGTGCTGCAGTTTTGTATTTGTTCATCAGGAAAAGAGCTGTTCCTTGGGGGTGAGGGGGATGATGTCAAAGTATTTTCCTAAAATCCCTGTTCCGCTGTAGAAAGCAGGACCAGATGCTTGTTGGGATCGTTGCCTCTGGGAAAGCTGTCCCTTGAGCTGTTTCCCTCTCCCTGAGAAAGCTGTCCCAGAGCTGTGGCTCTGATGGCTCTCTCCCCCTGTGCCCAGGTTGCCACCCGTCCTGCCGCTCCTGCGCCGGCCCGGGGGCTGCTCGGTGCCTGCGGTGCCGGGCGCCCGAGGACGTCCTGCAGCCTCACCTGCCCGGGAAAGGAGCTCTCCATGGCCTTTGCCTCCCCCACTGCCAATCCCAGTTCCATGTGGATAGCACAGGAGTCTGCAGAGGTGAGAACGCCCTGGGTTTTTGGTGTGTGGGGGGAGCTTGTACCACGTTTGATTTGTACGTGCTCTGAGCCCCCTGCTTGCCTCGTCACTGCCATGACTTTTTAAACCCTGTAACTTTCAAAATGGCATATTCTAGTACTTTTGAGGGAAAACCTGATCTACATAAGACTCATGACTAAAAGACTCAGGCACTTTCTTTTTAAATGCTTGTGTTCAAGCCTGCACAGCTCAGCTCAGTGTAGCTTTCTTTCCATTGAAGCCAAGTACGTGATTTTTAGCACTCACTTACTTTGAAGCAGGATCAATCCTTAAATCCTTTTCAAAAAAGGCTGAGTTTTCTTCTTCTTAGCCCTTGGAGCAGGTCAAGACATCCCACAGCAGTCTTTTCTTTTGAGGAAATTCTTCTGCTACATGCCCTGCAGCACGCCTGCCATCACTAGGAAGCCTTTCCAAGAAGGCTAGAGTTTGGAAAAGTGGTAATGTGATGTACATTTAGGATACTTGTGGTTTCCCAGCAGTCATAGAGATAGTAACTCAAGTAAAGTAGTAGTAATAACAGTAGTTACAACACTCCTGTTGGCTATTTCTTCTGTTGAAAAAAAGCAGTTTTTAAAAAGTGGACATTTTTTGCCTTAGGGGATGTTAAAAAGAAAGAACTGGCTTCTTTTTTTTTTTTTGGTGGAGCGATTCTGTCTTGAACAGTGACCTACACAGGTATCCAGTGCTTTGAACTGGTTCCTGAAGGCATTGGTGTAGAGCCTCCAACCCGTGCAGCGGCTGTTCCTCGGCAGGTAATGGGTTTTCTTGGCTGAGTCCAGGTCTTGGTGTAGAAACTGTGTGAAGGAATCCATATATCCCTGCCTCAGGTGGGTGAACAGGCCCGAGCAGAGCTCGGTGACAGCTCAGAATTATGCCATGGGGCAAGAATCCCAGCACAGCCCCTGGTGTTATTGGCTCTGCTGTGTCAGTGGTGGCATTAGAATGGGAGTTTGATTTAGTGTAGAAAGGGGTGAAGGGGTTCAAGATGTCAAACTGAGCTCTCACTATAAAACACTCATGCAAGATTTCTTTGTAGGTGCACCTTTTGGAAAAAGCAAACCCACGACATTGTGCAGAGCAGAAGCACATTCATATATAGGGCAAAATGCTGGTTTGGCAGAGTCAGAGAACCCCTAGGGCTGGAAGGGACCTTAAAAATCTCTCTGGCAGACAGCTAAGCATAGTTCTATAAATCATTTTATTTCATTTCATTTCTTCTCTCCAGCCCTGTGTCTTGTCTCCCCAGGGTCCAGAAGTCTGTGTTCAACTCACACAGCGCAACCTGTGGCCTCCAGCCACCACTCTGATAAATATGAGAGTTTAGCTAATGATTTTATATATTTATTTAATCAGATGGCTTAGTTGAGGATGGTTTGGTTTAGGGTCAGTACCAGGAAAGAAGTGCAGTTTTTAACTACTCTCTTCATTCTTGCTCGATTGTCCTTGTGACGAAGGTTTGCTTCAGGTGGCCAGTCCACCTCTGTGGATATTTGCTCCAGAATGGCTGATGATAATTGTGCAGTGAGAGAAAACCCTTCCTGGAGAAACTGCAGAGTGATAACAGAAGGTGATTTTAAATTTGCAGAACCCCAGAGCTTTTCCACAGAGGACAATGGCATTACAGGACATTGGGCAGCTCAGGTTTGCATTTCAGTAATGAACTGTGTGGGTGCAAAGAAAGATTAAATATACAGCTGGCTCTGCTTGCTCCTTTTCTTCAGGAACTGTTCTCTACTTTGTACTCCTTTCTACCTCTCACAAGAAGAGGATCCTGTAAAGATTATTCCTGTCATCCTTGGGAAGAAAGCAATCTGGCCATATTTTGGGGCAGTAACAACTGAAATAAGCCAGAATTAATTTTGCTTTTTCTCTGTTCTGGTTTTTCCCTTCCCTTCAGAGTGCCACTCCTCCTGTGCAGGCTGTGTGGGGAATTCTTCCCAGGACTGTACGGCTTGCCCCGCTTCCCACGTGCTGCTGGAGGGCAGGTGCCTCCCCGAGTGTCCTGAGGGGCTGTTCAGCCGCGGGGATCGCTGCTCCTGTGAGTGCACCTGCAGCTTCCGCTGCTGGATCTCATTCCATGCACGTTCCACGGTGCATTTCTCAATGTAATTAGAGATGCTGTCAGGTTTTTATGAAGCTGTTTAAGTACTTTCAGAGGAGAATAGGATAGTTCAATTTCAGGGAATAGAATATCCACCTAATGGGAAAGAGATGTATACACTTGGAATCATAAATTATACTCAGTTTTGCTCCTCAGGATTGTTTCCCAGAAGATATTTTGTGTTCGATTTCAGGATGGCGTTCCTAGCTAGAGTGCTGTAGAAAAGACTCTTTAATGAACAATGCCAAAAAATAAATGCTTTTATTAGGCAAAGCCTCAAGTTTAGAGAGAAAAACCCCTTTTCTAAAGTCTGTTGCTCTATTTATTCAATTTATTCAGCCAAGGAACAGCTCTATAAATGGATTTATATGGCAGGCCATTGTAAAGATTGATCAGTTTTGAGGTGTGCACTGCCACCTTAGAGCTGAGGTAACTGCTGAGTTCTGCCTTACGCAGTCTCAGGCTTATATAAATGTCTTAGAAACAAAATCTCAGTGTCAGGAAAGTGGCATCTTTCAAGCCATGTCCTTTTATTCATAAAAAGCTTTGAAAGTAGTTTTCAAGAATTTTTTACTGACTGTTAGCCATGGTATTTTTAACTCCCTCAGATCTGTAGCATGGAAATCTGACATCTGTCTTTAAAGCTGGAAGGATACAAAAACAGTCCATGAAATATTTTTGAGCGCGCTTAAGCCACTTTCTCTGCCATCTCTTTGTTGAGCTTTTAGCAGACAGAAAGGCCAATGAGCTGGCAGGGCATTCCTGCTTTAGAGGTTTCATTTTGGGAGGGCTTGGTGGAGAAATCATTCCTCAGTTTTCCTCTCATGCCTATCAAACTCATTCTACAGCAATGTTCGTACAGTCCCAAGAGAAGTTTAATTTATCTCCCCTGTGCATCCCATTCCCTTTTTTTCATATGCACAAGCCTGTGCTGGAGGGAGGAATACCAGGCCCAATCTCTCTGTTTCATATTGTGTATAGATCTATACCTTGATTAATGCAGGGAACAAATCCCATTTTTTAAACTGACAATCCATTCCTCATCTTGTTTATTCAAAATGAGGATGTAAGAGCCTTCCAAACCACAACCCTGCGATCCCTGCTGCCATTAGACCATTTTATGCCCATGTTTTGCTGGAGTAAATGATGGTGGCAGCCGGTGTTTTGGGGAAGGGAGAAGGTGCACCAGGAGCTTAACCACGGGTGTCGGTTTTCTTACACAGCCTGTCATCCATCCTGCAAGACATGCCATGGCCCTTCTGATTGGGAATGCTCAACCTGCCACCCCCATGCCACTCTGGATCGTGGGAAGTGCAGGACAGGCTGCAAGGAGGAGCAGTACCTCAACCTGGTGGGGTATTGTGTGGGTGAGTAAGGGGAGCTGCTGTGGGATGATCTGTCTGGGCCATTAACCTGCTGCTTCACACTGAAAGCTGCTTAGGTCCTGCCCAGGCGTTCAGGAAAAGGAGTTAAGTTAAGATTTGTGATCCAAAGAAGCAGTTTATGGGGCCCTAAAGAAAAACTGGCACAGCAAGCATTGCTGTGTGCATTTTTGGGAGGTAATAGGATTTCTGGATAGGGGTTATGCTGTGTGGGTGCTCAGTGCCTGCACTTAAGCCCATCATCTGAAACCACTGATTGCATTTATCTGTTTAAAAAGAAAAATCGCTTTTAATCCATCACACAGACACGTATAAACATATCCTGGGAACTGCTCCAACATTTTCTGAGCTTTATCAAGCCATTTTTCTTTCTTTATCAAAAAAAGCTACGGTGTGTGAGGCTTAATCCAGGCTGAACAATTCCAAATGAGATAAGGAATGCTAAGAAAAGGGAAAAATGCATTAGAAGTAATAAATATATCCATTGAGAGACTATTGTTCTCAGTTTAATATGATTTCCCTTCAGAGAGATTTCTCTTTGCTTACATCTATGTCTTGGATGTTATTTTTATGAAAGACTTGTTTCTTTGCTCTCCACAGATTAATTCTATGAACCATTTCTTCATCTTCCTTTTAAACAACAGTGATTGTTTTGTCTGCAGAGACAAAAAGAGCAGGGGAAGAAAGTGTGTGAGGAGTAGGAGAATATCCTAAAAGTACTGTACATCTCCTTAGGAATTCAGGTTGGGGAATCAAGATGTTTCATACAGTGAAATAATTACAATCTGGAAATAATTCAGTATTTCGGTGTGAAGAGGTGTCTCTGCCCTGTACAAATTCAGGGAATACAATGGTACTTATTAATGTCCTGGCATGTCAGAGCCCTATGTACTTTATTTCTTCCACCTTATTTCCCCATCAGTTTCCATTATGCTCCCTATGAAAGAAATCTTGTGGAAAAGTGGCCTTCCAGCTGTAAATTTCACTGGGAAAACTTTTGTGCCCTTTATCATCCACTGGGGTTTATTCTGCTGCTTTAATTCCCCCTTTGTTTGGTGTCATGGACCAGTTATCGTGCTCCCCAAATCCCAGGTGATCACAGTGCTGGGCAAGACCTGGAAGCAGTGGGTACCCTCAGGCAATGTGGAGGGCATTCCTTGTGGCATGGGAGCCCTCAATGTCTACGTGGTTGGATGTGTGGATGTTTCTTTGTCCAACTGAAGCTGTGAGAACCCTCTATAATTGGGGTTTTTTTGCCTTGACAAAGAAGTTTTGCTCTGGCCCAGGATCTGCAGTCTGAAGTGTGGTGCTCTTTGTGCTTAATTTATGTCTGGTGTTTAAGCAAAGGATGTTTGTTGCCGGTTCTCATAGAGATAAAGAGCTCCACATCCAGGTTGTTAAGTTTCACTCATTCTTCTCATTCAGCACTGATTGAAATGCTAAATTTGCCCTTGCAAGTTATTAATTACCAGTTAAAGAGCAGCTGTCCCATAAAAGGGAGCATTAAAACCCCTGACACTCTCATAAGATATGATTTGCATCAGAATCTAACAAAGCTTTTTCCTTCGCCTCCCAAAGCAATATATTTTTACAATTATCTTCCCATTTATCTTCAATTCCCGACCCTCCGGGCAGAATTGTGTTACGACTTATAGGGCCTGCTGTGCATTACAGTCACCTGCCATACTTTATGGACCTGGAGGGGAAAATCTTTCACAGAGGCTGGAGAAAACCAACTGTCACTCCAAACCATTGCCTGGGAATTAATGGTGTTATTGTGCACGTTACCTGAATGGGGATTGGAACATTTGCCTTCTTAATAGAAAAAAAAAAAAGAAGGTCTTGTTTTCAGTAGTTAATCAAATAAGCATTTCCGATTTAAACAGAAGAAAGACAAAATGTCCTCAAGTTTCAAAAAATCAATGAGTCTCTGAGCTCTGTTTTGGGCACACAGAATTTGTGCCAATTCTTCCCTGAGAGTGCTCAATTGATTAATTTTATTTTATAGCCCAAGTGTATGTACAGGAATGTGCCTGAGACTTTAGCCGTCCCCTGTTGAGTCTCACAGATTCCATGGGTTTTGTTTTCCCACTTCAAAAACGCTTTGTGATTTCCCTCTCCATCTTACCCAGTTGACTTCAGCTTCAGGAAAAGTTGCAAGCAACACCGGCCATTGCTAGAAGTCTTGTCCTGCTCATAAACCTCTGCCCTTGCTTTTCTGATTTGAGGTTTCCTTGTTGATCTGAAAGCTTCCCTGATGATCTTTTCCTGACTGCACGGAAGAAGGGCTGTGAGAAAAATGCAGAGGAACTGGTGTGAAAGAAAACTGGGAACAGAATCCCCCAAGGTCGGGTGTTAACCTCGAGCTGCATCTTTCCTGCAAGGGAAAATCCCAGTCCCTGTGTTATGCAGGCCCTTGCTTTCCTAGGCTGCGTGCAGTGGGGAAAATGTTCAAAGCTAAACTGGTAGAGCTCGCTCAGGAGAGGCCTGTAACAAGCTTTGCTGCCTTGCTCTTAAAATTCCAGAAGGGACACTCTGACAACAAGAAATATACTCAGTTCCTTGTAAAATTAATGAGCTGTTGCTGTCCTTTTAGAGAGACATTGATATCATCACAGAGAGCTGGAGTTTTGCTGAGCAGAGCGAGAGGGGCTTAGCTCCCCTTACTCGCTGGCGTGCAGCCTCCTACAGAAACAGCAGCTGAGCTGCCAGAGGAGGAAAAGTCCTTGTCCTGCTTTGGTCTGGGCTCCTTTGTGCCAGGCACCATCCAGCTGGATCTCCCACCTCACACTGCCAAGGGAAGCTCCTGCGCTTTCGCAGGATGCAGGCAGATCCCTGCAAACACAGTTGCACTTCATGAGGAGTTCACTTGGCTTGTTTGAGTGGCAGATTCCCTTTCAGGTCTTGGAAAAGAGGGATAAAAAGCCCCGATATTCCAACAAAAGCAAGCCAAAAATCCTGGTCATGTTTGGTATCCTTTTAAACCAACCATACTGATTTTCTGTCTGGATTTACTGTGAGGCATCAGAGACTTTTTGCATGTTGAGGTGCCCATAAAATGTGTGGTGTTTTCAGCGCTGATTTTAAGTCGTACTCTGTTGTAAACCTCAGACCTTACCTTGGAGTACAGTTCAAAACTTATATCAGGAAATACTTTTCTGAAGAGCCCCTAAGAGGGGAGATGTGTTTAAACAATACAAGTGGGCGATTGCTTAGCAAATGGTGGAGCTGAGAGGCAGAAATGCCTCTGGTTTCCTTTATGAGCATTCACAAACAGTTCAGTAGATGATTTTGTCTCCCCAACAGCCTCCTTTTTCTTAGAACAATCTGCAATAGATAATTTCCGTATAGGAAGGGCACACTTTTCTTGCTCTCTTTGCTAAGAGAAAGCTAAAGAGGGTGTGGAAGCCAAGTAACTCGAAATCCATGCAAGTAATTCCATTCTGCTTTACAATGGAAGTCGCTTTATAGGAAGATCTGTGATAGGGAATGTGATTGGGGGTATTTTTGCATAGAGATAAAGAAGGAGGAAATCAGAGCCAGCTGGAAGGGGAGCAGGAAAACATTTTGTTTGGACAGTGGGAGGCAAGTCAGCAGACTCAGAAAGATGAGGAGGGAGGCACTGGGACTACAAGCGAGGTCATGGCATACTTCCCTAAAAATCCAGTTTGAATACTGGAAGGGGTCTAAGGGAATTAACTTGTGTTGCAGTGACCTGCACCCAGCTGGGGCTGTGAAGGTTCCAGAAAACCCAAATCTCCCATGCTGTAACGTGCCCGCTGGCTGAGCTGGAGGGAGCGCTGACAGGGAGAAGGCAGAAGCAGGAAACAAGCAGGGACGTGGGGTGTTATTGAGAAGCACAAAGAAAACATCCCCCTTCTGATAGTCCTTGCTTCAAAGGGAGCCTGCTGTGAAAAAGTGAAATCATCTCTCCCTAAACAAAGCACTTCAGTTCTTCCCTCACTCTCTCGCTCGCTCCCCAATGTCCCTCAAATTCACCATGAGTGTCAGCCCTGGGTTTTTTGTTGGTGTTGTGTGTGCTTTGATCTGCAGGCTTGCAAAGGAGCAAGAGAGTGATGGCGCTGATTCATCCTAAAACAGTAACTGAGAAAACTCTTTCCACTCACAGGAGCAAAAATAGAGGCTTGTGAAGAGAAAACTCTGCTGCAGCAGCACAGTTTTGTAGATAGTTAGATTTTTAAATGTTTGGGAAAATCTAGGGTTTTTACTGTGCTGCAGAACAATAACTCCTGTGAGCTGTAACCCCTCTGGGGAGGTTCTGAGGTTGGTCACTGAGTTTGGGAGCATGACCTCATGTGCTGCTTTGCTTTTCTCTGAAGCACAGAGTCTCTTCCTGCACACCTTTACCCCAACTCCGGCTCTTAATTTCCCAGCTCCAAGGCTGAGAGCACGGGGGCAGAAACTCAGTGGATTCTATACCCTGTAAAAGCAGGAGGCGAAGGAGGCAGCTGCTTTAAGGACCTCGGATCCCTGCCTGCAGTCAGGATTGGATCAATGTCTGAGCTGCTTCTGGGCTTTTGCACCAGTGCTTGGTAAGAGTCACCTGTGTGTGACATGCAGGAGACGTCAGCTTGGGCAAAGCTCCGGTCGCTGCCGCGCTCCTGCAGCCAGGGATGCAGAATTCCTCCAGGCTCCGATGTGAGCCTGTCTTCAGCTTGTAAAATTAGATTGCCTGACAATCTGTAGTAATGCTGTCACAAGAGACAAGAGACAGAAAGGTGAACCTGCAGAAGAAATCTGACAAGAGGCCAGGTACTCAAATCAGGCCTCATTATTACATTTCTTTCAAGACAGTCGTCATTTCCTTTATAATTTTCTCAATTACCATAATGAGGATTAATTTGGCTTCCAGGTTGCTTTACACTGCACCTTTGTGTGCACAAAAGGCTTGTTGTCAAACCTTTTGAAGCACCTAAGTTCAGGCAGAGGTCAGGAGACACAAGCTTGCATCCTGCTGGAGAGAAATGGAAAAAGGAAAAGGTTTTGAGGCCCTCTGATGCCACTCTGCCCGGCTTCAAGGGCTGCAGCTGCATCTTCAGGGTTTGGATGTCTCATTTGTGTGGGAAAATGTGAACAGCAGGAACTACAGGAGAAGGTCATAGAGCTGAACAGATTGTGCTCCTCGTCTTTCCACGGTGGGAGCAGAGGGAGGTGGATGCCTAAGGCTGCCAGCTGAGCTAAAGAGAAACCTGTAGGCAGAGGCACCCAAAATCAGAGAAAGGTCTTGGGAAGCTTTGAGCAGGCTTTGTGTAAAGCTTTCCCAAGCTCCCTTAAGGATGGGAAAGAGGATGCTTGAATGAGGCAGAGGAGATGCAGAGGAAAAGTGAAAATATTGTGGTGCTCAGGAAGAGCATAAGATGAGGATGAGGCAAGAGCAAAGGATTGCTCCTTGGATGAGGGAATTTCTGGTAGCAGGACGTGCTCTCAAAGTTCCATCCCTAACGCCTTCCTGGAGTTCTCAGCCAAGTTCTGTGCTGTCCTCTGTGCTCAGTGTCCCTTGTTCCCTGCTCCCTTTAGAGTGCCACCCCCTGTGCCATCAGTGCGTGGCCAACCTGCGGGACACCGGCAGCATCTGCCTGAAGTGCCAGAACGGCCGTCACCTGCTCCTGGGGGATCACTGCCTTCCTGACTGTCCTCTGGGACACTACGCCGAGAACGGGGCCTGCAAAAGTGAGTAGTTCCATGAAAAGATTCCTGTTTAGTAGAGGGAGGACACTGCCCTGGAGCAGAACTCTTGCTGGTAGGAGTTTCTCAGGATATTTTGCAGCCTGAGCTGGAACATCATCCTAAGGTGTGTTACTGAGGCTTGTCTTGCTGCAGTAATGGCCCCAAAGGTGAGGGTTTGTCACAGCTTCTAAAACAGAAAGCCAATTTCATTCAGCCTTTTAGGCTGGCAGGATGGATACAGCACCTGTGGCACATTTTATTTTCTAATATGTCCCTGCATCTCCTTCACTTTTTGTTGTTGATGTGGTTTCATATTCCAGTCGTTGTCTGAGCTGCTTTATACTCCCTGGGCTCTTAGAAGGAAGTAGGTTCCTTTTCTTGTTCTCTGTAAAGTTCAAAGCTGAGCAAAGGGTATTGCTGTTTAGTTTCAGAGAAAGGAACCGAGACCAGAAATTCAGCACAATGTAGATGCTCCTTTTGCAGGAAGTGACATTTCCTTATCTAGTTTAGGATGGGAAATATTTGAAAACTTCTCTCCAGCATTCCAGGAGCTACGTGTTGATTTACCTGTTTTTGACAAATGAGATCTCAGAGCTGTATGAAACACACTCTGTGTCACTTGATTGGAAAGGCCCCTGAGAGAGAGAGGTTTTGCCTTCCTGGAAACGTAAGCCTAGGGATAACATTTCTTCCCTTTGGTTTAAAGGTTTCATTTAAAAGGATTTTTGCATTGTTCAGACTATGTCAAAGCTCACAGAACGTTTTGTGCTGGCTTTTAAGATCCCCAGCACAGCGCAGTGTGGTTGCTTCTGATTCCTTTGCCCACTCTCACTCATTATTAATTTTCCACCTATCGTGATAGGTGTAATGATGGCATCAATCATTAGGTAAAGGCCTGTCAAGAAGTAAAACAGATTTATAATTTTGCATGTAACCTCTCTGGAGAAAGTAATAGGGTACATTGGCCTCAGCCACTGTGATATTTAAATCTCTTCAGTCAGACTAAGAAATGAGCCTGGAAAGTCACAAGGGAAAGCGGGGAGAGTGTGCATGGAGACAGTCAGGTCTCCCTCAGTGCAATTCGTGCTGAAGAGATGGATGTGAATCTTCAGGGAAGTGTGGAACTGTCAGAAAAGCACTAGATAGACAAAGAGGATCTGACCTGAAGCTAGTTCAGAGAGAGCATGAGGAGGAGGTATGTGCTTGCCCTGTTTTCCCTCTTTTGTTTAGACAGGTCCTGGCCAAATCCTCTAAGGGTTTTTCTTAAGGAGAAGGCTGAAGAGAAGAGGGTAAAAAGAGGAAGAAATGAGAGGATCATTTCTTGGGCAGGATGCATTGTGCACCACTGAGGGCTTAGACTTGGCAGGAGCTTCTGGTGCTCGCCATCACTGCTCTCAGTCTCTGAGAGTGTTTGTGCTGAAGCTTGTGAAACTTGCCCTGAGACTGTTTTTGCTTGAACAGAAATGCTGGTTTTTGCTGTCCCTGCAGGGTGCCACCCTTCATGTAAAACCTGCACTGGTGAGGGTCCCTTCTCCTGTTCTTCCTGCAACACCAGCCTGGTTCTGTCCCACACGGGCGCGTGTGCTCCGCTCTGCTCCCCGGGATACTACAGGGATGACAGGCAGACCTGCAGACGTGAGTGCATCTCCCCCAGCCATCTCTCCTTTCCACAGTGCATTTACAGACATGTTTTTTCTTGTTCCTTTGCTCCCTGTTCCTGTTGCCTGGAAAAGAAAGGTTTCAAGTGCCTAAAAACGCGATGTGAGTTGACAGAGGTGATGAGCTGCCTCAGGAGCAGAGCCTACAGCATGGCTGAAATTAGAAAACAGTTGCAGTTTTGTTATTGACCTCAAAGACAAGAGGCTTTGTGTCGTGATGTAAAAATCAGCAGGAGCGTTTGTGTCGGTTTCCTTGTGATGCATTCTGGACTTAATGAAAACTTGGCAAGTTGAGACCAGTTTTGATCAATCCTAACTGAGACAAACCCCCTCCCCACTGCACTACCTGCCAGTACATGCCATGGAAGCTGTATGGTAGCATTTGTGTCCATTTTTTCCTCATGTGAAACCCCAGTAGAAAGCAGGTACAGCTTGGTAGGCACAGCCCTGACAGACCTGAGCTGATCCTAGTAGTCTGGTGGAATTGATCTGGTGTCAAGTTATGTTTTATCCTACTCTGCTATCCCTTGTGAATCTCTTGGGGCCTCTCTTTTCCTTTATTATTCTGTTTTCACTCTGGTCCTGGGTTATTCCTCTCATAATTATTTGGCTTGATGTTCCAAAATGTAAAATGGTATGGCCCAGAGATGAGAAAAAACAGGAAAAAGCCCTGCTTGAATTGTCCCGCTATAATACACACACCTAAAAATGAGTGAATGCTTAAGTGGCTTGGTCACTGTGAACCTGAACACTCAGATTAGTGAAGTCCTGCATTACCCTGATTTCAATTCTCCTGATCTAGGATAAAATAACTCTGTTGCACTAAGTTCAGGTATCAGTGTCATCCTACCCCGACCCAATTTTGTCACTGATGAGGTCCTGTAGGAGGAAACCGATGTGGTTGTCAGCTTTGCCTGCCTTTTGTTGAAATAGATGGTTCTCCTGAAACTATTATTTCCATCTGATCAGCAGAAATGGAGACACCTTACATAAGTTCAAGGAAATAGCTGGAAGGATTTGTACCACTTCTGTTAAGGAAAAAAAAAAAAAAATGCTATTCAATAATAATGATAAAAGGAAAATAATAAAAATAGGAATTTAAAAAAAGAATTCTTGCTGTCCTGGCTAGTTTCCTACAAGCCCTACAAAATATTCAGTTTTCTCCTGCTGTATGAATTCTATTATTGCTTGCTGCACCAGAGTATCTCCCTTCCTAATCAACATGCCCTTTTCTGATGAAAGCTTTCCTGTTGGTGGCTCCTGCCCCATGATATCAGGGTGGACCTGGAATGTTCCTAAGGCCTGCACCCTTCCTGAATTTGGTTCAGGGACTCAACTGCAAATAGATTTGGGGTTTTTTGCAAGCAAATTCAGCTACTCTAATCTCCTTATTGCAAATGGCTTTTTAAGAAGTGTTTGTAATCCGTGGAGCAGGAGGCTCAAGGCCAAGTGTGTTGGATTTTTGTCATTCCAAGTGTCACTCGAGCCTTTTCAAGTGCTGCTGATAAGCCATGGAGATACAAATTGTCCCAGGCTGCTGGGAAACTACCACTTCGAGGGAATGAAGATTGTTTAATCAGAGGTTGGCTGTTAGTCTGAGAAAATCTGGGCTCTCTTCAACATTTATTTTAGTCTCCTTGCACTTTTGAGGAACTCAGGGCTGCATTGAGGTTCAGAGAGATGCTGAGTGCACGAATGGACTCTGGGAGATATTTTTAAACTCAATGACATCCTGGCCCAGGAACAGTGAGAAGCTTAACGAGTCCTTCATGGGCTTAAAAATGCAGATATGGAGTCACGCTGATAAAACAAGCAGACAGGTTTGCTTCCAGATACAGTTTTTGCTTAGTATTCTGGCATGCCTCCATGGGTAGCCTGATTTCCATGGATTTAGACCTCACGTGGAATGTTTTATTGTATTTTTAATACTTGGTTCTTTGGAGCACTTAGAAAAGGCAATTTTTTCACGGAGTATTCTTAAGTGAAGTAAAATCAGAGTGGCACCAGAGCACCTAAAAACAGCTGCTAGATTCTTCAGGGAAATATTTTGCTAGAAATCCTTTGTAGACCAATAAAATACAGACCTTCTGTGGCATTTTTTAGAGGAGCTAAAACAAGTAACTCTTTTGAAAAGCACTGGGTTCTTGCTTCAATGAGAGCAACGTGGGTATTTTCACATTTCCTTTGGTATTTGGAGGTTTTTTTGGTTATAAAACTGTGTTTTGAATCAACATGTCAGTATTTATCACCCAAACTGTTAGTACAGCCTCCTGTGAAGTTTAGTTCCTGGACATCAAAGAGGTGAGCTGAAATATTCTGAACCTCTGGACTTTGATCCTAGATTCAGTAAATCCCTGAATTATTTTTTTCCTGGCATCTTTGTTGCTCCCAGCAGCTGCAGAATTTCACACTGTGTGCAGATAAAAAGGTGGAAACGTTAAGTGAAATTAAATGGGCCTTTGGTCCCGCCAAGGACTGCAGCAGTCTACCCTGCTCTCCAAATTTGTGTGTTCCTGGGTAAAGAGTTGTATGAAATGCAGGTTGCTTCGAGGAAATAAAGAAACCAGAGACAGGGAAAGCTTTTATTTGGGGATTTGGATTCAGGGTCACTGTTTTACCCTGACCAGTCCTGAGGAGAGGAAGAAGCAGCATGAGGAGACATTCCAGTCTATTCCGGGTGAAATGAGACTCTTTACATTTTGGAGGCTGTGAAAAGGAACATAACAAGCAAAAACTCCGAACTCTACACAGATGTCTCTCAAAGAGGACAAGAGGAGTAGCAAGGCTGCAGGATAACACCATTTTCACTCGTGCAGTTGGCTGGTGCATCGGGAATGACGCCGATTTTCCTTGTCTTTCCGCAGCTTGCAGCAGCCAGTGCCGGAGCTGCGACTCGGCCGCCGGCTGCACATCGTGCAGGGATCCAGCCAGGGTCCTGCTCTTTGGGGAATGCCAGTACGAGAGCTGTGCTCAGCAGTATTACCTGGATTTTTCCAACAAGACTTGCAGAGGTGAAAAATACGTTGCTGGTTTCAAGGAAAAAATAAAAAAAAAAAGGAAAGAAAAAAAGAAATAAATGCAAGTGCCTTGGCTAAGAATCCGTTATGTGGCAGCGGGAGCTGTGCAGGTGGCCTGCTTTAGAAACGGTGTAGGAAGGGGGAAATTGTTCAGTGACAGGTTGCTTGCAAGGTTTCTGCAGTTTTTTTCTCTTTTTGGGCAGCCTGCTGTCACATACTTGAGCCTTTCAGTGGAACAAGATTATTGCAAATCGCTCTCTTGTAAATGATTTTGTAACTGAGCCAGCAAAGTTTTCAGGGGTCAGGTCCAGCAATTCATTTAGTCACGGGTCAACTGATAACGAGTGAGCTTGCCAGGATAAGTCTCTTTTAGGGGGCTTATCTGGCCTCCTGTGCTTACCTGTCTCTCTCTCTGTCTTATTAAATCCTGCATCACTGGACGGCTGCAGAAACAGCAGTTTGGAGTGATTTAAAAGACACATGACTTGAAAGATTTCCAGAACTCCCCCAGCAGAGTGTTCCATAATGGCAATAAGTGATATATTCCCACAGCCTGGAGACCCCAAGTTCTAAGCCCTTGTGCAGGGTGAGCACCCTGGAAAAAGGCTGCCCTGAACTGATTTTTGTTTTCTTCCAGAGTGTGACTGGAGCTGTAACGCCTGCAAAGGTCCCCAAAGGACTGACTGCCTGCAGTGCATGGAGGGCCATGTTCTCCATGAAGGAGCTTGTGTGGAAGAGTGCCCTCCAGCTTTCTACCAGGAGTCAGACACGTGCCAGAGTGAGTTTTTATGGAGCATTGCTTCTAATCTGCTCCCCTGCTTGCCTCCCAAGAGCTGTTGAGCTGAAATCTTTGCATGTGCCTCTTTAGGGTGTGATCAACCCTGCCTTCAGTGCCACCAAGCAGACACCTGCAGCCTTTGCCCAGCCCCGTTCTTCCTCCTGGGCGGTCATTGTGTTCCCAAATGTGGGCAGAGATATTATGCAGACGAGGCTCAGCGCAAGTGCACAGGTAAACAGAGAGAACTTGATGCAGGGACAGTGGTCAAATGAGGAAGGAACTTCTTATGAACTCTTATCATAACCCTTTGGCCCTTATTTTGAAATTTTTTGTCACGTAGGTAAGACACACCTAGCAGTGGTGTTTCTGCTCTGACCCTGGGGACAGCCCTGCCTGCCAGTGGCTGCATTGGTTTCGCAGTGTCTCAGTGGGGTTGTGCTTTCCATCCAATTCAGCTTGTCCTCCTGGATGCCTGGAGTGTGACAGTGGCAGCCTGTGCCACCTCTGTGATAGCACCATGTTTCTGAAGAATAAGATCTGTGTTTCTGCCTGTGGCCAGGGTTTCTATGGCAATACACGGAGCAGAGAGTGTGAAGAAGGTGAGTGTCTCTTGTGATAAAGTGGCTGAGCTGGCAGGTTTCCATCAGCAGATTTTCAAGCCAGAAGTGTTCATTCAGCCACAAGTTTGGAATTCAGTTCTGTGCAGTTTCTTGGTGACTATTGAAAGTCAGCAGCTATTTTTCTCCAACTTTTTGGTTTCGTAAGGTGTGCATGCACACGGCTTTTTAAGGGTAGTTACCTGGTTAGGTGCACAGGCACGTCTTTGCAGGAGCACCATTTATCATCAGTGTAAAACCAGTGACAAAATATCTTGGGGGAAATCCCTTCCTGAATCAAGTTTAGTTGTTACTAATCCTTTATTCTAAATGAAGATTTACTAGTCTGTCTGCAGGGCAAGCCAGAGTGCGTTGGCTTTCAATTCTGTGATGGGGAAATCAAGGTGGGAAGTGATTTGCCAAGGTCATGCCAGGGATTGGGATGGGTTGCAGTTCTTGAGACCATGTTTGTCCACCTGGGTCAGGAATGAACAGGGCTGTGTTACCCAAAAAACGGTGGTGGCAGGCCCAGTGCCTACACAGCCCGTGGTGATTCCTGCAGTAACACTTGTCCCTTCTTTCCCTTCAGCCAGCAGGCATCCCTCGAGCTCCCGTGTGAGCAGCACCCTCACCGTGGGGATCGGCGGGGTGCAGCCCCTAGACCTGTCCTTGCTGGGCCTGTGTGATCCAGCCCGTGGCTCGGGCCAGCTCGTGTTCCATGTGGACAGCATTCCCTCCAACGGCCGGCTGGTGATGCTGCTGGACGGGCAGGAGGTGCCGCTGAGCCACGGCCACCGCTTCAGCTGCAGGGATGTGCGGGAGAGGAGGGTCCGCTTCGTGCATGGCGAAGAGAAGCCCAGGTGACTGGGGGGAAGCTTTTTTCTGAGCTCTTGCCCTAAAAAAAAATTGTTGTATCTTGAGAACAGGTATTTCCTTCTTCCTTGGAAGCATTCCTACAAGGAGTCACGCTTCTCACTGCTGCTAAATCAACTACCAACAGACTTGTGCTGTATCATAGCGTAACTGATGGTGCAGAACTTCTCTAAGAGGGCACTGTGACCCAAATCCCAAATCTGTTGTGCTTTGGGGATGCAGGAACCTGTCCCATCTTCAGGATACTCTGCTGTGGGTTCAAACTGGCATATTAGTCTGATTCTTACAACAATTTCTTGATACTGCTAGGAAGACGCTCAAGTGATGTCACTGCTGTGCTCTCCAGCAGTTTGCCTTCTGCTATTCCTTCTTTGCCTCCACTGTGAGCTCTGTTAGCACCCTGGAATAATTAGTGGTGATTAGTAGCTGGCAAAACTCTTACTGCAAGGATGTTGCAAGGAAGCAGATTTTTCCTGCAGCCTGGCAATAAGCCAGTCACCCTTCCAAATTTCACACTTGATTTGCATCACCACAAAGCCTTGGCACTGGAGTGACATCAGTGGAATTGTTCTAAATTTCCGGCTGTATTTATCTGGCTGTATTTATCTGTAATAAGAGCAAAAGAAAACTTTCAGGGTTTTCTAGGACTAGACTTCAGACGTGTTTCTGTAACCTTTTTCTTTTTGGTCTGCTTGGTAGTCATAACGAAATGCCAGCATCTTGCCTTGAGAAACAAAGCTACTTTATTACTAAATGTTACTCCATTTATTATTTATACTGTTACTGAAAACTTCAAGGTGTTTGGGTGGCATCACTGAGAAGTAAATGGGAAGGAAAAATCCTGGCAAGTCCTGAAGCCTGATAAGTGATGTTTTTCTTTAGCCGCTGACATTTAGAATCGGCACTTTGTCTTGGAGATGCCATCCGATGGGGATAACGTTACTTAAAGGGAGATGAGTGGATATTATTGCACAGCTAAAGGTGTTTTATTATCTGTTGTGACTGTTGTGAATCTTCAGGAAAAAATACTATAAAAACATAATTGAAGAAGACTTGAGCTAAAGCTCCTATCACTGAGCCAGTCATTTTTGCTGAATATATAATATGCTTATCATTATCGAGTCCTGGAAGAGCACTTCATTAATTTATATTATCCTGTATTTTGGCTTCTTGGGGACCTGTTTAGGAAAGGACAGTTTTCCTTGAAGGTCAGCGATCACCAGTCATTCTCCCACCTTGAGGTGATCAACATTCAAGCATTCTCAACTCAGGTAACGCAACAAAGCTTGGAAACAACCCCACATTTTGTACCATTTGAAGCCCTGGTTTCTTGCAGGGATAACAAAGGAGCTGGGCAGAACTTGAGCAGGGGTTCAGATCAGGCAAATTAGAGTCAACTCTCCCTTAGGGGTGGCAGCCAAGAGTCACATGGAAGAGAGGGACTTGGGGAATTGACTGGAGAAATCGGCCTGTGTCATTTTGCTTGTGCAGGGAGTTGCAGCTGTGCAATCATAGAGCAATTATCAGCGAGGACTAAGGAATCCCTACTGCTCCAATTATCCTTTGGATCTGCTGATGCTCCAGTTCAGCCTCTTGCTGCAGGGCAATTGGGCCAGGATTGATCCCGATGGCAGGAGTGCTTTGACACTCAAGTTCAATGCTCTGCTCCAGGACAACTGGGAATTAAATCAGCATGAGCTATTTAAAGTGTGTCTCTTAAACTTCTCACCACTTCTGGGCAAAGTGATGGTACTGCCAAGTGCCCATGTCTCCTGTATTATTGTTATTTAAAGTCTGTGGCACAATTTATGGGTCTCACCCCAGAGGGAGTACAGGCACCTTAATGGGGTCTGGGTTTCCAGGGAGGCTTTGCAGCTTGCACTGAGCTTTTTCCAGAGTGGAAAGCTCAACCAGAAGTTGTGGCTGCTTGGCATATTCTTACAAATAGACATCTTAGAGCGCAAAAGAGAATCTGCTACCCTTAAGGCCCGTTTACATCCTCAGAGGGACATCAAATGACTTGATAGAACTCTCCTAGTGCTGTATCCTTCCTGCCTACAAGCCTGGCTCAGCCTCCATCCTCAGCATGAGGAATTTATGTTCCACATTAGTCATTCCCATAACTTCTGGAAATTAGAAGTGCTCTAGTTTGTCCTTTAGAATAAGACAAACTGTGCGTTTTGATCCTGCCGTGTGTGTATTGATTCTGGCTGGTGCTGAGATCTTGGCTCAGCCTAATCTCTTTTTTACCTCAGTAGGACGTTCACCTAAGTAAGAGCTGCAGTTGCTGCCCCAGAATACATAAGTGAGGTTTAATGATAGGAATTTTGTCTGTCGATCCCTAATAACCCTGGGAAGTGGTGCACAGGTGAGGTGGCAGCAGTTGGCTCCCTGATGGATGTTCCCAGGGCTTCGACTTTGTCTCTGTGGCATCGCCTCCCTCCCGAGGCAGTGCAAATGATGTTCATTGGGATCAATAGAGACTGCAGATTGAAACTTTCTTGATGACAAAGAACTGGAGAACTAATTTAAACCAGCAGAAATATGGCCTCTAGCAGATCTTTGGTGTAAATTAAGCAAGGCTGTGGGGAGTGTCAGAAACTAAATAAATACTGATGATGAAGACACCCAGTTTTGCTGTCACCACAAAGGGCTAACGAAGATCAGCTAGAGTCAGATGCTTTCTGTATAAATGTCCTAAGTTTTTGGCTTTCCTAAGCTTGATATGGCATGAGAGTCTTCTTCTAATGTGATTAATTCTGTTTAAATGCTAAATATTACTAGATCTGCCCACCGGGGGAAAGTTGTGGAGAGTGATTCTCTGCTGCTAAGAAATAGGAGATTTTCAGGGATGAAGTGAGCTGATTTCCTCATCCCCAAACTTTTAATTCCAGCCTTTGATCATGCTTCAGTCTCCAAGGTTCAGCAGACACCTCAGAGCTACTTTTGTGTTTCAGGCCCCGTATGTGTTCAGGAACGAGCCCCTCCTTGTCAGCAGAGGGGAAATCGGGACGATATCGGAACTGGTGCTTGGCGTGGGGGACAGTGACAATCCTCAGGATGTGGTGCTGATGGTTTTGGAGCCTCCACACCACGGGAGGCTGCTCAGGCCCCCTGGGGACTCTGACACCTTCAGCCTGGGTGATCTCGCCGGTGGGTGGCTGCGCTACGCCCACGATGGCTCCGACAGCCGGGAGGACGCGGCTCTTCTGCAAGTGAGCGACGGGTACCACTTCCAGAACATCCTGCTCCACGTCAGGATTGCTCCCAAGGTATGTGCTGGGACATAAAGCCTGGCAGGCAGATTGAGAGTCTGGAGAAGTGCCACTCTGTCCCTGAGGTGTCGCTAATCCTGAGTTACCGACAGGCTGCAGTTGGAGGCAGGAGAAAGTAGTGGATTGTGATTGGGTTTTGGAGGTCATCCGAGGTTTTGGTTTGCACCAGCTCAAACTGTGCAGTTTTGACGATTCGAAGTCCGTAGTTGTTGGATAAGAAGTAATAAACTGTAATAAAACAGAGAGAGAAAAAGCAGAAAATTTATTCATCCCTTATTAATGTGAAAGAGTAACAAAAAAAAATAGAGCTGTCAGTAGAGAAGGCCACAGTTTGCAGTTTTTTATGTAGAGACCTGACACAGTGTCTTCGAGTTCCACCCCTTGGAAAGGAGTTAGGAGGAGATGACATTCCCCCTCTTTTGTCCTCTCTGCTGTGTTAGATGGCTTTTGCAGCAACTTGGCCATGAAAATTTGAAGGGAGCTTTGTGCGCACTCCGTGCGTTCGTGGAGTTCAGCACAAGGGGAGGCACTGATCCCACTTGGACCCTGCAGGTTCTCCTCAAGCTACGGTAGTAATTAATGTTCATTAGTGCCCTGACTCACACAGCAGTCTGGGGATGAAAAAGGCATTGCTTTCAAGGCTGCTGCTGTTGTTAGCCTCCTGGAATAAGAGGAGCCTGCCTGTGGTTTCTTCACCCAGGTCCATGGCCCTAAGGAGCCTGGATAGGATCAGAAGGACTGTGAAAATGCTTGGACACCACTCTGTGGTTTTTGTATCACCTTTTTTTCCCCCTCTGTTGATTAAGCAGGTTCTTGTAAATGCCGGTGAGGGTGAATTGCTGAGAGCAGTTTCTTTTATTATCCTGGTTTGTGCTCCCTTGTCTCTCCTTATCTTTCCGTGTTTCTCTGTGCAGCGCTTGGCTACAGAGGAGAATGAAGGTGGTGATGCAGGCGAGAGCAGAGCAGCTTTTAGGGCTTTTTCCAGTCCCTTTGGCTGCTAATGGCTGCTTTTCCCATCCAGACCCTTTGCTGGAACTACTGCAGTCTGAACAGGGACATGGAAGCCTTTCTGAGAGGCCAGGGGGAACACAGGAAAAAAGGCAAAAGATGTTATTTTAGGACTCCCCCAGTCCTCTAGAGATCCAGCTAAGGGAGGTCTCCAAGATATTTGCAAGGCAGCTGACCTTGTCCTGCCTGGGAGCAGGTAGCTGAAGCACAGACCAGGGAGCTTGTGAGCCTCCCTGGGCTCTCTGAAAACTCTTTTCCCGTGCTGAGAATTCATTCACGTTAAGTATATTTTTAAAATAGATTACCAAGCAAAAAGGGTTGCCTCATGAGTCTTCTCTTATTAACAAGCAGCATCAAAGCCATATGGGAATGGTATTACAACGTGCTGGATGGGTTTGATGTGGCCACTGAAGGAACATTCAGTCATTTAGTGACCTAAAAGCTGACGGTTTCCATGTTTATAGCAAACCTACAGTGTAAGTGGAGTACAAATGAAGTGGGTGCACAGCAGACATGTCAGAAAGGAGGTGGGAAGTCATCCTTTAATGTGATTCCTTTCCACAAACATCTTTTCAGCTCTCTCTCCCATCTCTGGCAGATCCAGAAGAACACAGCAATGAGTCATTTATCAGTTTTGGGGCTGATTATGTGGAGTAGTAAATGAGGAGGAAGGTGATCTCTTAGATGGAGCAGTCAGGATTTTGACTGATCATCCAGTTCAAGGTGAACTGCAGCCACAGCCAGTTTCAAGGTGAATGTGCAGAAACCAAGAAAAGAAGTCACATTTACAGCAGCTGGGGTTCTGAGAAAGAACCATGGCATGGAAGAGGTCATGGGGATTTTGGTGACATGGCCAACAAAGCAATTTAGAGCCAAAAAGGGCTGATTAATCCTTGAATGCCAGAGTAGTGTTACTGAAATAAATGGAAACTGTAGTGAAACTCTTACTGCAATCCAGTCCTGACATCCACATTTCAAGAAGCTTAAATTAATACTGGATAAATATTTATTTAAATTTTAAAAAAAAAGCCACAGAAATAGTTTGAAGGTTAGAAAACCCACCAAGTAGCAAAAGACTGATGCATGTTCAGAGAGAATGAGGATGGTGGTAAAAGACAGAATTTTGGAGGGAGACTCAGGTCAGGAAGATTTAGGGTCAGCAGCAGGAAATTAGAAATTAGAGGCCAAGGCCAGTTCTACAGGCTGGGAATTGGCTCTGAGGGATACAGGTGTGGAATGCATAAGAAATTCCAGAATGCTCTCCTTGATCCTCTTCCCTTGAAAATCTGTTTCCATCAGCACAGCATTGCTGACATTCCAGTAAGCCTTTTCCTGCTGTCCCCCTGCCCGCAGAGCGACGGGAGCCCTCGGCTGGTGAGCAATTCCCTGGTCTGGGTGCCCCAGGGGGGCATGCTGCAGATCTCCAAGACAATCCTGCACGCCGAGCTGCCCGGTGCCCGGGACTCCGACATCACCTACACCATCACCAAGGACCAGCCCAGACATGGTAAATCCCTCTGGAGTTCTGCTGTCAAAGAGCAGCGCCATTCTGTGGTATTTTGTGCACAACCAGTAGCATTTGGGGGAATATTTCCTCGTAATGCTGCACTGGGTAAGTGCTGCTAACCTCATCTTTTCCCACTTCTAATGGGCACGCAAAGTAACAAAGCACTTTTGCCCTTCCTGATCGTCTGTGTTTCTCAAGTGGTGGTGGAATCCTGGTGTATTTACAGCCCTGAGAGAGCAGAATCTTGCTGCCAAAAGATAATCTTCAGCAGTGAATGTCTGCTTTCAGGAGCACAGAGTAACACCTGCCTCTACAAACTGCTGAGGAAAAGTTTACCTTGAAGAATTCCCTGAATTCTGTGACTTTTGATTTAATTTGTCCCAGAGGAAGGGGTTGCCAGTTTGAAGCAGGAATTGGTGATGTTTAAATCTGTAGATAATTCTTGTGCCCAAATTCCTTTTGAGAGGCTCTGAGCTCAACTCTCAGAGCAGTGACTTTCAGCAGCAACACTGTGCTTAAAGAGGATCTTCTGGGCACAGGGTAAGGGGGAGCGTGGAAGGTTCTGGGATTTGTGACTGAGCTATAAATGGGGGAAAACGGGATGAAAAAGAGAAGGTGTCATGTGGAGGGAAAGGAAATGTGGAAAGAAAAATGGTTTTTTTCCTACTCAGCATCACTATTTTCTTCACAAGAAACATGTCTTTGAATAACATATTTTGCACCTTTGATGAAAGATGATACCACATTTAATTTGCTGAGCCAGAGAAAATTAGAGGATCCCTCTAGCAAAATCCATGCATTTTTTTATTTCCTTTTGCTGTGAGAACAGGCTGGTTTCCATAACAGCTGCCAGCACCTGATGGAAACACAGATTATGTGAGTTTTGCAGTTTAGAAGAGAAGTCATTAATTTGTATTCCCCCTTTAGTTTTCTGCAGATGAAGGTCTGTCTTCTCAACTTTAATAAGCATTTACATGAAAACAGGAATTTTCCCCTGAGGAGCTTGTCTCCTGCTGCTGAACCCTAACTAAAATTTATAATTCTGTGTTTGTATCACTGTAATTATCACTGCTGTGATTAATTGCAGTAATATAAACAGGTTTGTAGCTGCAGGTGAGGAAGAAGCAGCAGAAATCAATGATCTTCAGAATTTTATCTAAAACACTGTTTTGCAGAAAGGGAGGGAAAAAATAAGAGAGAGAGAAATGTGGAAAATGGGTCCTGAATCCAGGAGGGCTTATCTGCCTAACTTAGTCTTTGACTAATGGGAAAGATATTCGTACCTGCAGATAATATGTAACTTGATTTTTAGATTTTTAGGGGAACTCCCATGAGCAAAACCATGAGATTTGGAATGTAATTAGGACACTGATAAAGGAGTTTTAGCCCCGAGTTTGATGATCAAATGGAAGTGTGATATTTCATCTTGCTGAATTACTTTTTTTCGGTGCTCCAACTTTTCCAGGGTGGTTTAGGGTAATTAAATGGGAGAGCGTATGATGGATGTTTGGCATAACAGAACGATTAATTATACATCAGCAGAATTACCAACCTGTTTAATGGAATTAATTAACAAGATTCCCCAATGTCACCGGGATGTCTCAAGGTCCCCTGATGGCTTTTGGGAACTCTGCTGGTATTTCTGTCACTTAACACTGGATGGAAAAAGTCTCTGCAAAGGCACCTCCTTCTCCCTGTGTTCTCACGAGTTCCTCTTTGATTTTCCAGGGGAAGTGGTGCTCCTGGTCCCGATGCCGGCGGATGGCCCGGCAGGCTCCTGGCAGCTTTTGCCTGATGGAAGAGCAGCCTCACCCACCACCTCCTTCACCCAGCAGGACATCAATGACGGCATCGTGTGGTACAGGCACTCTGGAGCTGAAGTGGAGAGTGACTCCTTCCAGTTCCAGGTATTCCTCATCGTGTTCCTGGAAAGATCATGTGGCGTTTCTCTGAGGTTTCTCCATCTATGTCTTGTGATTCCAAGTTTTAAAAATTACGCAAATATGTGTGTTAATATGTACTGGCAAATACACCACCCTCTCGTAAAACCTATCATGTTTATACCAAGTGAAAAATGTTCCATGTGCCTTTTTAAAAATGGTGTGTTTTGCAAGCCCCAGAGTCACACAACCCTTGGTTTCCAAGCTAATAATTTAATTTTGGCTTCGAAGCCCTTAGTCTTGCAAACAGGCCAAAAGGTAGAAATACTCCCCAGCAGCTGGGAAACTAAAATAAATCCCCACTCCCCACAGGTTTAACAGCCATAAAATTCCTCAGACAGGCCCTTGCTGTTTGCTGGGAGGGTTTCACAGCCTCCCATAACTAAGCCTACGTGAACACTTGCACGCAGTGTTTGTTACATCTGGTTTACAAGGCAGAAGCAATTACTGTAGCACCGGAGAGGCAATTAAGGTAATTTCTAAAGTAATTAACATAAGTGATAATGAGGAATTTGTGAGCATCAGTGTGAACAAGCTAATCTTTGGCTTAATTGCTGCATTCCTCTTACAGACTATGCATTTTGCATGAGTTGAGTGTTTGGGTTTAGTATCTCGGAGCAGTAGAAATAATTGTACAGAGAACTAAAAAAAGGGAGCTGGAAATACCTGATAACATCAGGAGACCGTGGCACTCCTGTCCAAGCCTTGAACCTTGGGCTGGGACATCGCAGGAAGGGCCAACACCTTGTTTTCATCAATATTAGGACAGAGCAGGTGCAGCAAATGGCTAAAATAGCATCATTCCTTTGGAACATCAGAACTTGCATTTTTATGCATTTTCTAGAAATTAAGCTTCATGAAGTCCATTCTATCTCACAAAGTGCTCTGTGGAGTTCCAGAGCAGACTGCCATCCCTACTAAAAGTTAAAGCCATAACTGAGTCTATCAAAGAAGGGAGCTGTATTTTTTGGGGTGTTTACTTCCCCTCAGGATTGCTGGGAACATTTGCAGGCTCACCTCTAGGGAATAGTTCTGGTACTCTGAATTTTTACCAATTTTGTATAATTTGCTTTATATGTCTTTACTGCAGGCTTGCAAATAGGATTAGATACCCTTGACTTAATTTTTGGTGCTATAGTGGAAAATATATGGAAAATATTTATGGGTCTGTGGAACACAAGTGCAGCCCATCTTGGAAGTTGTTGGGATCACAGGGAGCCACTGCCAAGGGAAAGTCTGAAACTGGTCTAGAAATGCTTTGGTGTTCTCTGTCATGTATCCATTCACGTCATCTTCCCTTCCCAGGTGTCCAGCTCTGCCAGTCCACAAACCAGCTTGGAAAGCCACGTGTTCAATGTTGCTGTTCTGCCCCAGACACCCAAAGCACCTCAGCTTTCCCTCGGCTCCTCTTTGCACATGGCTGTAAGTGATGCACCAGACAGATGGCTGGAGTAGGAATGGGGAAAAAAAGAGAAGTTAGAGGAGTAAACGGGGTGAGGGTGCAGACAAGACTTGTGAAAAGTTGAAAAACTCAGTATTAAAAGTGATGAATGTACAGACTGGAGAGGGGGAGAGAGAAGCAAAGTCAACGTTGTATGGAATTCTTACCCTTTCCTGGTTAGACTGTAATGAATGGGTTTTGCCGGTAGTTCCACTGTAAACTTGATCCAAACTGTAGCCCACCCTCGTTAGAAAGTTTCCATCCATCATTCTGACCTCAGGAACACAGACCATAATGCACGAGGAAAGCATTCAGACACTGGAACTGAATTACCTTCTCTTGCAGCACCAGCTCTGGGAATGACCATTTGGATGAGAGTGGTCTCTCTGAGGTAGTTCCTTCCCCGGCTGTGTTAATTGAAAAGACGATCTTGGAGTTTAAATTTGGTTTTATGGGCTCGCAGACTTTGGTGCAAGCCTTCCCTGTGTGTCCCCATCACGTGTGGGTGAAGTCTGGCTTCCCCTTCTACTCCTGTTCTGCATGCCAGGCATGGGACCAGGAAAGGCCAAAGGAAGCGATGGGAGAGGGATTAGTGAAAAGTCTGTGGCACAACAGCCTTGTCAAGGTTTAAAATAGTGGTGACCTTTCCTGGGTGATAATGAAACATGGTCAGACTGCTACTTGGAGCCATGTATCTTCCTGCTCTTGACTTTTTGTTGTTGTCATTATTGACAAAATTGATGGGAGAGCTGTCTGGCAGAGCCACGCCGCACTGGGTTTTATAGCTAATTGCTCCCCACAAAATTCAATAGGGCCATAAAACACATTTTACCTCGCCACCTGCGAGTCCCACCTTTGGGAGAGACAAATAGGCCTTGGAGGCAACGAGGGAGAATCATAACCTTAAATCTTTCTGTCAAAAAATTGCACTTCCCTGCCCCAATGTGATTGAGTTCTGTTCATTCGTCTTCAGACTCCTTCAGAATGAGACTTCTGAAGCTGAAAGGAAAGCACAATACTTTGAGTCTTCCCATCCCTCTAGTCTTGACTTTGACTTGTGCTGCTGAGAAAGGACAAGGGAAGTTTGGTGACTCTTGGGTTAGACTGGACACAACATCTATATTGTTTTTTCTTCAATCAAGTGACCAGTTTCCCCCATATTGGTAACATTTCATATTCCAAAGCAGATTATTTAAGTGCCCATATCCTTAATTTAGCTCATTCTCTCCCTATTTTGCTCAAGATTATGAAATGAGCTGGATGCTTTTCATACCCAGCTGAGCTGTTTAATTTAGTGACTTCTCAGAGCTGTTAATTCTCCAGGATTAAGGTTCATGAACATGTGGAAATTAACTGGGTTTGGGCACTTAAGTCTCTTCAGGCAGCACTGTAATTCCTTTAACGCCCTGCCTGCCTTGGTTCGTGATAATCTTGTTACGGAAATTTTAGACAGGTTTAAAACAAAAGGGAAGGCTTTGGTTCCTCTATATTCCAGTGGAAAGGGCTGAGTCATTTTCAGGGTTTCTTTTAAATGAAAATCCAGTCCAGCCACACCAGACTATATGAGAAAACTACACAGACAATGAATTGCCATCCAGGGAGTTTTTGATTAAATTCTTTTTTAGTTGCTGTAGGTCAAAAGAGAAACCCAGCCACCTGTGAGCGTGGAGGTTGTGCATCTGCAGGGGACAGGGTCAGGTTTAGGTTTAAGAACTGTGCCTTTGCATTCAAAAGCTGTCTTATGTTTAACCAGAGCAAAGCAAATTCTCTTTCAATGCATTTTTGGGTGAATCTTCCCATGTCTCTGGCCTTGATGCTCATGGTCTGATGTGTTTATTGAGGTGCTGGAGGACCGTGTGACAGTGATTGAGCCCCATCACCTCTCCTTTGTAGACCCGGAGATTCCCAGTGAGAAAATCCTGTACAATGTGACTGTCCCTCTCCTTCCTGGGCAAGGCAAGTGAACCTGTTGCTGCTGCATTCATTGCTGTATTTTCCGAGCACGTCTCATTTTTCCCTCAGAGTATCATTCTGTGGAGGTACCTGTGAATCCATTTGGCCTCCCTCCTTGGCTTTTAAACACTTTGTTCCTTAACCCCATTTCTTTGGCTTCTTTAGGAGTGTACTGCAGAGCTCAGACAGTTTTTACTACTGTCTGAATAATACTGAATCTTGTGTCCCATGGTTTTCTGCTTCCCACCTCTCCAGTGAGAGGTTATGTGAAGAAATGCCTAAGTGAGGAATCTCTGTTTAATTTCTCACATCCCTAGAGCCCGTCCTTGATGCAGTTGCATCTGTGTGACTTGTTCTGGAACTGGTACAAAGGAGTACCTGGGGAAAGCAAAAGACGCTGTGGAATCAGATGGAGTAATTAATCCCTCCTGTTAATGCTGGTGTCTCTGCATCCCTAGGTATCGTGGAGCACAGGGACAGGCCTCTCTCCCCAGTCAGGTTCTTCACCCAGGCAGACATAAATCATGGCAGGATTGCTTATCGTCCACCGACTGCTGCTCCTCACCTCAGAGAGATCATGGCCTTCTCCTTCGCAGGTGAGCATCCCAGTGCTCCTTGCAGGGCTGGAACAGGCAGCTGGACTGCTGCTGTTCCTCCTTGCTAAGGAAAGACTCCTGCACAGTTACATGTCAGCACCTGCTTTCTCCAAAATCCTCCAAATCCACATCAACTCGTGCTTTCCTGTCCTGACCACAATCACTCTGTGCTTGTGTTTGTCCCGCCAGGTCTCCCAGAGTCCGTGAACTTCCGATTCACAGGTATGTGAACCTCTTGCTCTTTCCTGGCCAAAGCAGTTTTCATCCTTCTTTTGCCCTTCCCATTGCCCATTACTTCTTGGCCTTTGTTCTGCTGCAGGCACACCTGTGAGTACTCAGTAGGAATTTCTGGAAAGGCACCTGCCTGGGGAATATGAATTCATCTGAGTCCCCACAGTGTTTTATAAAAGCTGAGCTGCAGCTTTCTGGAGACATCTTTTTCCAGGGTCTGCCTGGAATCAGTCCTAAAAGCCTGATTCATTCCTGTTGTCCACCCAGTGTGAACAAGGAGTTTTACGCTGTCATTTTTTTTTACACAGCGTGGAGACATTTCTACAATTAAATTGCCACAGATAAGCTGCTTGCTAGTTTAACACATCCTTCCCTTTCCATATGCTTCCTAGCTTCCACCAGCAAGGAGAAGTCCATGCTGTGAGTTAGGAGCAAAGATGAATGCTCTCAGCCTGTGTGAAGTGTGTGTGTGTACCCACAGACAAAGACGTGGCCTGGAAAGGTGGGGGAGAAGTCAGCGAGGTGGGGTGGTGATTCTTGCACAGACAGGTGAAGGTCCCAGGTGAAGAGTCCCTGCACACCCATCCCTGCGCTCAGGTGTGGTTTCTCTCTGTGCCCAGTGTCTGGTGGGGAGCACACGACCCCGGAGATGGTGTTTGTCATCCACCTGCTCTCCGCGGAGCAGCAGCCTCCGGTCTTCCAGATCGCAGCTCCGTTCCTGGAGGTCAGCCAGGGGGGCAGAGCCACCATCGGTGAGTGGGCTGTGTGGGACAGTGTGTGGAGCTCAGTTCACTGCCAGGGGGCCCAGGTTCACTCACTCCCATTTGTGAGCCACTCTAGGAGTGAATTCCCTGATACAGCCTGAGCTTCATCAGGGGACAAAATATTTCCATGAAACTCACGGCTCTTGGGCTAGGGCAGCTCCAGAAATATTTTACTTTTCTTGTACTGACTGAATTACAGTTTTTTTGGCTCCATTCACACGAGCACATCACAAATTCTAAAGGGATGTTTCCAGTGTAGTGTCTGAGGGTGTTGAAGCCATGCTCTCTTTCCCTGGCACAGGGATCCAGTTGGCTGTGAGTGACACGGATACAGCACCTGAGGGTCTTTTCTTTGAGCTGGTGAAACCTCCCCATCATGGCATTGTGCTCAAGTACAGTGCAGATGTGCAGGAGCTCATGAGAGAAGGTGAGTGGAGTAAAGCTTTCCCTCAGCACAGAGGAGGGGTCAGCCTGGCTGGTTTAGGTGACCAGGAGGAGACAGATGCCCCTGGCAGATATGGATGCATCCATAGGGAAGCCTTATCTAGCTGAGCTCACAAAGCAGCTGGGAAGAAGAGGAGGATTGGTGCTCTCCTTGAGAATCACAAGGAGTCACTTGTCCCTGGAACTCAGAAGGTCACAGCTTTTCCTCTGCCCTGCCAGCTCCTTAATAAATGTCCTCATAACTCACAGCCCTGGCAGGACGGGATTAAATGCCAGTTTAGTACTCGATTAAGCCGTGGGCCATTTGAATTGGGTTCCTGCTCTGAACAGAGTCCTTCTGACTTGTGCCTTTCCTCCCTGGGAAGGCGACACCTTCACCTACGAGGACGTCACTCGGAATGCTCTGCAGTACGTGCATGACGGGTCAGCAGCAGCAGAGGACAGCATGGAAATCTCTGTCACCGACGGTGCCACCACAGTCACCACGGTGCTGAGGGTGGAAGTGTCCCAGCTGGACACCCACGGCCCGCAGCTGGCCCCGGGCTGCTTGTTGGCCGTCACCGTGGCCAGTAAAAGCTCTGTGACTCTCTCCCGACTGCACCTCGCTTACACGGTGGGTTTTCATCTGTTTCTAAGCCCAGGGAATGCTGCCAGCCCCCCTTTCCTTATCCCCCACACACCTCTCTGCTGTCAGCGTGGATTCTGTGTAGAGAGCTCAAGTTTTGACTGCTGCCAAAAAGAGGATAACAGACTCTTTCATCCCACAGGGATTTAAGGTTATCCCCATTTGACTGTAACAGAGGTGAACTGCCATGCTGAACATGAGAACCTACTTAATCCCAGATTTTTCTATCAAACAAACTTACTAATAAAGCACATGAATTTGCTAAGTGTTAATCCCTTGAAAATTTCAGCCCACTCACTCCACCTTCCAAAATTGCCTAGTTCTTTTTCTGGACAGATCTGAAGGGGGAAGGATTAAGCAGCCCCAAGATGCTGCAGTGCTTGGTAGTTTGAGTTGGTTCCAGGGGTTATGTGCTGTACAAGATTTATCCTGCTGGTGACATTCCCAAGAAAGCTGCTTTGCTCCTTGCAGATGATTTAGCAACCTCCTGAGGGAGGAGAGATTGCAGTTCAGGTAGGAGGCTGGAGGGAGACCTGAGCTGAGAGAGGCTGGCTGTCAGAGAGATGACTGGGAATTTTTTTTTTCCAAGGGATCAGTCTTGATACAAGTATGGATTCTGTCCTGTCCTCCTCTTACAGAGGAAAGCTGACAAGAGCTGCTCAGGTTTAATCTGAGTAAGAGGACAGATAGGGAAAAGAGGATTTCACTCCTGACCCATGTCCTGACTCCTGAGGATATGCTGATTTGTGCTTTGGGTCTTATTTTTCAACCAACCAACAAAAACTCTTCTAACAAAGATGACATCTGAGCTGTGATATCATAGAGGTGGTTGTACTTAATGTGGTTGAAAAGAGACAAAATCAGCTTTCAGTTTAGTGTGAAGTACTCTGAAAATGAAGATACCAGGTTTATGTCTGGGAGCCTGTGTTAATGTGATACAAGGACACAGAGAAAACCTCTCTGAGCTGAGAGAAAATGGAAATACATTTTGTGGTAGATTCTGAAAATGTCAACCCACTTGACTCTCTTCTCATCAGTAGAGCTTGATTTAATATTCATCTGTGGGTCTGACCCAGCTAGGCAGTTATAAATCCCTATAAAACATTTATTCCTCCTTCCATTTTTAGTGGAGCAAAGCAATGCCTAATTTTGTCCTGTTTTGATTTGGTTTGTTTCTTCATGCTTAGGACAACAACTCTCCTGACTCAGAGATAAGAATCCAGCTGATCTCTCTGCCTGCATATGGAACACTCTTAAGGATGTCAGGCTCCCATGATGAAGAGCTTTCCAAGGTTTACAATTTCACCATGGAAGACATCAACCGTCAGAGGATCAGGTAGCAAAGAGCATTATTCTCCTTCAAGCCATACCAACTATTAGCTTAGTGGGCTTTTCCCCAGGGATCTGTGGGCTATGTTATGTTAGTGCAGTACTTCCAATATATTTTTTCCTTTCTTGGCTCTTGTATCCTCTGGGATTATGGATAAGAGCATTTCCTGTGTTTCTGCACATCTGAAAGGGTAGAAGTTGGTGTAGCCTCAAATTATGGGGATATTTTCTGTGTCTGCAATGCCACAGTGACACTTTAGGTAGGCAACACCTAAACCAGTGATTTGGAAGAATTCCGGGAATGAATGTGAAGGAAGGTTGGGAACTAAGACATCACCTCTCTTCCTAGAGGATTACCTCACCTCTAACTGCAGGGGTGGGATGTATTTGCCTGGGGGTCAGTGAGACTCCTGACTCCCTGTGGCCTGATTCCACAGCTACTCCACCACGTTTGAGACCAGCAATCAGCCCGTTACGGACATCTTCCACTTCTCCGTTCTGGATGCTGACAACAACCGGCTGGACAGGCAGATGTTCACCGTCACCATCACATCTGCCCAGGCACTGCCCTCACTCATCGCCTTTGCTGACCACATCACTGTAAGTGGCTGCCCAGGACACTGGGAAGAGGGACAGGAATGGCTTGGATGGGAGCAATTGAACAGTTTTCCTGGACAGGGGGGAAATCATTGAGTAAAACGTAGTGTTGCTTGTGCCACGAAATCACTTGGAGGCCAGAGGAGGCCGACAGTCCATCTGCATCCCTGAACCTCATCTTTTTATATCTGTTCCAGTCAGGAGCTGCTTGTCCCTAGGGTGTCTTGATATCAGTGGAGCAAATCAGATTTATCCTTACTCAATATTTCATCCCTAATTTCAGCAGCTTGTGTGTAACAGATGAGCAGAAGACAGGTCTGAAGACACCTGGTGCTTTGGACTGGCACACAGCATCTCACACTCCTTATCAAAGCCTTTGGAATTCATCTCCCACCTTTCCAGCTCCTCCCTTGCATTCCCCCTCCCTTGCCTTCAAAAGACTCTCTTCAACAAGAAATGCAGGTCTTGCCTTCCAAGAGGTCAGCATGACTCTGCCGGTGTTCCTGCCCTGAGAAAGAATTCACAGGCTCCTCTTGGAGGGCAGGCAGGCTTTGTTCTTCCCATCCCTCCTCACCTCCCTGCTGAATTCCTGCTCAACAGACCTAGGGGAGGATGGGACAGCACTCCAGAGCCCGGGCAAGCCTCTTCCATGGAGGCAGCCTCGGTCACTAAGGATTTCTGTTGTCTGCTGTTGCTTTCCAGGTGGATGAGGGGGGCAGGGTTCCGCTGCTGGCTCATCACCATTTCACTGCTGATTATGATACTGCTGCCAAGGAGGACCTGAGGGTCACCATTGTCACTCTGCCTGCATATGGCTACATCGAAAACACCAGGACAGGTAAAATTCTTGGCTCTCTCTTCTTCCTCCTGGCTGGTTTGTGCTCCTAACAGGATCACATCTGTCACGTCCCATGGAGGGGATCGCTTGTGCTGCATCTAACTGCAGCTTCCCCAGTGCCCACTGTAACAGAGCAGATGTTGCTTCCCTCAAAGGTCACAAGATGTGGAAAGCCATGTTGTAGGAAAGACCTTCACCCTGTAATGTTCTTCCCAACAGTTTCGCCCATCCTGCTGGGTTTATGTTGAGTTTATCAGCCACTTGAGCATCCTTTCACTGGTGATATTCTGGTTTGCAGGCGAGAGCTTTGGCCCAAAGAGTGAGTCTGCTGGGACATCAGATGCATCCTTTTCCCTTCAAGATGTTCTGGAGAGCAGCATTTACTACTTCCAGAGTGTCCATGAAAGCATTGAGCCCACAAGTGATGTTTTCAGCTTCTATGTGAGCGATGGCTTCAGCCAGTCAGAGGTGCAGAGCATCAACATCACAATCCAGGTATGCTGACTGCCAGAGCCCTCACCTTTCATGTGAACACTTTCCAAGTCAAGCTTTGCTCCTTCCGTTTTAGTATGTGGGAAGGGGATTAAAGGGAGATTCCTTCCCCTGGCACAGGCACATAATTTGCCTGTGTCACCTGAGGACACCTGTGCATTGCAGCCTCTTCCCCAGGGCTTGCTTCCCTGGTGTCTCCTCCCTCTTGGGAGAAGCCATGATGCTGGGTAGATTTGGAGGGACTGATGATGCCAGCACCAGCACTGTCATTTGGAAGCTTGTATTTCATTCAGGTGGGCCTTTTCCCTGTGTTCACGTTCCTTTTTCTGGCTGTGTGCCTTTGTGCAGCGGCAGAACGACGAGCCCCCAAAGATGGTGCTGGAGCCTGTCCGGGTGCAGGAGGGCTCGGCTGTGGTTGTTACCAACACCTCCCTCAGCCTGCAGGACTTGGACACCCAGAACAGTGAGCTGGTCATCGTGGTGAGCCAAAGTCCCCAGCATGGTATGTCCTGACAGGCTGGGGGGTGAGGGACAGGGGCTCTTTCTGCACTGGTGTCTGTCTGTCTCCACTGTGTGCGTGCAACAGCCCCTGATGTGAGAGGGGAGCCTGGCATGTGGCATAGAGCGCATTTGGCTGTGCTTGAGGACAGCCCTGTTATTGGAGAGTTGTCTCTCGCTCTCTGTGGGACAGGAGAAAGGGGCAGTGCATGCATTTCCCTGGGACATTCCCTGTTCCGTTCCCCCACGCCCTGTTGGCAGGTGGCATCTCCCTGCAGTGCCAAAGCCAGGCAGGCTGTCAGGGGAAGGCTCTGGCCCCAGCAGGCTGTCTCCTCCCGGCTGTGTTCATCCATCCCATGTTTGCCAGGTCAGCTGCGCAGGAGGCAGAGCACGGCGGAGCCCCCGGAGCAGGGACAGGTGCTGTCCAGGGGCTCGTCCTTCACCTACCAGGACGTTTTGGATGAGCTGATCGTTTACACTCGGAGCGGTGCAGCGGCACAAACAGACGAGTTTGGCTTCTCCCTCACGGATGGGCTCTACACGCAGGCAGGGAGGCTGGAATTCTCCATGGAGCTGCCAAGGAAGCAGCCACCCATGGTAGCTGTCAACAGGGACCTGCAGCTCCCAGCTGGTACGGGGACAGGGACGGGAGTGGCATTGCTTGGTGCTGCTGGATGGTCCAGTCTAAATCAGCTGCTTCAGTGGGCTGGCTGAAGCTGATCATGGATTTGCTCTCTGGTGCAGGCTCTGCAGCTCCACTCACGGCTCAGCACCTGAAAGCAGCAGCTGGTCATTCAGGGGACACAACCATCAGGTTTGTCCTGAGGAGGGACCCCAGCAGGGGCCATCTGCAGCTGGCCACAGCCAATGGTCCAGTCCAGATCTCTGCCAAAGGACCCCTCAAAAGTTTCACCCAGGCTGATATCAACAAAGGTGAGAGTGCTGGATTTTAGGTAGTCTCAGCAAGTATATAAACCAAGACTGGTTTAGGTAGTCCTGTGAAGAGCAGGGACTTGGACCCAGTGATCCTCATGAGCTCCTTCTGATCTGAGATATTCTGTGATTCTGTGATCTTTACGAGAGGGAGAGGTTGACGTGACGCAGGAAAGGGAGAGGGAAAGAAGGAAGAGCAGGTTGTTATGTTAGAGCAGAACCATGGATCATTAAACATGTTAAAAAGTCTCTCTCGGCAGAAGAATAAAGAGAGAAAGGAATGAAACCCAAATCCAGGAGCACTGTCAAGCCCCAAGACCCTTCGCTGATGGTGCTAGCCTGCTTCCAAACTAAAAATTAAATGCTGCAGCCTCTCTTTTCTCCTGTCCCTCCCTCCAGGGCATGTGGTGTACAGCCACAGGAAAGGGGATCCTGGTGGAAATTTCCCCTTCGCCTTTGATGTGATTGATGCAGATGGCAAGAAACTGACGGACCAGGTTTTTTATATCCATGTAACAGGTAAAAAGTAGTGCTGAAGTTACGTTTTCTTTGCTGCAGAGCTCGGGCCTGCTCACAGATTCCCATCCCACATGTATTGCAAGGGAAAATGTAATTCTTGAGATGCGGTTTTGATGTGCTGTCAATTCAAAGGCCTTTGAAGTGAGGGGCATGGGAGATTTTGCAGATGTAAGGGTTAGTTCTTTGGCTTCTGACAAACTCACTGAAAAGGTAGAAGAATCCCCCTCAATATCTTCATGCTGTTTAGATTGTCTTTAAGACATTACAGTGTTACCATCCCTGATTAATGGCAAGGCCCGAAGTTCCTGTTTTGGAATTACCAAAATGTTTGTGTGTGTTTGTTCATCTTTTGCTTGAGCACAGGTACCCGAGGGAAGGAGTGTGACCGTCTCCTAACTCAGCTTTGTGTTTAACCCTTCCAGAGGACAGATTTCCCCCCTCCATCATCACTAACAAAGGGCTGGTGTTGGATGAGAACTCGGCGAAGACAATCACAACGCTCCAGCTCTCGGCCACTGACCAGGACAGCGAGGCCTCCCAGCTCCAGTACAAGGTCACCCGGCAGCCACAGCTGGGCCACCTGGAGCATGTGGCCTCCCCAGGTGAGCAGGGAGGTGTTGGGCCCTCAGAGCAGCAAAACACTGGAGGCTTTTTAGCTCTAAACGTTCACTGCAGGAAAAACATGCCCAGAGGCAGCAGCACAGAGTTGTGTTTCCCACTAGAAATCAAATGGCCATTAGCCCAGAGAGTTGCAGAATAAGGTGAGTGAAGGCAGGGCAGCCCAATAATCACAGCTGAGGATTTATTCAGCCTCTGGGCCAGTTTATGGCCCTATTGCTGCTTCTGCATCAAAAGAAAATTTGATTTGGCCTTCACTGTGAACAGCACAGTGCCCCAGAGAATCCATCCCTTAATGTCCATGGAAGGAGCCCATCTTGGTGCACAGATGACCTGCTTTCTCTCCCCCTCTAGGGCAGTATGTCCCTTGATCCCTAAAACCCAGCCTCTTTTCCCTAGCTGTGCTTTGGAGACAGGAAGGGAGCTGTCCACCAAGTTTAAAAGTACGCTGGGGTGTGATGTTTGTGCTGGATAATGAATTCTGGTTGTTTAGGGAGTGGTGTTGGTCAGTCCTGTGGACCTCAGCAAATAATTACCTGCACATGTGATCTGAATTTTAGAGCTGCCTTTCATGCCTGCTGACAGTGTGAGTGTGCTGCCCCTCTGATGAATTAATCTAAATCTATGCTGTCATATAATATGTTCTTCTGATTTTATTATCCTCATCTAAGATTGTATTTCTTCTTAGCATTAGATTTCTCATTAACATGAGATTAAAGTGGAAATGTCTGCTGTGTGTTTTCAAGATGCAGACAGTCCCTGTACAGCTCAGTTTTAGTGTGTGGTTTGCCTCATCTTCTCATCAAAAACATGTTGGAAGGGCAGGAATAATGAAGGAGTTATAATAAACAAACCCCCTGCTGTGAGTAAATTAAAAACTTGCAATATGTTTGTCTAAATTGCAAACTAAACAGTGAATCTTGTACTTTGGAGACTTGAGTTAAGGGTTTTATTCCTCCTGTTATTTAAAATGTGATGATGATTCTGATTTCTGCTTTTTCATGCCTTTGAGGGACTAAGAAAAATACAGAGTCAGAGACTGGGAAGAAGTTGTAATCATGATTTAAATGACCTAAACCTAAGGAAAGAGCACTGAAGTGTTCAAAAGAGAACCCAGACCTTTACAGCTAATGAGCTCTGAGGAAATCTTAGCTGATCGTTCCATTTTGGCTCATTTATTTAAATCACATCCTGGTGTCTTTTGTAGTGTGGCCAATACTTGTCAGCAGCTATTTGCTGTGATATATTGGTGGCAAACTTCTTGTCAGGGTGTTTGTTGATAACAGCAGTAAAACTGTTGAACACAGCAACGAGATTTAAAAAGCTCAAGTGCTTTTTAAAATGCTTGTCAGGTACCTTTCTGTGGCTGTGTCACACCTAATGGCCTGTAAAGATGTCACTATAAATCAGTGCTGAAAAAGGGACTTAGTCTGTACTAAATGCAGGGGTACAAGGAAGGGCAGAGAGAGCAGACACTTGGAAAACATTTTGGAAAACTGCTGTGAGGCCAGGAGACCTTTAGCTCATCCTGAGTGATGCCATGGTTGGGTTAGTCCTGCCCAGCAGTGGCAGTCCAAGTGCTACATGGACCATTTTTCTCCCAGCTTCTCTCCCCCTCTGCCCACTCCCAACAGGATGTTCTGACAGCGTGAGGTCAGAAAAACCTGGACTTCTTTTCACAGAAGTAGATTTTAGGAGGTTCTGTGCCAGCTAAATCCCTGTCTCAGCTGAGGTTCATGGGACAGACTGACTTGGAGCAGAACAAGCCCAAACTGAGTTCCTATGTCTAGATATGTCCCGCTTCCTGTAGTTTGTCCCTGCCTTGCTCTTTCTGTTGCACGTTTTCCCCATATTGTTCATTTTCCAGGGACAAGAATTAGTTCCTTCAGCCAGGCAGACCTGGCCTCTCGCAGCATCCAGTACGTCCACACCAGTGACATGGAAAAGCACACGGATGCCTTCACCTTTTCTGTGTCTGATGGGACAAACGAGGTCAGTCCCAGCGTGGCTTTTGCCCGAGTCGGAACGTTCCCTGGGCAGAGGTGGCTGCTCTTCCTTCTCCTGCTGTGAGAGCTCCGACATCCCTGAGGGCAGGGAGCGAGCCCTGTGCAGGGAACAGGGAGCCACCTGCCATGTGGCCTCATGGGTCTGGCTCACCGAGATCTGAGTGCCTGGTTTTTCAGCTGCTTGCCAACTGCTCCGGGAGCTCAGCTTTGATCCAGTGCACTGACAGCATAGTGACGACAGTCAGACCCTGGAGAAATGCCTTTTTCCTGCTTTCTGAAAGAGAAAAAGTATAGCTGCACATAGAGGGAGAAGGGCAAAATAGAATGAGAGAGGGAGGGAAAGTGGATGTCCGTAAATATCACAGAAGGAGGGAGAATTAATTAGTGGGGAGGGATACAAAAGGTCACGTTCACATGATCAGGGCTTAGAAGCTCGGATTTATTCACTAGACTAGGCTGAAATGAAGTGACCCAAAGTGGGGATTGCTGTGCTCTTGCAATGAAGTCGCACTCTTGGAAGGCTGAATTCATCAAGAGAGGCTTTTCCTCCTGTCCCAGGTGAGCCAGACATTTGACATCACCATAAACCCTGTGGATGACTCCTTACCCGTAGTGCAAAGCTTCGGGATGACAGTTCAGGAAGGGGTGAGAAAAACCATCACCGAGTTTGAGCTCAAAGCAACAGATGCTGACACAGAGGTAAGGCAGGACTCCCCCATCCTGCTCCCTCCCTTCTTCTGCAGCACGTGTGGCCTGTCGGGAAAACGGGCTTGTGTTCAAAGACTTATGCCCTTGACACTGAATTTATGCCTAGCATGGATGAAAATGGCATTTCCTTTTCTCCCTGGGTCTGGCCAGAGGCTGAGCTAATATTGGCTCTACCTCACTGCAGCAAGAGCTCTCCTGGATGTGTGTTATTGTCCTGAGACAAAATCCTGCCCCAAAGGCTTTTGCTGCTTTCCACCCTGGCAGAAGTGGCAAGGGACACATTGCCTGGAATGGCTGCAGGACTGGGAGCTGCTCTTGTTTTCATGGAGCTGTCACAGGGGTGGGAGCTGTGTCAGACCAGCTAAACCAGTAGTTTGGTGGGACATGCCTTGTATTATAGGGAGTCACGTTGGGACAGGGATAAGGACAGAGCAGGGCTCGGGGGGAATCGGGAATGTGCTGTGTTAGCCCAGGTTGCAAACACTAACACAGGGAAGCTGCCTGGGCAGAGAGTCCTGTCCAGGCCTCGTGAGCTGGAAGGACAGGCCTGTCCTGGTCCTGAGGTCGGGCCCCCAGCTTTGCCCCTCCGTGTGCGGGTGCAGGTGGAGTCCATCACGTTCAGGGTGGTGCAGCCACCCCGGCACGGGCTGATCGAGCGCAGCGGCCGTGGGCAGCGTCCCCTCCAGGCCACCACCTTCACCATGGAGGACATCTACCAGAACCGCATCAGCTACAGCCACGACGGCAGCGGCGCGCTCAGGGACCGCTTCACCTTCACCGTGTCCGACGGCACCAACCCGCTCTTCGTGGTGCAGGACGGCGGGAAGAAGGTCAGCGAGGAGAAGGGCTGGGAAGGGGGCCCTGGGAGCTCACAGGAAGCTGCCTCCTCTCAAAGCTGTTGTGGCTGCACTCTGACTCCCAAAGTAACACCCATCTCTGTGAACTTGTGTCAGGTTGTGACGGCGGCACCGCAGCGCTTCCAGGTGGACATCCTCCCTGTGGATGACGGAACACCCAGGGTGGTCACCAACCTGGGCTTGCAGTGGCTGGAGTACACGGATGGCAAGGTAACGCCCGCCTGGGCTCAGCTTGGGTTGTTCCTCAGGCTGTTCCAGGAGAAAGGAAAACATCCTGATCCTTCAGCATTTTTATTTTTGTGGTGGAGAATACCCACCCCAGGGTATATTTTTAGCTTTGCTGATGGTGGAGATGTCTTGATGATGTGCTGTAGCAGCCATGGCAAAGATATATGGCTTTCCAAGGATATGGTGCAGGAATTTCTTGCTGTAACGTGCATTTGTTTTGCTGAAGCCCGAACAAAACCCCAGGAAACTCTCAGCTTGTTTTTGAGGAGCCACCATTAACTGCAAAGAAAAACACTTTGGTTCTTCCCAGAAAAAATTAGTGGGAGAAGCTGTAGTAAGAAATTGTATTAAGAAATGGCTGTCTCAGCTCAAATGCCTCACTTCAGGAAAAGCACTCCTGCAGCCTTGAGCAGCTCGATTTTCTCTTTTTCTCCTGCAGTTAAAAACATTTTGTTTTTGGAGAAAAAGCAAAATGTGGTAGAACTGAGTTAGACCCATGTCAGCACAGCTCATGGAATAGAGGTTTCCAGGTGAAACCAAAAGATTTGTCCTAGCTTTTAGCCCCAGCTAGATAGGGCTGGGCAGCTGCTTCGGAATTTTTCTTTGAGACACATTTGTTTTTTTAATTAAACAAACCAGATGTGAGGCAAAATTTGAATCCTTCTTGTGTTGTCAAACACCTTGAGGGGTGCCTCTCTGTTCAAGGCTGCTCTGTGCTTTCACATCCCTAGATTCTCCCTCATGGAGAACTGTTTTGACAGAGGGATGGTTGGGCTTTTTGTGTGAACAGTCAATCAGACTTGCACTGCTGGAGCTTCAGTTTTACTCCCTTGGTTTGGCTTTAATCCAGGCCACCAATCTCATCACTAAGAAGGAATTACTGACGACAGATCCTGACACAGATGACAAACAGCTGATCTACGAGATAACAACTGGTCCCAGAAATGGTCACGTGGAGAACAAGCTGAAACCAGGGACAGCTCTGACCTCCTTTACACAAGGTATGGAGCTGGGCTGTGTCCTGCTGCCTTTTTCCTTTAGCTGCTTCAGTTTGTTAAGATAAGGGGGAAAAAAAGGTGTGAGGGGAGAAGACAAGGGGCAGGTCTCCAAAGTGTGTTGAAAATAAGCATTGGACTTTGCTAACCTGAGTCCTGTAGCCACACCCAGGTTCTCCAGACTCATTAGAGCTGGAGATGTGACTTGGGGCAGTAAAGAGGAGTTGCAGATGTTGCAGGTGCATCTGATCATCACAAGGTCTGGCAGATGTGCAGAGTCAACAATGCGGGGGGAAAGTTCGCTCTTGCAGGGCTGAGGGAAGGGCAGGCGAGGGGGTAACTGCTTCCTGCGCCACTGTGATCCCCAATCCCTGTGGCCATGTGGATCCGTGTCTCCACACTTCTCATCTATAAAACTGCCACTGGATTTCTCGCTTGGTTCACTGGACGTCCCCTCCTGGCAGAGGATGTGAACCAGGGCCTCATTCGGTACGTGATGCACGAGCAGAAGGTTCAGGAGACCATGGACAGCTTTCAGTTCCTAGTGAAGGACAGCAAACCAAACGTGGTCAGCGGCAACATCTTCCACGTCCAGTGGTCCCTCCTCAGCTTTACACACACCAGGTAAGTGGCACTTGGGGCACTTGGCTGGGAGCTGGGCTCTTACCTGAGCTACCTACAGCCTGGGAATGAAATTCCGTCAGTGAGGAGAGGGGCCTGCGGGGCTAAACCAAGGAGCAGCTGCCCTATGCCCAAGTCCCCAGTTATTATTGTCCCTCAGATTTTCCGCAGAGGCCACGCTCACCCTGAGTCCGTGGTGCTCAGTGTCACACAAACACACAGGGTTTGCTCCCCAGCCTGTTATTTGTGTCTGCTTGATCCTTTTCCAGCTACAAGGTCAGGGAGAGCGCCAGCTCCATGAGCATCACTGTGAGGAGGGTCGGGAACCTCAACCAGTACAGCATTGTCCTGTGCCGCACCGAGCAGGGAACAGCCACTGCTGGATCTGGATCACAGCCTGGAGAGCAGGACTACGTGGAGTACGCGGGGCAGGTAGGTGGGACACAGGACAGGGACGGCCTGACCATACCTGCCACCAAGCCTGGAGGAGAGAACAGATGAAAAGTGATAAAAACACCAGGGAGGATGTATTTCATTTGTAAAATCATGTGGGTCGTTTGCTGTCAGAAAAGGGAATGACACAGGCCAGGGTGTGAGAGGAAGGACAGGAAACTCCAGAAGCCAGTCCAAGGACAGCAGCCGGATTGCTGCCTTCCAGGTGCAGTTTGAGGAGCGGGAGGACACCAAGGCCTGCACCATCACCATCAATGATGACAATGTGTTCGAGGGCACAGAGAGCTTTTCCGTGGAGCTCAGCATGCCGGCCTATGCCCTGCTGGGGAATGTCACCCGGGCCACCGTCACCATCACGGACCCTGAGGATGAGCCCACGCTGCAGTTCGACAGGAGCACATTCCATGTCAGTGAGAGTGCCGGCTTCCTCTCGGCTCCTGTGGAAAGGAAAGGTGGGTTGAGCCCGGCAGGACGGCAGGGACACCTGCAGAGGGAAAATCCTCATGGCAGGGAGGGAGACCTTGGGGTTTGCCTGCTTATGCTGTTGGGGTGTTCTCTGATGTTTTAGAAGAGGTTCTGTGGCACAACTGCAATGGAAAGCAACAGACAGGGCAGTGGGTTTTATTTTTTCACTCTTACCTATCTCTGCTCTTAAAGCTTCTTGGTTTTGGATTTGTTACAACTCCCAGCATGAACAGGAGCAAACCTTTGCATTTATTTGCTGCTACGCTGTGATCTGGACAATGTTTCATGTGGACCCTGTCACCAGGCTGTGTGTTCTTTAATGGGCAAGTGCCGCCAGTTTCCTGAGCGTGGATTAGGAACATGCCTGGAAGTCATGTCTAAGCCACCTGCTATGCAAGTTTAGGAGCAGGGATAGTGTTCTTTTTCACTCCTCCCCCTTTTTTGTGAATGCTGCTTTATTATTTAAGTGAACAGTGTCTCCACCAAGCAGATTAAAAGTATTCCATAGAATTATGGGATTTTCTTGTTGCTTCCTAGGGGATGCCAGCAGCACCGTGTCTGCCATCTGCTACACCGTCCCCAAATCAGCCAAGGGCAGCAGCCTCTACATGCTGGAATCGGGCTCTGACTTCAAGTCCCGGGGGCTGGAGGATGAGAACCGCCTCGTTTTGGGGCCGGGTGTCACCATGGTGACCTGTGATGTCACTCTGATCGATGACAGCGAATATGAAGAGGAAGAGGAGTTTGAGGTGGTGCTGGCTGACGCCTCGGACAACGCCCGCATCGGCAGCCGGGCTTCAGCCAACGTGGTCATTGCCGGTCCAAACGACGCCTCCACGGTGTTCCTGGGGAATGCCACCTTTACCGTCAGCGAGGCTGCAGGTGAGGAGCAGGGGGTTGTGTTGGGCTCTGTGGTTCCCTCTGCGCCAAGGGGGAAGCTGGGGGCTGGAGCAGTGCTGAAGGGAGGAGGCCGTGCTGAAGGGAAGGGAGTGGGTTTGTGGTACGTGGCTGCTCTCGCAGTTTGTCCTCTCTCGCGTGCAGGACACATTGAGATTCCAGTGCTCCGGCAGGGACCTGACCTCTCCACGCCCACGTCAGTGTGGTGTGCCACTCGGACTTCAGACCCACCCTCTGCCAGCCCAGGAGTCGACTATGTCCCCAGCTCCAGGAAAATAGAGTTCATGCCAGGCAAGACAGAAGAGGTGAGGAGCCACTTGGACCCCTGCTGCATCTGCTCTGTCTGGTGACACTTCTCTTGTGCTTCTGTGCATATCTGCCATTTGTTTTAAAAATCCTCTCAGGGCCTCTTGAGAGCTGTTAATGAGTCTGCTAGGCACAGAATCCCATCCCATGAGCACTCCAGCCAGGGGAGATTTGGTCATGCTACCTCTTCCAGAATAAAGATGGCTGCCTGTTCTCTGAAATGATATGCTGGATTTATCTAGGAAATTCTTTCCATTGATAATGGATTCAGAAAAGGCCTGACTTTACATTAGACTCTCAAATATGAGTGCTGGGAAGGATGAAATCTTTGTACCTCTAACAGCAGGAATTCCACTTTCCTCCCAGTTCTGCCCCCTGACAATCCTGGATGATGCACAGTACCCAGTGATAGAAGGGCTGGAGACTTTTGTTGTTTATCTCAGCTCCCCCCACGGAGCCGAGCTGGCAAAGCCCTTCCAAGCCATCGTGGCCATTAATGACATCTTCCAAGATGGTAAGTTATCCCTGGCAGTTGTACCCTGTCCATCCCAGCCTCTTGGTTCCCCGTGGATCCTCAGCACTGCTTGGCTCTGTTTCTGTCCCCCTGCAGTGCCCAGCATGCAGTTCACCAAGGACACCTACACAGCCAAGGAGAAGGAGGGCACCCTGCACATCCCCATCTTCCGCACGGGGGACCTGAGCTATGAGTCCTCTGTCAGGTGCTACACCCGGAGCCACACAGCACAGGTCATGGAGGACTTCACGGAGAGGAGGGACACAGAGGAGTCTCGCATCACTTTCCTGAAAGGCGAGAAGGTGAGCTGGACCTGCCTTGTAGAGGAACCAACAACCATTGCTGGCAGAGGTTCACGTCTCCTCGGCTCTGCATTGTCAGAGGGAGCTGACAGAGGCTGCCCAGACTGGTTTCAGATGACACAGATTCTTGTCCTGGCAATATGACCTGACTCTGAAGGGGTTGTGTGTTTCATGATGAAACTGGTTAAATTGTGAAATGCAAATCTGATGTGTCAGGCGGACTTGGGATTGTTGTAGCAGAGGGTTGTGGGTTTGTGGAAGGAGATGCTTTTGCTGCTGTGTCTCTTCATGTAACAGCGTGGTTTGTCCACACTGAAGTAGCAGCCCTAAAAACAGAAGAGTTTTTTCCAGGATGGACAGTGCTTGGATCTGAAACCCTGGATGTGGAAGTACAGCTTAGACTTGCCGTGGCTTTATTGGATTTATCAGTGTTTGCTGCTTTCTCCTCTTCACTTGGCTTTAGGTGAAGAACTGCAGTGTTCACATCAGTGATGACTCAGCCTTTGAACCAGAAGAGCAGTTCCAGGTCTATCTGGGTAGCCCACTTGGAAACCATTGGAGCGGAGCTAGGATTGGGAAGATGGACACGGCCACCATAACAGTCACCAATGACGAAGACGGTGAGTGAGGCTGCTCAGCAAGGATGTCCTGGTGGTTCCAAGGGAATCAGCAGGGTCCCATCAGTGCAGTCCACGTGGATGCCTTCAGTGCCACAGGCACAGCCCTGTGTGCAGGTCACTGGTGTGCCCTGGGCTGGGCTGAGGGGAGGGGTTGAAGAACAGTGCTTGGACCCACCACCTCTCCTGTTTCCCATGCCCCTGCAGTTCCACGGGGAGCTGCTGTGCTTCCCCTGGGAGATCTTCCCTTCCTTCCACAGCGTCACAGCCAGGAGAGATCTGTGGGGGTGAAGGGGGATGCCAGGTCCCTCTGGTGTGACAGCCAGTGGGGGCTGGAGCACCAGCACGTAGCAGGAATTTGGGGCTGGGAGTGAGGCAGAGATGAGAGAATCATTTTCCATCCGTAGCTCAACGCACTCGTTAGGTTTTGCCCGAATTCACACCCAAACCCGTTTGGCCCCTGCTCTGAGGAGCCCCTTGCTCTGAAGGCGTGTAGATGGGTCCAAAAGGAGCTGAGCTGAACCAGTCAGGGCTGCAAACCTGGGGCTTTTCCCTCCCTGCTCTTCCCGTAGCCCCCACCATCGAGTTCGAAGAGGCCGCGTACCAGGTGCGGGAGCCGCCGGGCCCGGAGGGAGTGGCCGTGCTGAACATCCCGGTGGTCCGGAGGGGGGACCAGAACAGGACCTCCAAGGTGCGCTGCAGCACCCGCGACGGCTCGGCACAGGCCGGCGTGGATTACTACCCCAAGAGTCGGATGCTCAAGTTCAGCCCAGGTAAAGGGGCCTTGCAGGGAGGGTTAGAGGCAGGGGCGTGACCAGGGACATTTTGTGTGTGTCAGAACATCCAGGAGATTTGGCAGAAGCCACTTTTCACAGGAGGTTCGCTGTGGTTTTATTATTCAAAAAAGCTGATGCGTTAAACGGAAGGTGATCAGACCAAAGGAAGAACCACTGGCACGTGGCAGAGTAAAGTCTACCCCAGGGGATGTAGGGCTGTGAACACCTCAGACCATGTTGCTGGACCAAGAAGCCCTCACCAAACAGCTCTGCACACCGGTCTGAGGGAGAGAAGGGATGGGAATGTGCTTTGCATCTGAGGTTTTTCCTCCTGACAGCTAATGCAAGACAGTCATTATTAATCTTCAGACGGCATCTGCTAGTAAATCTATCACTGGATCGATTGGATCAGTTGTCATAGCTGGAGTTTTATGTTTAGAGTAGACTCCCGTGGGTAAATTATTAGCAGCAATGAGTGGAAATAAAATTTGTAATACGTATTTTATCATAATGTCTCTGTGGTCACAGCCTAGAGCAGCTGCACAGGGTTTGTGTGAGAACTGCAGAGCAGCCTCCGATGATGAATCAACTTCTCTCTGTTTTTCTTGCACTCAATCCCACAGGTGTGGCTCACATCATGTTTAAGGTGGAGATCATGTCCAATGAAGACCGGGAATGGCATGAGTCCTTTTCTCTGGTGCTGGGCCCAGATGATCCAGTGGAAGCGGTTCTTGGAGACACCAGCACTGCCACAGTGACTATTTTGGATCAGGAGGCAGCAGGGAGCCTGATTCTCCCAGCACCTCCCGTGGTGAGTGGATGTGATTTAGTGTCCTTCAGGTACGGACTGGAAACCGCAGTGGGATTTCTGAAATAAAATGTAGAGTTGCAGTGACAATGTGGGAGGGAAGGATGGCTTTTTGCACGCTTTCCCTCAGCCCCAGCTGAGCGCTGTCCTGCATCCACCCAGGTCGTCACCCTGGCTGACTACGACCGCGTGGAAGAAGTGACCAAGGACGGTGCTAAGAAATCCCCTTCCCCAGGGTACCCCCTCATCTGTGTCACTCCCTGTGACCCTCACTTCCCCAAGTATACCCTCATGAAGGAGCGCTGCAGCGAGGCCGGGATCAACCAGTCTTCCATACAGTTCAGCTGGGAAGTGGCAGCCCCCACGGACGGGAACGGAGCCCGGTCGCCTTTCGAGACCATCACGGACAACACCCCCTTCACCAGCGTCAACCACAGGGTACGCAGGGAGGCACCGGCACAGCGGGGCTGCAGGGACACAGATTCCGGCCTAAAGTCTCCTTGGTGTGAGACATGGGTGTTTTGGTTTAGAAAATTTAGCGCTGCTCTTCCCTGAGCCTGGCTGGAAGCACCACTGCTTTCCCCCTCCTCGTTCCCTCAGGTGCTGGACAGCATCTACTTCAGCCGGCGGTTCCATGTGCGCTGCGTGGCCAAGGCTGTGGACAAGGCTGGCCACGTGGGGACCCCCCTGAGGAGCAACGTGGTGACCATAGGCACAGACAGTGCCATCTGTCACACGCCTGTGGTCGCAGGGACAGCCCGAGGGTTCCAGGCACAGTCATTCATTGCCACGCTTAAGTACCTGGATGTGAAGCACAAGGAGCATCCCAACAGGTATGAGGCTGGAGAAGCAGGGAGTGCAGCCCTTCAGCAGCCCCCCTGGGGTTATGGAGGTGCCTGGGTTCACAAGAACCTGTGTGTGAAAACACATCCCTCCTGCAGTGTGGGGTGCTCGGGTTCGTGCTCCCACTCTCTTCTTACACTCTGCTCAGCTGAGGAGGTGCCCTTCCCCTCAGGAATTGGGAGTTGGTGGGACAGCTTAAGGAGCAGATGTATAGCTGAGGAAATCCAGCTGAAACTAAACATCAGGCTCACCTGCCTGGGCTGTGCCGCTGTGGGGATCCTGTGCCTGCCTGGGTTGCTCTCTTCTGCTGTCTCAATGTGGTTTTTGTTCCAGGATCCACATCTCGGTGCAGATCCCCCACCAGGACGGGATGCTGCCCCTCATCTCCACGCTGCCACTGCACAACCTGCATTTCCTTCTCTCCGAGTCCATCTACAGGCACCAGCACATCTGCTCCAACCTGGTCACTGTCAGGGACCTCAGAGGCATCTCAGGTAACCTTCAACGCCAGCCTTTGCTTCCTGAACATGGAAGCCTGGAAAGAAATGTGGAGAGGGCAGCTTTGTCTTCATCTAGGCTGTCTTGACATGATGTAAATAACAGTGAATCTTCCTGTGCTAATAGCAGTGACCAGAGTTGCCCCACTGGAGATGAGATTCCATGCATGGGAATGTTTGAACATTGCTCTGTTTGAGGAGGTTGTAGCTTCACTGGTGATTTTCTGCTTTTCAAATCTCTCCTGTGATATCCACATGGTTAGAGAAGGATCTGCAGGGCTGGATTGCATTGTCTGGGTCACTGAGGTCTCCCACGAGGCAACAAAATCAATTCACTGCTGAAGGAAATGTCAGAGCTGAAAAGAACAGGCAAATTGTGTCTCTGACACTCCAGGGAATGAGATCCACGCTAGATCCATGGTGGGCAGCGGGTTGTACTTAATTCTGGTAATTCCATATTTAACCTATTCTTCATTTCTTAAAGGTTGACTTCAACCTTGAATGAATAGGTCCGTAAGTTTGGTTTTTAGGATGCTTACCCCGTTTCTGTAACATTTTCCCCTGTGAAGACCTGAGTATGTCCAGTTTGACCTCCAGGATATCGAAGGGAAATGAGCTCCCATGATTCGAAAGTGAAACAAGACCTCCATACTTGGCCTTGGGCTGTTTAAAATCAGAGGGATCAGTGTCCTGATGTCTCTCTCTCCAGAGGCAGGGTTCCTGGATGAAGTGACCCACGACAGCTTCGTGCTGGGCCCGGGCTATGACCGTCCCTACCAGCTGGACCCCGCAGTGAGGGAGCCCAAGAGCATCCAGCTGTACCAGCACCTCAACCTCAAGAGCTGCATCTGGACCTTCGACGCTTATTACGACATGACTGAATTAATTGATGTCTGTGGAGGCTCTGTCACTGCTGACTTCCAGGTGAGAGGCACATCCAGAGCTCTCCCACGTATCCCAGATCTCTTCATTCACAGGCACAGCTCTGCATTGCACTCAGGTGTAGTTGCTGCTCTGCTCTGTGCAGGTGGAGTGTGCCTTCCCCCCCTTTCATCTGGAAGAGAACAGTGCTATGTGCACTTATTTCATTTCTTTTTCTCAGGGTAACATAGGTTTTGCTTTCTTAATCCTCCGAGAACCAGGATTTTTTTATTTTTTTTTAATGTAGGGCCATACTTGAAATACAAAACATTCTCAGCTGGGCTCTCTTCTTTTATAATTTTGACTATGTTCTCAGCCAATAGAAATGAGCAAAAGACAGAGCAGAGGCAGATCAGCCTATGCTCCACAACAGAGTGATGTCAGGGGATATTTTAACTCATTTCTTAATTAACAGACTGGCAGACCAAAAGCCAAAAATGTTCTATAAATTAGTGGCGTTCACTATTTGAGGTGCCTCACTGCCCTCTCATGGCTGCATTTTCCAAGCACATCCCACTCCATCTCCCTTAGGTTCTTGCACTAAATTCCCAGTGACATTGCTACGGCCAGCATCATCTCTTTTAATTCCTGCCAGCCTGGAATACTTCATTAACTTTCCTTTTATAGCTCCAATTGTTTGCACAAATCCAGAGGAGCTACCCAGTGGAGCATGTGGAGCCTGGCACCAGCCAGGCTGGAGTGTCTCCCTGAACTCTCCAGGGCTTGCAAAGTACAGCTGCACTCTGCAGATAATAAATGGAGAGCTGTGGGAGGCCTGAGCAAGAAGAAACGCTGATTTTTAATTCACAGCCTTGGAAACCGGGGGGGTTTTGAGGTGAAATGGTGCCCAGAGCTCCTTTGTCCCACGGCCCCAGCGAGCCTTAGCACTGCCCCTAAAATAAAACACAAGTTTGTCTGAGGTACTAACATGTAAAGAACATTCAGAGACACCTCTGACTTCATTTAGAAGGTGCATAACCCCCTTTCTGGGCTTTTATTGCCAGGTGAGGGACTCTGCCCAGTCCTTCTTGACAGTCCATGTCCCTCTCTACGTGTCCTACATCTACGTGACGGCGCCAAGGGGCTGGGCTTCCCTGGAGCACCACACGGAGATGGAGTTCTCCTTCTTCTACGACACCGTTCTCTGGAGGACAGGTGAGCCCGAGGCACTCCAAGGGCTGCCGAAGAATTGGCTGCTTCATGTTTTTCACTGAGTTCCTACACTGCCACCAGAGTCCTGAGGGAGGGGGGAGCTCGGAACATTTCCTTCCTTTGTGCTTGTGCGGGGCTTAGACAGCCCGTGGATAACAGAGGAGATGTGTAGCTGGTTCACTGGAGGATGATCCCAACTAAACCCTGCCTTTTGGAGATCTCCCAAACGCTTCTGGGGCTGGCAGAGCCCAGCTGAGGAGCGAGTGCACAGTGTGGGCTCCCAGTGCCGCTGTCCTTGCAGGGATCCAGACGGACAGCGTGCTCTCGGCCCGGCTGCAGATAATCCGCATCTACATCCGTGAGGATGGCCGGCTGGTCATCGAGTTCAAGACACAGGCCAAGTTCAGAGGTGAGGGCAGTGATCCTGACAGGGACACACACCAGTGTCACACACAGCTCTGCTCTGACAGCACAGGCAGCAGAACAAATCCCTCTTCCCGCCAGGAGCCCCTCGGTGCTGAGGTGCACAAGGTGAGGCCCCTCTGTACTCTGCCTCCGGTCACCTCCTTGTCCTCCCCCAGGGCTGTTTGTCATGGAGCACCACAGCCTGCCAGATGTCAGGTCCTCTTTAATGACACCAGAGCACCTGGGAGGGATCGAATTTGACCTGCAGCTGCTGTGGAGTGCTCAGACTTTCGACTCTCCCTACCAGCTCTGGAGAGCAACCAGCTCCTACAGCAGGTGAGGGCTGGGGGTCCAGTCCCCTTCAGCAGCTTCCCACAGCACCGTGTTCTCCCTGGTGCCCTTCTGGCAGCCACAGCAATAGCGTGGAATGCACAGGAGCTGGGTCGGAGCTGGAGCATGTGGGGATTTGCTGTCAGGGCTGGAAACACTGCTCTGCTGAGGGAAAAATCAGCTCAGTTTCTTGTAAAGGCATTTTTCCAGCAATGAAGCCTATGGAGAGATCAATTCCAGAGGTGACAGTGCATCTCAGAGGCTCACATTAAACACCCCAGGTCCAATTTGTCCCTCAGACACTGCTGGATGGACATTGCTGGGGCAAGGGAGAGATGCTGCGCTGGGTGAAGAGCTCAGAGCTCTGCTTGCTGACTGCAGGGTCTCCTGTCTGTTCCCAGGAAGGATTACTCTGGAGAATACACCATCTTCCTGATCCCCTGCACAGTGCAGCCCACGCAGCCGTGGGCAGAGCCTGGGGACAAACCCCTGCCCTGCACGGCCCACGCTCCCGAGCGGTAAGGAGGCCCCATCCCCACGGCAGCAGGGCAGGGTCAGCCCCTTTGGGGTGCACATGTGTCCAGACCTCATCTCTGCTCTGTCTCCTTCCTTGTCCCAATTCCAGGTTTTTGATCCCGATCGCCTTCCAGCAGACAAACCGCCCAGTTCCAGTCGTTTACTCCCTGAACACGGAGTTTCAGCTCTGTAACAATGAGAAGGTGTTTCTAATGGACCCCACCAAATCCGAAATGTCTTTGGCAGAAATGGATTACAAAGGGGCTTTTTCCAAGGGTAGGATTTACACCTCCTGTTCTGCTTGTGCCCAGTGTTTCTACTCTCACAGCTTCCATTTCCTGAAGAGGAAAGGGCAAAACCCAGACTGGGCTCTGCCTCTTCCACAGCAACAAATGGCATTTTCAGCATCTTACAGCCCTGCAAAACAACAACGTGCTCTGGCACCGTGTTTTGTCACCCCCACTCACCAAACCCTTCTCAAACAATCCCAACCCTTTTAAACCCAGAGTCAGGTGTGGTCCAGTACATTTGGTTTTAGCAGCGTTTCCTTTCTTGGGAAATTTCACCTGCCCCTCTTTCTCCTGACCTCCCCAGGGCAAATCCTGTATGGGCGCGTGCTCTGGCACCCGGAACAAAACCTCAACGCCGCTTACAAGCTGCAGCTGGAAAAGGTCTACCTGTGCACCGGCAGGGATGGCTACGTGCCCTTCTTCGACCCCACAGGCACTGTCTACAACGAGGGCCCCCAGTACGGCTGCATCCAACCCAACAAGTACCTGAAACACCGATTCCTCCTCCTGGTGAGTCCTCTGCTCCTGCTTTCCCTTTGGGATTTTCTCTGGCAATGAGCAGATAGTGACTGCAAAGGGATGAGGAAAGAAACATGGTGGATGTTTTGCAGAGCTGGTGAAAACTGTGAATACAAGATCAGTTTTTCCCCACTCTGTCCATGAGTGTTTCTTAATCCATGCTTATGTGTAGGTGTGCAGATGGGGCATTCGGATTAGATCCCTTACTCAGGTGTTGTGTAGTTCCCTGGCTTCCAGCCCCCCTTTGGAAAGCAGACAGCATCCTTCATGACACTTCTCTGACTTCCAGGACCGAAACCAACCAGAAGTGACAGATAAGTATTTCCACGATGTGCCTTTTGATGCCCACTTTGCTTCTGAGCTGTCCGAGTTCCACTCGGTGAGCAGCATGCCTGGAGTTGATGGATTTACTCTCAAGGTGGATGCTCTCTACAAGGTATGTAACCAGTGCTTTTGGTAGCCCAAAACTGATTTCTCTGCCCAGGACCTCCCAAACACTTGTAGGTTCTGGGCCTTCAGAAGCCAACTCTGCCACAGGAAATGGGATTATGGGTTGGATTATTCTGGTCATTTTAAGGTTTTGTTTTTCTTCTCCGGAAGCACTCAGGAAAGTGCTCTTTAAAAATATATTATTCATGTTCCTGAATAAAATGCTGCAGTTGGCCAAAGCTGAACACCTCACTTGGTAGTCAGTGTTACTTCAGGTGCTTAAAAAAACCCACTGAGCTGACTCTGTCAGAAACAGGACACAAACCACACCAGCTCTCAACAGAATCACTTGATGTAAAAGCCATCATTAACATTCCCTCTGTCCATGCCTTCCCTTTGGGAAAGGTGGAAGCTGGACACCAGTGGTACCTCCAAGTGATCTACGTGATCGGCCCGGAGGGCACGGCCGGGCCCCGTGTCCAGCGCTCCCTGGCTCGCCGCTGGCAGCGCGGCCGCAGGGACCTGGCCGAGGGGGCCGGGAGGGCGGCGCTGGATGATTCCCTGATCTACGACAACGAGGGCGACCAGCTGAAGAACGGCACCAACATGAAATCGCTGCTCTTGGAAAGGGAGGAAGCTGCCGTCGCAGCCTCCTTGTCCCAAACGGGCGCTTCCCTGGGCAGTGCCTTTGCTGCCCTCACCCTGCTGCTGCTGCTGCTGTCCGGAGTTTGCCTCCTTGCCAGGAAGTGCCGGAGGCTGCGGAGGAAGCGGGAGGCTGCCAGGGGCGCCCGCGAGGAACACCCCTTGAACACGAAGGTGGAGCTGCCTCGGGGCGCCCCGAATGCCGTGGGCAGCCGGTGCTGCACCGTCAGGAACGTTCATCCACCGAGGGAAAACGGCGGCGCTTGCCAGGGGAAGGGCAGGAAAGTGAAGCAGGTGAACTTGGAAGTCAAAGTCCACAGCAATTTGCACGACGGCACGGAAGTTTAACGGCGCACACACATTGGGAAAAGCTTTTTATAAACTCTAAAATAAAGATAACCCGAAACTGAAAAGCCGTGCGGGTATTTTTATGGTCTGCTGAGGAGGAGCAGCTGTCCCTTCCCTCTGCTCCTGGCTCAGCCGCCCTCTCTCGGTGCTGCTGCAGCTCCGGGCTGCGGGGCAGGGCAGTGTGGGGAAATCATACTCCACACCTGGCAGGGGGAGGCTCTGAGCAGCGGGGCTCCTCTGGAAGAGAATAAAGCTAAAATAAAAACTTAACCCGGTGTGAGCAGGGTGTCCGTTCCTGTGCCGCTCCTCCGCTCCCCCTTATTCCCCTGGGGCGCGGTGGACGAGAGCCCC
>VZTX01010803.1:0-39546 GCA_013400915.1 Pardalotus punctatus
CGCGGCGCGCGCGCGCGGCCCTACGGAAGCCGGGCGGTCCCGCTCGCGTGCCGGCGGTGGCGACCCCGGTGTGAGGGGCTGGGGAGGGTCCCGGGTGTCCGGACGGAGCGGGGGACGGGATGGCGGCACCGTGAAGAGCTCGGTGAGCGGCGGGGAGGCGGTCTGGGGGCTGCGGCGCTGGTGGGAGCCGGCGGTTGGGCCGGAGCGGGCAGGGCGGGAAAGCGTGAGGGGAGAATGGGCGGGAGGAGGCCTGGGAGTGAGGGGCCCGTGTGGGGCAGGGCGGTGCGGGCGATGGAGGCCGCTGGGTGTCGAGCGGCGGGCCGGGGGTGAAGGCTGGGGCCGCTGAGGGGCTCCCGGCGGGCAGAGGGTGCTCAGTGTCTCCTCTGTCGCCCGCAGCACCCCCTGCACAGACTGGATGCCCACGGGCGCCGGGGCGCTGTCACACGCTGCCCGCGCCCTCGGCAGGGCCACAACGCTGCTCTGCCCCCGCCTGCAGCTCTCCTTGCCCAGACCCTTCTCTTGCTGTGTCGGAGTCAGCCCCGGTTACTGGTGCCGGCTGCTGTTCCAGCCTGTCTCCCTCCCATCCAGAAACCAGCGCGGTGCTGCCGGGGCTTTTCCTCTGTCCCTGCTTTGGAGCAGCTGGCTTCGCTCAGCCTGCACGGCTGCAGAGGACATGGCAGAGCAGAGGTACTGCGTGGACTATGCCAAGCGAGGCACCGCGGGCTGCAAGAAGTGCAAGGAGAAGATCGTGAAGGGGATGGTGCGCATTGGGAAGATCGTTCCCAATCCTTTCACAGAGTCCGGGGGGGACATGAAGGAGTGGTACCATGTCAAGTGCATATTTGAGAAGCTGGACAAGGCCCGGGCCACCACGAAGAAAATCGAAGACATCACAGACTTGGAGGGGTGGGAAGAGCTGCAGGATGAGGAGAAAGAAATAATCAACAAGCACATCTCAGGTGAGGCACCAGGCAGTGCCTGGGTCACTTTTCTCCTTAATTTCAAGTTATGCCACAGGTTGTCACCCAGCTGTGCCTTTGCCATGGAGTCTTCATGGATGTACTTTTGTGGCTTAGGGACAAAGTGTGTGGTGCTGCTCCAATCCCTGTGTCAGCCCTGTGGGAAAGGGAAGAAATGGTGACTTCCACACTGGCATTCCTTAATTAATTTGTCACAGCTGATTGTGGACAAGGCCTAGGTGATTTAATTCATGGGCAAATAAAACCCGTGAGGGAGCATCAGTTATTTTCCATTTCCATCTTTTTCTGTGATCTTTAATATGTTACATATTCTTTTATCTTTCGTTATCTGAAAAACATAGTTTTTTTTTCCTCCTCCAATTTCCATTTCTTTTAAGGCTTTCTGCTTTGTATTATACCTAATATGCTGATGGATGTATGAGATTATTCCTGACTGCCTCTTTGAACCTTACTGCTTTCCAGAAGCCAATTCCAAGGCTGGAAGTACCCCGAAGAAAAAGGTGATAGTGCAGGCCAAGCTCACTGCCACAGGACAGCTGACCACAAAAGATCCACCAAAGAAATTCTCTGGATTCAGTGGTAAGAATTAAGAAACTGATTCTGGGAAATCAATTTCTTTTAATCTCAGCATCAGAGGTGTTTTAGCTTGGCTCAGATCAGTAGTTTTTATCTATGTTTTTTTCAATTCTGGTTTGTCAGAAGCTGTAAGTGCTTTCTTATGCTCTCAGTCTTGAAAGAACATCTTGAAAGATGTTTGAATTTCCAGTATTGTCGAGGAAACAAAGGTTCTGCTGTGACCCACAGGCTGACTCTATCTGCCTGTGTCCGTTGGCTAATTCCAGTCAAACTGAAGGTATAGCCTCAAGTTATCCCATGTGGAGATCAAAATCTGAGAAAAAAACTGTTTGTGAGGGATTCCCAGTTTTGTTCATGGAAGGGAAATCTTGTCAGCTGTCAGAGGGGCAGTCCATGTGTGAGCTCTGACTGACCTGCCACTGCCCTGGAGCTCCAAACTGCCCAGAGCCACAAGGCAGCAAAGACATCACCGCCTGTAGGGGATTGGTGTTAGGAGAGAAAAGGGGATTGGGGCATTTCCCCCTGTTTTAGAAATTATCTTAGGGAAACATCTTGCTGCGAAGGGCAAAAGCTTATAAAGTAGAAAAAATAAATAAAACGGTGGCATCTGGCAGGAAGAATTCCTTGTCACCATGGTTTAATCATATGTGTCTGGTAGAATTAAAATCCAGAAAATTCTGATGTAATGTGAAGAGTAGAAATAGATTAAAGGGTTTTTTTAAAAGTCATAAATTTTAGTGTCCATTGCCCAGCTCTGAAGCTTTGCCAGCACACTGGGATTGTTCTCATCTTGCCAAGCAGAGGTAGCTTCAACATTGTTAAAAAAGCAACTTTTGTGATGTGTTTGATGCAGCCAAGCCAAAGAATTCAGAAGATGCCCCTGCAAACTCCGCCCATAAATCCAGCCTGTCTGCCGCCAAGTGTGACCCCAAGCATAAGGACTGCCTGCTGCGGGAATTCCGGAAGCTCTGTGCCATGGTGGCTGAAAAGCCAAGCTACAATGTGAAAACACAGATCATCCAGGACTTCCTCAGGAAGGGATCTGCAGGAGGTATGGCTCCTGCTTGGAATTCTCAGCCCTCTCAGAATCGACCTCAAAGTATGGTTTCAAAAGGAAAGGTGGAATAAAATCGGATGGTTGTGTGGTCCCGGCCTTGTGCTGTGGTGATTTCTGAACTGTGGAGATCATCTTTGAAAAGTGAACTCTTTAAATAGCAAATTCAGACAAAAATGTCTCACTCGGGTGTTGTAGGTGCCAAATTTAGTGCTGAGATCAGATTTAGAGCCAAATTGTGGGTATTTCCCCTAAGAACTCCTTTCATGTGGAGCAAACAGAAGCCCCAGCTGTGGGTTTTATCCCCAGGGTTATGCAAATGGGCACAACCAACCAAAGCCTGGACATGAAAATAAATTATCACAGTTATAATGTGCGCTTTTTTTTTCCCCAGATGGTTTTCATGGTGATGTATACCTGACCATTAAGCTGCTGTTACCAGGCGTCATTAAAATAGTTTACAACTTGAATGATAAGCAGATTGTAAAGCTGTTCAGTAGGATTTTCAACTGCAGCCAGGAAGAAATGGTCCGGGACCTGGAACAGGTGAGTACAGGCAGCAGCTCTCTTAATTTCTGCTGTTCAGCCCTTGGTTTATGGAAATTCTGTAATGGTTTGGGTTTTTGACTCCTTAGCTTGACTGTTAGAATGGGAACTGGTGATTTATTTTGGTTTTTCTTGGCTTTAGCAGTTTTCATAGCGTTTTCTGCCATCTGGAACCTGTACAAAATCACGTTTGAACAGAAAGCAAGATCACAATTTACCTGCAAAACTTTAGAAAGCAAGACTAAAATTACCTAGGCAAGGTGGGCTGCATCTGTTTGTCTAAACTCCTTTGTCTGGCACATTCCTACAGAACTGATTTATATTATTCTTTTTTGTAACATCCCGTATCAAAAGCTGGGATTCAATTAACAGACCTGTCAGTGGCAGCTGCAGTTGGTTGATACAATTAAGCTGGTACAATTGCAAGTGCTCAGTTGTGCATTGAATCCCTGTGCACAGGAGTTGGTGATTGACTGTGCACCCTCTGATTCACTGCAAAGTGCAGAAAATGGGTGAATTGGATAATAAAGGTAATTCTTTCATCTCTGTTTATTGCCTTGCTGTGTACTGCCTTCTAGTGACATCACTAGCCTGTCCCACATCCTTGGATTTACAAGTGGATTCACCCTGAGGAAATAAAGGGTCTGTGCTGCTGCAGCAGTGAAAAAATAGAGCTATGAGATGATGCTGGTACTCTTAATTACCTTTTTTTGGCAAATGAAACAGCAGAGCAGCTTTATGTGTCATGGCAGCTTCCTTGAATGTTTGATTCCAATTTCTTCACCCAATCCCAGCATCATTCCTGTCCTTTATACTCCTTCCTTCAGAATCCCCAGTGGCACCCCAAATCTCTGGCCGTGCCTCTCATCCACACCCTGGTTTTGTTTCTGGAGACAGGGAGATGTTTCCGAGACCATACGGATCTTCTTCGAGCAGAGCAAGACCTGTCCTCCAGCAGCCAAGAGCCTGCTGACCATCCAGGAGGTGGATGAGTTCCTAATCCAGCTCTCCAAGCTCACCAAGGAGGATGACCAGCAGAGTGTCCTGCAGCAGATCAGTCGCAGGTGAGGGAAGGTTTGCCCTAACACTCAGAGTGTTTCTCTGTGGATCTCAGGCGGGAATAGGTGAAAAATTAATCATGAGCCACAGAGACTGAACTTAATTAGCATCTGTAAGCTGCTGTTAGTGGTGTGATTGGGACACCTTGACTGCAATGGAGAACACGTAGGGCTCCTGTTTGTGCCAGAGAACTTCATCCCTGCCTGTCAGGAGACCCTTCAATCAAGTGATTTGCAGAAATACCCTACTGGTGTTTAGCTGCTCATTAAGTTGTTGTTCTTAAGTACACTGGGAAAAGCCTTCAAGACAGTTAGACAAAAATTCTTGGTCTGGCTCAGTTTGTGTTGATCTGAGGCTGAGGATTTTACTATCAGTTACTCTTGATGCATTAACTAAGTAAATTTTGGAAGTTACATCAACACTGAGGCAGCATTAATGTTGGCATAAAGAACTAGAAAGCCTTTTGGCTATTCCCATGTGCCTCTGAGGTGTCAGTATTAACGTGTGTCCTCATTTGTGTTTAAACAAACCACAAGGGGAGGACCTTTCTTTAACGATCCTGGACCAGTTCCTTCTTTTCAGCTGGAAAGTTGTTCAGTTCAACGTCCACCTTTGCTGAATCTTCTCTTCTTCAGGTGTACGGGCAACGACCTGAAATGCATCATCAGGCTAATTAAACATGACTTGAAAATGAATGCTGGAGCAAAGCACGTGTAAGTGTTCCTGTTGATCGTGATAGATCAGAAATGCTCATTTCCTGAGGCAGCAGCAGCAGCAGAGCTGAGGCTCTTCCATGTTCCCCCTCTCCTCCAGGCTGGATGCTCTGGATCCCAACGCCTACGAGGCGTTCAAGGCCTCGCGGAACCTGCAGGACGTGGTGGAGCGGGTGCTGCAGAACCAGCAGGAGGCCGAGAAGGCGCCAGGCGTGAAGAGGACCCTGAGCGTGCAGGCCTCGCTCATGACCCCCGTGCAGCCCATGCTGGTAGGTTGGGACCCCTCCTGCCAGCCAGGCCCGGAGCAGAGACCCCAGCTGGAAGGGTCAGGAGCAGTGTGAGCTGACTGTGCAGGGCTGAGTGTTGTTTAATGCCATTTTAGAAAGCATCTGCCATGAGGCCGAGTATCCAATATACTCAGTACTTGCACCTTCAGTGCCACTGCCAAGCTAAAATTTTGCCTTGCTTTCAGTCTTTTATATTTGTCTGCTGTCATTGCAGAAGTTGATCCTTTCTCTGGAAAGAGTGTAAGCTTTCCACTGGATTAGAGATTTAAATAAGTTTGGCTTATTGTGTGAGCAAAGCAGAGTTAAATATTTACTCTGGGCTAAGCACACTTCTACAAAAGGCACAGTGTACTTCTTAAAGCGTTTGGAGGAGATAAGCACTGAAAAGCTGTAATTATCTGGGCATATGCAGATGATTCTAAGTAAGTGAATAATGAAGGTCAATTTGGAGTCCCTAGCAGAGGTTAGCTCTCCAGGGGAATACATTGTAGTTCTTTCATGAGCCTAGGTAAGAGTAGCTTTATTTTCAATGTATCACCTGAGTGTTTGCATCCTCTTTCTCGCCAAGGCTGAGGCCTGCAAGTCCATCGAGTACGCCATGAAGAAGTGTCCCAACGGGATGTACGCCGAGATCAAGTACGATGGCGAGAGGGTGCAGGTCCACAAAAACGGAGATCACTTCAGCTACTTCAGCAGGAGCCTCAAGCCTGTGCTGCCCCACAAAGTAAGCACCTGGCCACTGCCTCATCCCTCGTGCCAGCTCCTCCACTGCGTTCCCAAGAGTTTCTTTCTGTAGGCAAGGAGGATTCCTGCTCTTCTAGACTTATTTCTAATCTATACTGATGTGTTGACTCTGGAAAAGCAGCACTTAATAGTGTTGTAATAATTTAATTTTGGTGCACATTAAGAGCTCAAAACTCAGTTTAATCTGTCTGTTGTAGAGTCCTCTTTATGCACTGCATTTTGGGAACCTTGGTGCCAGTCGGGTGACTTGGTTCTGTTTATAAAAGCCTCATTTTTCTATTTGTAGGCTGCTGTGTGTCCCATAGTAGTTCAGATGTGCCACAGTGCCTCAGATGTTTGTGGAGAAAACACCTGCATTGGAGTGAATCCTTCTCTTCAGCCAGTTATTTTTCTTTTTTTTTTTGTTTTCTTTCCCCAAGGTAGCCCATTTTAAGGACTTCATCCCGCAGGCTTTCCCTGGTGGGCAAAGTATGATCCTGGATTCAGAAGTTCTTCTGATTGACAATAAGACTGGAAAGCCACTTCCTTTTGGGACTCTTGGTGTGCACAAGGTGAAAAAAAAATTAAATTAAAATGCTTTGGAGGCTGTTATTCTGCTGACTTAAACACAATCTGTTACCACAGGATAATTTCAGAGCTCTGGTGCTTGTTAGAGCATCTGGGGAAAAATAAGATTATTGAGAAGGCTGATATTGAAAAGCTACTGCTCTGATACAATAGATTGATATTAACCTAATCGTTGGCAGGACAGAAAATTTCAGCTCAACATATTAAATATTAGACTATTAATATTAATACTAAATTCATGCTCAAAATATTTGGAAAATCTTGCTGTTTTGTCATTCTTTATCAGGGTCTGAGCAGTGTGGGAGACCATAGTGGTGCAGTGATTATTCCATATAAGAGTTATGTAGTGCTTGTGTCTAGACTGAATGGGGGTGAGGAAGAGGACAGGAAAATTAAAATTCAACTATAACTGCTTAAGTTAAAAGTAGCCATTAATCTTCTGTGCCTGGAAGTTTGTAGGGTTTTCTTGCAGCAGTAGTGACAGATGTTGCATTGCCCAAAGTCATTAATATTTTTAGCGTTATTTCCCCATTCCTAGGAAAGGAACATGTTTTATCTTCTTAGCTTGTGCTTTGACACATTCAGTCTAAATCTTAATTCTCAGAACACTTCTGTCTTTTAGAAGAGGCCTAATCTTCCAATACCTAAAATATTACAGAGATAAAAATCCATCCCTTTGTTTCTGTTCCTTTTCTAAAACTGTTTGCTGTGCCTGCAGATTTCTGTTAATTGATGTTAATTGTCTTTCAGAAAGCTGCTTTCCAAGATGCCAACGTCTGCCTGTTCGTGTTTGACTGCATCTACTTCAATGACCTCAGCCTGATGGACAGGTGAGAGTGGCTGGGCTGCTTTCCCAGCTTGAACTGGCTGGAAAACACCACTAATGCAGAGAGACCAGTTCAACTGGGCTGTCAGACTGGCCACTCACTGTACAATCGAGGCTGCATAGGAGGGACCTTGCTGTGCCAAGGAGTTTCCCTGTGGAGCTCCTCTTGCTCCCCAAAATACCGGGATTAGCTGCATCTCAGCTGCTCATATCCTCTAAACACACTGTTAACACGGAATTTCTATTCTGTCTCTTCCTGGAGGAAAGGAAGAACTAGCTGTCCACTCTGGAACTCTCTAGGATAAATCATTGAATGAATTAAACAGCTTTTTGCAGTGTTGCTGTTGGAATCGCTGCTTGTCCCTAATTTTCCATGCCCTGCTGCAGGCCCCTGTGTGAGCGGCGCAAGTTCCTCCACGACAACATGGTGGAAATCCCCAACCGGATCCTGTTCTCGGAGATGAAACACGTCACGGTGAGTCCAGAGCTCCCTTCCAGCACTGCCCTGCTCCTTCACCGTGGGGCTTTTTTGGGGATTCAGTCTGCAAATGCACCCTGTCTGAATGGTTCTGCTTCTGCTCTGTGTGTAAGACTTCTTGAGCCAACATTGTATTCCCATCTTGTCCTGGCTCCAGCTCCTTCAGTATTATTTTAACTTGGATATCTCAGGTTTTGTGTCTCGTTAATGATATTCTAGCCACTCTGACACTGTTAAAGCCTGTTGTCACTCAGTCTGAGCTGTGACTGCAGTGGGACTGAAGGGAGCCAGACTGCTGCCACTTCCCAAACTGGCAGCTTCAGATGCCACACAGCCCTGGGACATCCCGGCTGCTAAAGCCTGCATTTAGGCAACAGCATGCTGGGGCTTTCCTTTGATTATGCACGAGCCTGATATCCCATTATTTTTACTCATTCTTACTGATTTCTGTAGCCCCTTGGTTTTGGTGGAGAATGCTTGGATATCTTGGGCAGAAGAAGGTTCACAGGTGCCAAGGCAATTGGATAAAGAAAGAAGCAGGCCCTGGTGGCTGAGAAAACCTGATATGGGACATACTGGGACACAGTTAGTGGGGCAGCCACATCTCTGAGGGGTGTTTTTTAACCAGACAAACCTTCTTTTCTTGGGACATAGTCCCAGCTTGGTCACTGGATGTGCAACAAAGAGAACATATATGGGATTCTGCTTGGAGAAGTATTATAAAGTTACCTGTTCCTCTCTGCAGTTTTGGGTTTAGTGCATCACTGCTTCAAAGGGAAAGCCTGAAGACCACAGCCCTTTGACAGTCCTGAGCTAACCATGATCCCTCTCCTTTCCAGAAAGCCTCAGACCTGGCAGACATGATCACCCGAGTCATCCGTGAGGGACTGGAAGGGCTGGTGCTGAAAGATATAAAGGCAAGTTCACATTTGGGTGTAGGCTGGGAATTGGGGAGTGATAACAGACAGAATCAGCCCTCAGTGTGGAGCAGTGCTGAAGCTTGCTCTCAGTGCTGACAGTCAGTCCCAGTTGCTCCTCCTGCTGAGCTGGGTAGAGGCCAGGGCTGTCTGAGGAGCTGCTGCCCACCAGGGGATCTGTCTGAGGGGGCTGTGCCTTGCTTTGCCCAGGGGAATTATGAACCAGGGAAACGCCACTGGCTGAAGGTGAAGAAGGACTATCTCAACGAGGGGGCAATGGCTGACACAGCTGACCTGGTGGTGCTGGGGGCTTTCTATGGACAAGGCAGCAAAGGTAGGTCTGTAGTTGGCTGAAGTCAGAGATCTGTCAGTTCAAGACACTCTCAAGATTTTCCCCGTTCCAGGCCTCTGGAATGAGAGTGGCTGGAGCAGTGATTACCTGCTGGAGCCCACCACGTGCTGGGCTGTGGGTTTGCTGTGGGTTGGTTGGCACAGCAGAGCTGGAGCTGTTGGGCTGCATTGTTGCACAGAGCAGGGGCTCTGTTCAGCTTCGTGAGCAGCCCCAAAACCATCACAAGCCCAGGCCCCTTTGACTCCCAAAGATGGAGAAGGTTTTGGCTCTGATTTCTGAAAAGCTGAGGCTTGTCCTGTAGAAGACATGAACCTCCCTGCTGTTCCCTGTGCAGGTGGGATGATGTCCATCTTCCTCATGGGCTGCTACGACCCCAAGAGCGAGAAGTGGTGCACCGTGACCAAGTGCGCCGGGGGCCACGACGACGCCACCCTGGCACGGCTGCAGACAGAGCTGGACATGGTGAAGATCAGCAAGGTGAGAGGGGGAGCCAAGGGACGCTCAGCAAAGGGCTGGGCTGCCCCTGAGGGGCTGCTCCACTGCGGGGTTGAAGTGAATGAATCAGAGTTAAGGCACATAAAGCACTTGACACAAGTGAGGTGTCAGTGCAGCCAGCCCCTGCGTGAGGCACTGCCTGGGATCTGTACCCAGGCACTGAGTGGGAAGTCAGGCACCATCTGTTTTCCTGCTAGGACAAAGTTTCCTTGGGAAGATGGCAATTTTTAATCCGGATTTTTGGGCACGTTGTGATTGGCAAAGGCAGTCACTAGATGGGGCTGTGGGAGGAATTGCTCGGTCAGACTCTGCTCTGGTGTCTCCAAAACCTGGGGTTGAAGTTAAATCTTCTGTGAGTGACTTATCTTGCTTTTCAAGACTGGACAAATAACCAGAGAGCTGAATTTTAATATTACCTTGACATCCTGAAGGCCATTTGCATCAAGAGTGTAGAATCTTTTTTTTTAAAAAAAGGGTGGTTTTACATGAATCACAATGGGCGCAACTGTTTTTGTTTCACAAACAGAATGACAGGAATTGAGGGCTGTTTCAGGTAATATTTGTGATTTTCTGGATGAGATCACTGCAGATCAGTGCAAGTTTCATCCATGCAAAGGCAATGTAATACCTCTATGCTGATCTACTTCTAGGTTGTGTTTCATCAGCTTCTTTTGTAGAATCAGATTTATATAGGCTGGTAAGTGCTGTTCATTTTGATTTTGTGTTTTTAATTAATAGGATCCTACTAAAATTCCAAGGTGGCTAAAAATTAACAAAATCTACTACCCAGACTTCATTGTCCCAGATCCAAAGGTGAGTGTTCTCATAATCATTTAACATTTCCCAGCCCTTATTCTGCAATCTTCTATAAATCCTTTAGAAGGACAACTTAGAAGTTGTCTCTGTTACAAAATTAATCTTCATACTTGGAATGGGAAATTAAGCACAAGTTTTTATCTCTCAATCTTGCAGGTGCATTAGAGGCTAAGAGCTTCATGAAGAAATCACACCTGCAGCAGTTTTGGGAAATATTCTTGTGCATTAAATCCCTTCCAGAAGTGAGCTTACTTTGAGATATGAGAAATCTGACTTAAAACAGTTGAAGCACAACTGCAACCCCAAAGTTGCTGCTGTTTTAGGAAACCTGTCAGTATGCTCTGTGCTATGTATGCCTGAAAGAGAAGGTGTTATTTAGAAATTGGCATTATATATTAGTGAAGGATCTTTGACTTAGTGAAAAAGTAGGTTTTTCTAATTGAGGTGACCAAGAAGGTCAGTTTGTGTATATGGAATTCTGTGCTGGAGCGGGGAGTGGGACTCTCTGGAGCTGGTTCCTGAGAGAACACAGGAATGTGACGTGGCTTCCTCCCCGCTGTGTTTAGAAAGCCCCGGTGTGGGAGATCACAGGGGCCGAGTTCTCCAAGGCTGAAGCCCACACTGCAGATGGGATCTCCATCCGCTTCCCGCGCTGCACCCGCATCCGCGACGACAAGGACTGGCAGACGGCCACCAACCTGCAGCAGCTGAAGGTGGGCTCTCCCAGGGCACTGCAGCACGGGGGAGAGCAAGTTCTGGTGCCAGGCTGTGCTTCAGAGAGAAATCAGCCAGCAGAGCAGGCAGGGAAGGGACCTGCAGGCTGCTGCCTGGGATGGCACATGGCATTTTCCCCTATTCCAGGCTCAGGCTGGGTTGTTCTGCTGCAGAGGCCTCTCGGGTCTCTTGAGCTGTTGTGTTGTTGTGCCCTGTCGGGAACGTCTGTGCTGGCAGTTGGTTCTGTCAGCTCTTGTGACAGGGTGAGGAATTGCCTTCCTCAGAGTGACCTTTATTCTCTCGGTGGTCCCTCAGTTTCCTGTCAGTTGCTGAGCTTGGGAGAGGCATTTGGGAAGTGCCCGTGGGGATCCTGGGGCAGAGGGGCCAAGGGCAGCCAGCCAGGCCCCCCAGGCTGTACCCACCCCCTCACCCTCCTGTGCTCAGGGGAAGGGGCCTGGTGCCAGCCCCAGCAGAGGGGGAGTTGCTGCAGTTCGGTGCTGCCAGGGCTGGTTGTACCATGGGAATCAGGAGTGGTGCAGCCCCCCTGCTGTCCTGCAGCCTGTCAGGATCCCTGTGGGGAGGAGAGAGGAATAAACCCCTCTGCAGATGGGCTGTTCCCACAGTGTGCACTGCTCATTCTTCAGGCTCTGGTGAATCAGCCTGTCTTGCCCTGGAGCAGATGATGTGGATGTGGCTTTTGTTCCTCCTTGTGTGGCTTCCCTTAATGCCAGGCACAGGGGTGGAACGCAGGGAGCTCGGAGAGGGTTGACAGGGAAATGACTTCAAAGGGATGCAGGAAGGAAAAGCATCGGAGCAAACGCTTCAGCTGGGAGAGAACAAGAGGAGCCTGCATCACAACTCGCGTGCAGTGTCACTCATGATCAGTTCTCTGTTTCTGCTGGGCAGGAGCTGTACCAGCTCTCCAAGGAGAAGGCTGATTTCAGTGTGGCGGCTGGGGAGGAAGATGAGTCCACGGCTGGCAGCAGTGGAGAGAACGATGGCAATTCCAGGTCTTCCACACCTCACAGCAGTATTAAGAGTCCCCCAAGCAAGTCACCTGCAAAAGCCCAGAAGGCAGGAGGTAAGTGGTGCTTTAAGGAGAGGAGCCTGGGGTGTGTCCTCTGTGCTTGGGGTCTGCAGGCTCTGGGTCTTTGCCTTCTCTCAGAGGCTTGCAAATCCCACAGCACCTTCCATGTGCACATCAGCTATAATGGCAAAGCTGTTCAGACCCTTGCTTTGGCCCAGTATGAATTGAGTAATTACAGCTCTGAGATGTCCTGGGATTGGGAAAAGATGGATGGAAACAGCCCTGACAATGCTGCTCAAGTTGGTGTTCACTGCTCCCCTCCCTGCAGGTCACAGGCCCTTTGTTTAGACACTGCTGGCCATGAGCCAGCATTTAATTTTATTTGGATGGAATTCATGCATATAATGGGACGTGTGGCTGGAGGTGATTTCCGAGTAAATTGAGTTGGAACATGAAGCAAATTGCTGAGCAGTTTCACAGAGGGCAGGTGGCAGCAGCATCCTGGGAATGGGAGCAGGAGGATGCCCCACACCATTTACAGTAGAAAAATGTGTCTCATGGATTTTCCAGAAACAGGGGAGGAAACTTTTCCCTTCTGCTCTTTATTCTCTCCCCCCACATTAAAACACAACCAGTATCTGGACAGAGCCCACACCTGAGCCAAATTTTTGTTTTTAGAGAGCAAAGGAGTCTTTGAATCCCCTCAAAAATCCGAGGAGAAACGAGGGGAGAAGAGGAAAGCATCTGAGATGGAGGACAACGGCAAAAAGGTACAGTCAGCTGGACAGCAGCCACGGCAGGGCAGTGGGAGGAGGCCGAGGCCGTTGTTTTCTGTTCACTTCTATCTGGAAAGGAACGTTTGGCCCAAGCTCTGCCTGTCCTTTCCCCCCTCAGCAGCTGCTGCTGGACATTTTCACGGGAGTGAAGCTCTACCTGGCGCCCTCCGTGAAGGACTTCGACAGAATCCGCCGCTACTTCATCGCCTATGACGGGGACCTGGTGGAAGAGTTTGACACAGCCTCGGCCACCCACGTGATTGGGGACATTGAGGACAATCCCGGTGCCACACGGGTGTCTCCCAAGTGGATCTGGGAATGCATCCGGAAGCGCAGGCTGGTGGCCCCGTGCTAGCAGAGGGGCCGGTGCTGCCACAGGAACAGCTGGGAATAGGTGGGGGTAAGGAACTGGGAGATTGCTCCATGGAGATGGGGATAGACAGGAAATGCCCTCAGAGGTAGCTAAAGATCCGTAGCACCCCTGTGGAATGAATTTTAAAAACTCTGAAGAAATGGCACTCGTGAATCCTGTTTTCCTGCCCACACTGTAGACCAGTGCGCTTATCCAGGTGCTGGTTTAGTCTCCTTGGGTTTTTAAAGTTTGGGTATTTTTATAGATAAATAAAACTGAAGCAGCTTCTCTTCTGCTGTCAGGATTTATTTTCCAAAGGTTATTTTCTTCCTTATCAGGAAAACAAACCACCAACTCCATGGAACTCTTGGCTGTAGTGCCACGGTCATTTGTGTTTCAGGTAATTTTTTTCCCCTCAACCTCTTCTGTACCCCCCCACTAACAATATTTATGCACCTGGGATCCCAATTTCTGGTTGAGGTTCAGCAGTAGCTGTAGGATCTCTGCTTGTAACAGTCAGAAACAAGGTTAACTGAATCACATTTCAACTTTATTATAAAATTATAAACCAAACTTCTGTACCAAAACTAGTAAGTTTAACCATCATAGTTCCCAGAAGATTTAATAGTGAATAACATGCCCTTTTCAAGTAGAATATTAACTTTTTAAATCTTTAAACAATGTACAGTGTACATAAAGCACATAAATATTTCCATTTACTTTATTAGTTCAGAACATTATATTCCTTTGGATCATTAATCAGTTTCCTCCAGATTTTGATTTTCCTTTAAAAACAACTCACTCGTATCCAGAAGTAGAGAATCCATTTTTACAAGGGGAAACAAGAAGAGTCCTCCCTTGAGAAAGCACATTTTGGAGTCACAGGGTGGGTGGATCTTCTCATCCCTAAAACTTCAGGCATTGATCTGCAGCTTGATTTAGCTGCTGGAGAAAATCCACCTACCCTCTACAAGGAAAAGTACATCTATCCGGAGGGGAATAATCATCTTCCTGCTAAATTCCCCCAGCCCTGAGTTTACTGAAAAATATGACAACATGAATTTTCACAGTGAGTTTCCTAAATGAGGCTGTTCAGCACTTTGTGTGTTCTGCAGCTCTTGGAGGTCCCTGTCCCCTCCTCTCCAGAGTAAACAGTCTCTTCTTACCTGCCTTCCTTTCTAACACGAGGCACTGACTCGTTCCAGTTTGTTCTCGTGATGGAACCTGTTAAACCTTAAGTCAGAGCCTAAAGAACAACCTGACCCATGACAGAGGTAAAAGCCAGAATGCTGAGTTCAGTCACCTGCAACAGCTGCTGTGTTTTTGTGGGGTTCTGAGCCCTCAGCAGGTCACCTGCTCTGCTGCCTCCTGAGCCACAGATTTCTCACCTCAGGTGCTGTTCTGGCTGCAGCTCCCAGAGCAAAGACCCTGCACTCCCTGCAGCTGCGCTGCTCCTCGTGGAACTGTCCCTGTTGAAGAACACACAAGGTGAATGAGCTGATCACATTCCCACTTACTGCACAAGGAGCTCTGGCGCTGTCCCAGGCAGGGGCTGGGTTTGAACCCAGAGCCATCCCCTCTCCCCAAAGCCAGACAGGAAAGCTCTGCAGCTGGGGGGTCTCAGCTTCACCAGTGCCTTGGAAGGAGGGTACAATCCCACACTGATGGACACTTAAAGCAGCATGATTCTGAACCTTGGCTGTGTCACACTGAGGGGAAAATACACCAGTTACAACCATCTCTAGCAAGAACTTGCAGACTGCTCTGGCAAGTCTTTTCCAACTAAACATACTGGCCAGGAGAGCTGTCAGGGATCAGGGCACAGCCTCCCTCCTACCCACCCTCACCGGCAGAAAGGACAAAATAAACTGCTTTTGCTGAGCAGTGGAAGGTAACAGAGCTGCAAAACTGAGCATGGGGGAGGATGGGGGAAGCTGATCTGCACTGGGGATTGCTCATGGATTCAAGGGAGACAAAGGCTATCTTCTGTTCCCTTCTAAAAAACAGAAAAAGTCACCTGTACTTAAATATGATTGTGTAGCAGTGGAGTTTCCTCACTAAACCCTGGGAAAGACTCAGGCCTTGGAGTTGTAGCTCCCTCAGCAAGTGAGGGCAGTTCAGTTTGAGCCCCAGCTCTGGCACGTGCTGTGAAGTCAAAGTCGACAAAATCAAACCAGAAACCTCCCTCCCACTGGCACAGAAACAAAACCCCAGCACACAGGGCAAGCCTGAGACTTCCCAGCCTCCCTCCCCTGACAGTTTTCAATTATACAAAGAGAACCTCGATATAAAATTACACATTTTTCCACAATTGCACTAGGCTGGAACTAGGGAAAGCGGAGGCAGTCTGCCTGTCCTGCAAGCATAACAATTTTCCATTAAATTAAAAATAAAATTAACAAGCACAGTAACATTTTAATCTTTGAAAATCAACTTGTTGCTGGGTGTAGCCTGAGCAGCAAAACAAAAGACACTTTTTGAGACCCCAGTTCACTTTTATTATTCAGAGGAAAATACAAAGCCTCTGCAGCTGATCTTCCTGGTGGAAAGCTGGGCATCCATCTGTCCTCAAATTATCCTAGGATGGAGGTGGTTAATGATTGCTGGCAATGAGCTCCAAGGAGTCCAGGCACTGTGGTGTAAAGCACGATGGTGGGACGAGCAGAGTCGGGCATGGCTTGAGCAGAACAGTTTCCCCCAGGCTTCCTCCTTCCCTCCCTCGCAGCGGGGTCCATATGCTTATCTCCAAGGTAACTATTTGCAGGGATGTTGGCCCTTTCCCTAAGAGCACTGAGGCTTTAAGGCAGCAGCAGCCCTCACCCCACAGCCCCCCTTAGGTCCTGAAGACGTGCACGGCCCTGATGACGTACTGGCGGCAGATGGGGCACTCGCTCATGCGCTTCCCGCACTTGGTGCACGTCACCATGTGCCCGCACTCCAGCAGCACACAGTCAATGGCAGCATCCATGCAGATCCTGCACAGGTTGTCCTCGCTGCTGGGGGGCCCAGCACCACCTGAGGGGACAGGAGAGCACGGGCTGCTCAGACACAGGGAGGTGTGGGGGTTGGTTTGGCTTTACTGCTGGGATTCCCTGATGGACAAGGTCTGCAAAGCAATTCCTCATGTGGCTGCTCCCGCAGCTGGCAAGGAGCAGGAAGTTTTAGTTTTTATACAGTAATTTCTGTGAGGTGAAAATAAACACCACTGACATTCCCAGTGATGAACATGGGTCTCTTTTCCCAAGTAACAAGTGACAGCACAAGAGGAAATGGCCTCAAGTTGTGCCAGGGAGGTTTAGATAGAAATTTTTCCTAATATCCACTTTCAAAAGGGTTGTCAAGCTCTGGAACAGCCTGCTCAGGGCAGTGCTGGAATAAACAACCCTGGGGGGGGATTTAAAAGCCAAGCAGATGTGGCATTTGGAAATATGGTTATGGGGCAGTGCTGGTTGGACTTGATCTTGGAGGGTTTTTCCCAATAAACAACTCCATGATTAAGGATTTCACTCACCAGTTTGATCGTCAGTGTCCAAAACTGCAACAGAAGAAGAGAGAGTGATTTGGTGAGAATCTGAGAGGCTGGGACAGAAGTGTTACCAGGCAGGGGCTCAAAACCCTGAGGGAGTTGCTAAACCAAAACTGCTTTTTGCTGATCCCCACGAAAGGCTCAGGCTGGGGCTCTGATCGGGACAGGTTCAACAAGAAACTTTCTCCTATACTGGAGCTTACACAACAGCTAAAGCTTCCCAGAGATAAGGAATCCAAAGGGATGTCTAAATTTTTAGGACAGCCTTGGAATCTGTACAGAATTTGGCTTTCCAGTGCTGCACCTGCAGCAGCCCCTTGTGCCAGTTCCTCGGTGTTACACAATCACCAAGATGGTTGAGCACAGGCACACACAGTGAAGACAAATTGCATCAAAAGCACAAGATAAAATGAGTGAAGAATATAAACCCAAAGCTGGTGTCTTAAATCTTGTATCATCCATAGAGGACAAAGCCTAGAGGGATGTGTTTAGGAAAACAAAGTGTTAGGAAAACACAGCAAAGTGTTAAACATAAGTGACTCTTGTGAGTAACTTACAAATATGTGTCTTTTTTAAGAAATCCCTTAGAAGTGCAAATTGGCACCTGAAAAATCCAGCCAAACACATTCTCTATGCACCTGTGCCCCTCACCAGCCACCTGTGCAGGCCCAGCATGAGCAGCAGGAACACTCCTGTGACAGAGTCAAACCCCAGCCACTGCCCTCAACATCCCAGCTGCTCTTTGGTGGCAATTTCCTGCTTGGGCAGGGCATTTCCCTGCTGGCTTTCCCAGTTCCCATGATTCAGGAGATTAGAGTCCACCCCAGCACAGCCAGTCCCGTACAGCCACCCACCAGCTGTTCTGTGGGTGAGGCAGTGCCCAGTGGGGTCTGTCAGGGCCATGCACAACCCCAAGGTGAAGGATGAAGGATGCACAGCCCTGTCCAGAGCTCCCAGAACTCTCTCCTCAAACAACTACTGTGAGCGGTGAACAGAGTTTCTGTACAGAACCCTCCCTCCTTCCCCCTCACTTGCCTGAACCAGAAATGTACATTCTATTTACTGGTAAAACTGCCTGTAAAAAGGGAAAAGCTGGAAAACAGGCCCACGTTTGCTAAGTTTCTTACCTAGATGTTGAAGGTCTTTCTCTCTGTAGAGACGAGTGACCCTCTCCAGCAGCTCCCACTTCTCACAGCAGCCTTTGTAGTTGACAAAGTTGCGGGCGAGGATTTCCTTCAGCTGTCGCACAGAGAGCGCGTTGATGTCCCCGATGCTCGTCAGGTCAGAGAGGGAAGCCTTCCTGCCCAGCACCAGGTTATCTTCTGAGTCAGTAGACTGGGAAGGGAGTAAAGAGGGAATTATTCTTGCCCTCAACACCTTGAACTATGATTTCAATCAACTTTCAGCATGCGCATTAGCAGGAATTTGGGTTTGGATGTACATACAAGTGGCTACTCTGAATTAATCTATCAGAAACACAAGTCTTGAGATAGAACGAAATTATTTCTATTATTATAGTGTCCAAATGACACCAGTTCTTTCTGTGTGTGGAGGGCAAGATGATGCCTCAGAAGGGGTTGATTGGATTTGGTCAGTCTCAGTTACTACTGTTCACCTGTGGTAGCAAATCCAGCCTAGGAAACCTGGCATTCCCTGTCATCCCATTCCAGGACACACAAACCTGTGTCTCATCCTCTGCTGCTGCTTCTTCTGCTGCATTCTCAGCTGCTGTTCCACAGGCTGGGCTCGGAGGCACATGACCATTGGCCTGGAAGAGGAAATAAAGCTTTCACCACCTGTGGGTTTCTGGAGGGAAATCAGCTCCAGGGCAGTGTCACGGCAGTCCCTGACCTCTGGAAGGACAAGGGCAGGACAAGGCACAAGCCAGGCAGCTCACAGAGGGTATTCCCTGGGTAGCACTCACACAAAGTAATGCTTGCTGAAGCTGAACCTTTAAAGCTCCAGTACAGAACTCCAGGCTGGATCAGGAGGAGACCAAACCCATACACCATATTTACATGGCTACATATGCAGTCCTCCCCTGTGTGCTACAGCGTGCTGCGGTGTGATGTCAGAGCTCAGTGTGAGGCTCTGTACAGCCCTCCTCTAACACAGCTCAGATCTTCCTGGTAAGCAGGCAAACACCTCCTCAGGTGGGTTCTGGAGTGGGCAAACAGGAGACACTGAGAGAGGGACCAGCAGCAACAGAGCTGGAGAAGAAAAGCTGGGCACTTGCTTTGAGCATTTGATAAAATGAGCAGTGTAATTTCAGCTGACTCACCCTCAGCAGCCACTGATCCCTCTGGTTTCCTACTGACAAAGAGATTGTAACTTTACCATCCTACTTATCCAAGTGGGGACTTGTTAATATTTACAGAGCACAAGAATAACAATCAGGATCAAAGAGTCTGAACTGTAGCAGGATGTCATGCAAGTCGAGACAAGAAGCTGAAATGGATCGTGAGGCAGTAAGGGAAGACAGCAGAGCTGGTAAAAACTGGAATGGCAATATCCAGAAAACCAGGCAATGAAAATGCCTTTTAATGATTTGTAGAAACCATTCTCCCAGGAAAGCTCTTCCTTTGAACTAGATGTATCTGCCGAGGAAGCAGAAGGTACACACATTTTCACAGCTCTGGTCCACAGGGAACTGCATACACCCATTAACTTTGTAACAGGACAAGGAGCAGATGTCAAACACTGAGTAAACTTCCCTTAGCAGACAGCAGAAAGACAAACAAAGCAAGGTCAATAAAAAATAATTAAGCGCAAACACCCCTGCCAAGGTCCATAAGAACTGCAGGTTCATCATAAACCAAAACTTGGCAACAGGCTCAGGGTTTGTCTTCTATTGATCTGAGTGCAGGGGACACCAAAAACGTCATCTCCCCCTCCATCATCTCTCATCAGTTCCAGCTCCAAGATTGCTTTAGACTGTGCTTGTTGTGTGGCACAGGAATTAAAGAACTACATCAACTATTTAATTACACCTACAAACAACTGTCAGAAGTCATCAGCGAGTACCAAAGCAAGCAGTCACAGGAGCATCTTGTGGCAATGCAAGCGTGAACCAGAGCACCAGAGAAAACACATCCCAGAGCAGTGATGTTGTTCTGAGAGTGAATGTATTCAGCACGGCCCACCAAATTCAATTCCACTAATGAACGGCACATCAAAGCTAGTGACAGCAAGTCACAGCTTTACACAGCAAAACCACATGCAACATCTTAATAGTTGATCCAAAAATAGAGATGAATGAGTTTGCAAAAGATGGTTCTGGCCAGAGACTGTACCTGTTGGTGTTCCTGAGATTCTGAACTTGAGATGGGATCTGCAGACACTGAGGGCTCATCTTGTGAGGTAGAAGAGGCCAGGCTGGTTGGGGGGTGACTCACAAAGTCTTGCTGTCCACGGGCACCGGTATTAAATGTGTTTGTTCTTATCTGATCTTCCTGGGTAATTGCAGGCTGCTGGCCAAGGATCAGGAATACCAGGTCCTCCTTTTCACGACAGAACTCTGTGGAAATCTCATGGAGTGCCAAGTAATCTCGCAGATCCTTCACCTTCATCTTGATCAGCTCCTCCCGCTGAAAAGCCGTGGCTCGGAAGCGCTGGCAGAGGTGGCAGAGCAGGGGCCCACCTTCGGCCTGGCTGGAGCAGGACGTGCAGAAGTTCTTCTTGCAGTCCAAGCAGATGTGCTGGGAAAGAGGGGAAAGGAATCAAACTGATCCTGGGCCAGCAGAACACGGCAGCCGCAGGCAGCGCTCCCCTCCCCTCCAGAGCCAAAGGGAGCAGCAGCTGCTGTTAAAGCACAAGCAAAACCTTCCAATTGATGAAAAAGTGCCCAGTGCATTACCCATGTTCCTAGAGGAGGGAAAGGATTGATCCCTGAGCAATCACCAGATTTCTCACAGTTCTTAGAGAAGCCCCGTTCCCACTCCATTTACCCAGAATGAAACATGATATCCTTACAAGATTCCCTCAAATGACAGGAATTTTCTGCACCTGCTCATGCAATTTAAGCCAGAGGAAATCAGGAGATTGAGGCAGCAGATTTGTAAGTGAATTCCAACTAGCTGTGCGTATTGTTCTGTGCATTAAGAAGCTCCAGGATTGGAGGGAACTACTTAAAAACATTCCTCTTTCACAAATTTCATACCTGCTATGAATGACCTTCCTTCCCCCTTTTTCTCCCCTCCAATTTGCTACAATCACAGAATGAATCTTTGTTTCACCATTAGAGGGAAAGGGAGCAACAAGGTCTGACAGATATCAAAGAATTCAACATTTATTTCTTCAAAAATAGCTTATTTTGAAAATCATACACACACTTTGTACCAGTTAGCGCTAGACAGAAAGTGTTGGAAGTTTTGGAAATATTATGCCCCAGACAGTTAAAAACTTTACAGATCAAATTCTGTTGTTAAATGTTTATATTTGACACTGATCTTGTCATTTAGGGCTTGATTTTCAGAAGTTCCAAGCACTCACAGTCTGTGTTGACTTCTGCAGAAACTTCAACCCTTTGGAAAGGCAAATTCTACATTTTCCCATAGGAATAGGAGCAGAACAGCCACATTAGGTGCCTGTTAAAAAGTCCTGAGGGAAGAAAGAAGTGGTTTCAGCGCTGGTTAAAAATGCTAATTCACAGTCTCAAAGAAGCCAAGCACCTCTATGAAATTCTGACATCCTGATCCTTCAGAGCTGTGCAAGGGAATAGACACAGGTGGAGTTGGAAAAGTAATAAATACAAACTCAAACACACAAAAAAATTTATGAGCTGCTTCTAGTGATTAAAGAACATCTCAGCTTCCCAGCTGAAAGAAAGCAGATGTTGCTCATGTTTTATAGGGTGTAAATACACTACCACCTTACAAAAGCTCTTTCTGATCCCCTTTTCAGCCTGGAACCTCCCCTGCTCCCCATCCCCTTTCCAATTAACACCACCAGGCCTCTCATTTGGAGCCTGTATTATACTTACAGTGACAGAAAGAATCCCAATTTCCTGCTCAAGCATTTTAAGACATGAAAATTTCTACCACAGGGAGAAACTCTTGAAACCTCATCTCAAAATTGCTGTTTGGGGGCCTGCCAAGGAAAAGTGACTTTCACCAATCACAAGGCAAGGCAGGAAGGGCAATTTCCACAAAACATCCAGTTTTGAGATGATTTCCGTAACTTCATCACTATAAAAACCATTAATATGTAATTGACTCTTTGTGACCCTGTGATTGCAGGAACAATCCTGTTCCTCGGGAAATTTTCAGGGCAGAGACAGGAACTTGTGTGTGCCTAGAGCAGGGAAACAAAACAAATCCCCAAAGGCAGAGAAGAGGAAAATAACTCTGTTGATAACACTTGCCCTCTCTATCACCCATCTCTGACATGGGAGCAATCAGAACTGAAATGAAAATATCCAAACTACATTTTTAAAAAACCCAACAGCACGAAAAACAACCCAAAACCCCCAAACAGCCCCACTTTTCTGTGGCAGGGGAAGCCTCCCCATGCCCTGCAGATTTCCAAACTGGCTCCAAAGGGAACCCCTGTATTTCCAAGGACCTTCCAGCCAGAAAACCCCTATTTGAATACTCCCTTCTTTCGGTATCACAGAGCAAATACAGCACAAGGGCTGTTCTAATCAAACATGGTCTTACAATTAACAGTAATAACAGCCTGCCTCAGTTGTCAAATGATACATTTGGGAAGTGAAAACAAACCCAGGCATGTCCCTGATTTATCAGCCCAGCACTAGGATTTATCTTCAGAGAAAAAAAATATTCCCAGCCTGTATCTGAGCACCGAGTGTTTAAACATGGACATTTTGGCCACATCTCAGCATCAGGCAGCTTTTACAACTTCACTGAACTCTGACTGGAAGGGCAGAGATTCAAGGCACTGGGTTCTTCAGAAGGATTAGTTTCAAATGTTGTTGTACATTAAAACTTGTTCCTAAAGGGTCAGGCCACGTCTGCCTGATGCTGACTGACAGCACAGTCAGGATGCTCAGGTAGCCCTGAAATGCTTTACATGGGGCTTTTTGTTTGTTGAGTTTGGGGTTTTTTAAAGCAATCTACGTTATCCTCATGGTCACCAGTGCAGAAGGAATTAATTTTTATCCACTATAGTTCAGAATAAACATTAACTGGACACTGCAGTTCAAAGGTGCTGCCTCTCCCGGGAGAGAATGCAGTTTTCCATGCCCTCTTTGCAGCACAGTGAGATTTCATACACTTCTCCCTCCATAGCAACAGCACTGAAGAATCACCATGGCTCACAAACACATCAGTGTGTTCCCAGTGATGTTTTCAGTTCTCTCTGGAGAGCAAAGCCTGGTGGAGGAGCTCTGGCAGCCCCTCCTGTAACTGTTCCAGCATTCCCACCTGCAGACATCAGGCTCCAGTCATTCCCAGAGATCACCAGAGTTTGGATTTCCAGTGATTCCTGAAGCAACTGCACTTCTCAGTGCAAAAATGCACTGATATCCCTGTTGTCCTGTGAGGAGAAAGCAGCAGCTCTGCCAAGACTCACCATTCCTCAGACTTGTGTCCTCACTGAACTAGAAAGTGCAAGAAAAACCAATTTATGAACTTTCCCATATAACCTAAAAGGGCTGTGGCCAGAAGTCACCATTATTTTTAAATTCTCACATTCTTAAGATCAGTAGCTACGTATCAGACACTTCTTAAGCCACAGAGTGTGGACACAGAACAACTTTCTTCACTGGGACATTTGCAGCATTAAAGGACTCACCATGTCCAAATAATGCCCCAGGCAGGGCTTGCTGTAGAATTAAAAGTCTTGTGGCAGCAATTATTTTGGCATTTATGTACCCACAAATGAAGTTACAATCAAGATAAAATAGATTTAGGTTTGGTTTGGGGCTATTTTTGCTCAGCAGCTCTACACACATCCTCAAAAAAACTTTGCTTGCTCTTAGTTTGAGCAACAATAGTTTAGAAAACAGGCAGGCAAATCTTCCTTTACTGAAAGCACAAGTATTATTGAACTTCTTACCACAAGTTACATATTTATATTTAAAGTGCATCAGTGTTTTTAAATAAGAAATTTAATAACTCATGCTCGAGTTAATGCTCTTTTAACTGATTAGCCGCAGTTCAGCTTTCTTCATTGAGATCTGGGAAAGCCAAGTCTACTGAAGTTTTTCCAGCCACATTAACTAATTGTGACGGAATGAGTGAAGTGTTTCCAGTCACCTCAACAAGGCCTGTTAACTGTAACAGAACGACTGAAGACCCAGAACCAAGGTGAGCTGCCTTCTCCACGTGTAACACCCTCAAACCCGAGGACTGAGCATGCAACGTGTCCCTGTAACGAAGTGAGGGCAGCTGGCCCTAGCAGGGCAGGAGCTGGACTCACCTTGCTGGACGAGCTGTCAAAGTGCATCCCACAGGCTTTGCAGCTCTGCTCAGAAGCAGTGGGAGAGGGGAAGGAGCTGTAGCCGGGGTTGGAATAGGCCTGGGCCCGGGCTGCCGGCGGCGGCTGCATCTCCTCGGGGGAGCCATCCACACAGAACCAGTTACAGCAGCTCGCCCACATAGTACCTGCCGGGGAAAAGCACAGCTCACAGGTGGCACGGGACACAGGCTGCCAGCTGAGGTGACAGCAAAGCAGGACACGCAGTTAAATGGCCCACCCATCATTCGTTTTTAACAGCCCGTCTAAGTTTGGATCCTTCCTCTGACAAATGCACACAAACCTCACATGCCCAGCCCAGCATGATGCAGCTTTGGTGAGAAGGGACAAATAAAGATCAAGAGAACTTTATTACTAAAACTTTATGGAGTTAAGAGAATACAGTGAAGATAAGATAAATTTTATGTTCCACTTGGCTATATCAGATTGTGAGTTTGCTGTAACAGGCTGTCTGTATTTCAGGTAAGCTGTAATACTTATCAGGATGTAATAATGCATCAGGAAAAGAACACAAAAGCTCAAATTATATGGCACAGAAAAGTTAAATAAAATCAGCAGCAGGATCATAGATGGCTCTTCTTCAGCTTTATCCTAAACCCCTCTACAGATTTACAGCTACAAATCTAAAAAGATAAAATAAAAGCAAGGACAGTGGAGCCACTGATTCCACATATTGCAGTTCTCAGCTGAATTTACACCATTGCAAGGCTGAATCATCACACAGAGGGTCAATGTCAGTAAAGTAAGAAAAATACTGGCTTTGGTAACTAGCTTGGGAAAACAATTGCAGCGGAGATGCAAAATCATTTGTTTATGTTTTCAAGTCAAATTTGATATATATATACACACACACATATATACACACATGCACACTTACCAAAAATCCTAACAGTCCTGTCAAAATGCTCAGTTTTGAAGTCTTCTTAAACCACCTCTGCAGCAATATTCCAGAAATACACTGCTATAAACTTGCTTTTGGGAGTTTACAAAGAAATCTGAATTCATCTGGGCATTCAGTTTCTGGAGCACACACCATGTGTCATCACTTACGGGTAAACTGAATACAAATTGCCTCCTCTGCATTTCTGCTCCCACATGGGAGTTCCTGAACTGTTTCTTTTATGTCTTAAAAATCACTTTCCTCACTGGTAGTGTTCAGGAACTGCTTGATTTTATAAACTTCTGGAAATAAAACATTTCTCAGCTGCACAGCCAATTCATTCCTCTTTACTCTGTAAGTGTTGCCACTGTGAAACTCCAGATTCCCAAGGGAACGGGGCTAGTAGGAATCCTAAAGGTTAGTGGGTATAATACACCAACACACTGTTCTGTTCTTTTTTTTAAGCTGTGCTAAATCTTTGGGGCTGATGTACTTGAACTGGGAAGCTTTTGCACTCTGGTGCTGTTCCAGTCTCTGTTGCTTTAGTGGCATCTTTAATTCTTTCAGGACCTGGCTGAATTTGGCTCATCAGAGCTCCTGCTGTCCTGGACAGATGCCTTTCAAATCCCACCCTGTGAGCTCAGCCAGGAGCCCACTCTGCAGGCTCAGCACATTGCAGTGTTTAAGTGAAAATCTACACATTGGTGACATGGATTTGTGGTGTAACTGATGTGCACATTGCTGCAGTGGAAATTACACTTGGGCTGGCAGGCAGATCTCAATAAATAGTGTGGATTGCACTTAGGCTGGCAGTGAGATCCCAAAAACTACATGGAGGGAAGTACTGCATGAACAGAAATAACCTATCATCCATCTTTATTAGCTCTACCCTGCAATCAAACACGCACTTTAGATGGCACTGATAAAAGAAACTATTACTCTTTTTCTCTCTGCACATTCATTTCCAAGCTCCCTGTCCCACTCAGAACTTAACAGAGCCTTTCTATTGCAAAAATACAGAAATTCTACTGGAAATTATGCTCTTTGGAGGTTTAATTTGTTCCTAGGAATCACAAATCTAAACAACATGAAAGCTGCACAGTCCAACAAGCATTCACTGCCTCCACAGCAGTGGAAAACTGCATCCAGAGTTAAGCTCCCTTCCTGTTCCAAGGACCCCTGCAAGCTGAAGGCCACCCACGATAACAGAATACACAAATGCTACTGCCTGCCCCCAAAAACTTTGTTTTCCTAAAAAAAGACAGCCCACTAACTCACTCTAGAATATTGCAACATGTCAAACACTGGGAAGAAAAACACAAGGCAGTGCACAAACTGGGATAAAATAAGACAGAGCTCAGCATTCAGCTGGGGTTGTAGCTCTGTGATTGCCAGGAATTAAAAGGCCAACAAAAGGCTCAGATGTTGCTTTAGAAGAACCTTAATCCTGCTCAACTAGAAAAGCATGGAAGCAAAATGCCCATAAACAAACAACTTAACAACCAGGACTGTTCTCTGATCCGTAACATTTTTCCAAAGGTATCTCTGCCCTTGACTAGAAAGGACACATCTAAAATACCTGCCTACAGCTGCACTAAGACAACAACAAGAAATACAGGTAAGAGTCAGCAACTGTTTCAAGAGTGATTTTCCATCGTTCTGTACAAGACCAGCTTTAGATCCAAGGAAAAAATCACTGCCACTGGGACAGGACTCGAAGGTGCAAGCAGAATGCCACAGTGAGATTTCAGGATGACAAGTTCCTTGTTAACTCTACAATGTTTGCTACAGCCAAATTATTCCCTTACTGATGCTATTACCCATCCAGAGGTATGTGGTCAGCACCATCCAGGAACTGCTCATTTCCCCAAGCAATGGATGGGTGGACAGATGTTACAGATGTGGCAGTATCTGAGGGTCAGAACCAGACAGCCCTGCCCTGTGCAAACCCTGTCAATCCCCAGCAAAGGAGCTGCTGTTCTGCATCCAAGGAGCTCCACAGCTACACCAAAGTGATAAATTAATGCCCAGACAAAAAAAATGCCCAGTGGAAAGAGCTGTGCTCTGTGCTGTGCTCCAGGGCTGGGTAAATACTTACAGTAACTTGACTAATGACAGTGTGACAGCTTGGAAAACCTAATGACAGCATGGATTTCAGGAATTCTCAAGGAACATTTTGAATAAAAGATGTGGACTTACTGGTATAACTGACATTACAGGCACTACTGATAGCAGCGTTATCTTTGGACAAGGTGCCTGTACTGGCTAATGGAGCCACAGAAACAACTGAGCCATGCAGCTGAGCCGGGGTTTGGCAAACTGGAAGCCCCATGGCAGGCACCCAACAGCGACTGCCGGCAGCCAAAAACCACCTGCCCTAAATCCCAAGTGCACGTTGTGCTTGGAGCATCTGCCAGGGCAAAGGGAGAGGGAGTTTCATCAAGGGTGGAGATGCAAGATCAAACAGTCCATCCCGGACTTGCAAACACATCCGCCCACGTGGCAATCAGCACCTTGGGAAGGGGGGCATTTCATCTTCTTCCTTCAGTTGCTTTAAGGAAAGCCAGAAGAAATCCAATTAATCCTGGCAGGGAGTTGCTTGCCATGAACAAAGTGGTGCCAGCGCTGCATCATGCACTGCTGGAATGCTGCTATTTATTGATTTATTTTTCCAGTATGAAGCTGGGCACGCCATCTCTCTCTTCACTGAATTTAAACAGCAGAGTGAAATTCATTTCAGCACCTTCTCATTAACACATTCTACACAACGCCACAAGTTCCGTATTAATTTGGAAGCATAATTTCACTCTGAAGGAAATACCAGTGATGTCAAAGTTTTCCTCCCATACACATTTGAAGACAGGATCCATAATGCAGGCCTGGATTCTTATACTTTCCTTCTTCATTAACAGAAGTGTTTGAACTCAGGTTCTCACTCTATATACAGTATCACTGCCATAACCTTGCTAGGTGGAGCATCAGAGGTCACTGCCTCCACACAGGATTAATTACACATGCTGTTTGGATTTCATCAAAGGGGTAGGCTGTGGCTGTAGAAGGAAATGGTGGTTTATGTTTGAATATAAAACTTGCCTTTATTTTCCTAAGGGTACAAACAACAAGGGACTAGAGCAAGCAGAGGAACATCTTGGAATCAATGAGCTTTCAGCTCTGTATAATAAAGCTCTCAAGGACTGGGTCTGGCTCCTTTTCGTGACTGCTCAGGAATTCAGCAGCTGGAATGCAGTAGCACCAATGAGACACTCAAATCAAGGGATCAAAAAGAACTGAGCTCCCAGAAGCAGCTGATTTTCCTCCCACACGAGGAGAAACCACAGCAGCAAGTACTTCTGTTCCTGAGAGGCCTTTAACCACTGGAACACCAGGGCTGATGACCCTTCAGGCTACTGCCGGTGGAGCTGGGTGCCAAAAAGGGAGGGAGATGCAAGAGAGCAGCTCTGCCGGGGCCTGCTTCCCTGCAGTGCTGTTTGCTCATCAGCCCCAGCTGCTGCCCTTGCACCTTCTCATTTAGAGGACCCTCTTCACTACAGTGAGCTCTTCCATGAGGTGCCTGAACCCCCCAGCTCTTCCTTCCCCCTTATCTATTGACAGACCACCCTCCTTGCCAATTCAGAACCTGCTGTGATCAACTGCAGATGCTCTGCACCACCACACATCCAAGCTGGCACCCACTGTGCGTCCTCCACGACACCAAAGCCACATTGATTGGTCAGACACAACTTCCAACACAACACACCAACACTGGGATAATGCTGTTCACAAAATCAATAGGTCCTGCCATTTCTAGTAGCTTGAAGATCAAGGAAATCTGTTCATAAAGTCAGAAAAAGGCAGTGTGGCCTTAAACAACACATGTTAAAATTACTATTTTTATAATTAGAACATGCTGTAGCCCATGCAAAATCACTTAGATCCCACTTTGATGAATGCTGGTTTGAAATGGCTCATGTATTTAAAGAGTTAACCACCTTGGTACTCCATTAAGAGTGCTGTACAATTGTTCATTGTTACAATTTACTACTTTTTTTATTTCAACAAACCTGCACTGATAAGAAATGCTTTGCTAAAATTAGCTTCACTAATGACCTACAGCTTACAAACTGAATTCATAGGTCAAAAAATAGTATTTACTTGCTAACAAGAGCTATAGAATAATCTACTCAAATGCCATTTGTGCACGAAGTATTATTTTTATCAGCCTTTGTCCCAGGCACAGACCTGAATTATGATAAATGGGAGCAGCCATATGTTGGGACAGCTGGAAAAGTCAGCAAATGAGCCACTTGCAGGAGGGACAAGGGAAGGAAGCAGGTTGCCAGTCTGAGCATGACATTTGCAGACGTGGTGTCTCAACCAGTACAGAGCATGAGGAATGGAAGAGATGGGACACGAATCTGTTACAAGGAATGTACATCTAATTTGCTGTATAAAATAAGTGGATTGAGAACATCAGATTTGTATGTAGGGATACAAAAAAATACGTTTAGGAGTACAGGTACTAATTCACCTGTGCCCTGTGCATGCACACCCTGAAAAAAATGAGTGAATCAATACCAGCACTGGACCACAGCTAGAAACAGGAGTGTTCAGGTGGGAGAGACACAAGAAGTCTCTAATCATCTAAGTATGCAACAGCAACAATCCTTACAAAGACAAATATTTAATTGCTCACCAGTCTGATCAGCAACTTTGATGTCAGTTTAAAACTCTTCAGGTTCACCCTGGTCAGCTGTGAAGGCAGAGAGCTCCGGCCAGTCCACACTGAGCACAGTCAGAACAGGGTGTCCAGGATGGCTGCGGCCCCTTGGCTGGGATCCTGTGCATCCAGCAGTGCCTGTGCTGCCGGGCACATCAGGGGATGCCCTTGAACAGCATCCACATCTTCACGTCCAGAGGCTGCTTCTGCTGGCCAGAGCAGGCTGGCACTGGCACCCCATTCCACGTGCTGGCTACACCTTTCCCATGGGATGCACACAGTGCGTGGCTGGAAGTGCAGCTTGCGCCCCCCAGCAATAATCCATCTTCAGACCCTCTTCAACGCAGCTGCACCTGTGCTTTACCTTGGAGATGCCTCCAAAAGCCTCTGTATGTGGGCTCAGGAAGCTCAGCAGATCCCAACAATCCGGGCAGGAGCAGATCCTGGAGCGTGGCACACAGCTGGATTCGGCAGCGCTGCTGTTCCGAGCGTGCGAGCCCAAAGGAAGGGAATCTGGCCACACACCAGCATTTTAATGAAGGAAGTGACATCCACTTACCACAGAGCAGAGAGTAAACAGGGCAGCCCGCTGGGGCAGGGTGCAAGGCAGAGCAGGAAAAAGCTGGAATGGGGCCACAGGCGTTCAGCACAGCCACGCACAGCTCTGCTGTGAAACACCAGTGCCTTAAATTACTGCTGAGCCCAGAGAAGCACCAAAAGTCACTTCCCACTTATGTGGTACAGAGGAAACCATGGTGCAGACAAAGCCCCTTTTATGCTGCTATAACATGGTTTACATTGAGTAAACCATTTGCCAGGTAAGCCCTTGAAAAATTGGCTTAGCTGAGAGGAAAATTAAGAGTTCTTCTATACATGAGAAAAATCCAGCAGGTATTGCAAGAGCATTTTGCAGCTGTACCAGTGCTTATCAGCATGCTCTGAGTGATTTGCAAGCTTTGGCCCAGCAACACTTGATGCTGCTTGGGAGGTTTACAGACAGATCTCCACCTGAAATCCCACCAGCACCGTTACAAGCGCAAAGGATCTCAGCTTCAAACCCCTCTTTGAAACTAGAAAGGTGCAATTCCCATTTGAACATGGAGAAAACAGTTTTAGAAAGCTGTGGGATTTATAGAGCACTGCCCAGAAACAGACACCTTCTCACCTGACTGCCAGCTTTGCACCTGGAATTGCAAACTCAATGCTCACCCTCTTTCCTCTGTAGCACAAGTAACACCAGGTTTTCCCCATTTGAACATGAGAAGCTTGGAAATCCTGTTTTTTAAGGAACTGGGTACCTGAGTTGAGTATTATCTCAATATAAACTGTTTATTTTGACCCAAAGTTGCATTTTATACATTGAAAAATATTTAGATAAGAAGCTCTTCTTTCTATTAACTGTAATTAGGTCTTGAGACATTTGCCAAGATGAAGAGTCAACTGCCTTTTTCCTTCGCAGGTCAGTGACATTCTTCCAGCAAGTTAACACAGAACAAAACAAAGTGATTAATGAAACCATGTGATTTTCAGAAAATTATTTATCTTACCCAGTCTATCTCAATTCCTCATTCCCATACCTCTTCCCAAGGGTAGGTCTGTCTTCAGACTTACCTCACTTCCATTCTCTTCCTATGCTGAAAAACAATTCAAAAAGCTGCTGTGCTCTTGCTTCATCAGCAAGACTGAATTAAGTCAGTTGTAATATATAGCATGAACCAAATCAGGAAGAGATGAAAGGAGCCTCTGGAAAAGTAACATTCCTGAGTACTGTTGTGTTACCAGCATCCTGAGTGGGTGTATGTGTCTCTATCCCGAGTCTCACACCCAAAAGTGTCACGGAAAGTGGAAGCTCTCCATCAAAATTTCAACAAGGGAAAGTCCAGGAATCCTAGACTATCCCCTACCAACTCCACCAGTCCTTTTCATCATAGAGAAAAAGGTCCATGCTGGCTTTTTTTCCCTGTTCATCCCTATCTTCACAGGTTTTCTTGGATTCAGCCGCAGTGGGTCACTGTAATTGCAGTACGTAGCAATACATTGTTCAGTAAAAACCTGAACATTTAAGAAACTGTGCAGCTTCCCTAACCAGCCCCATTCCAGGAAGGGTCCATACTCTCCAGATTTCATCTCAAAACCCACCCAGACCACTCTTCCATGACAGCCACGTGCCAACAACTGGGGGAGATTTCCTGGATCTGTGCCCACCTGGAAGCCAGAAAGTGGCTCCAAAGGCACAGCAGGAGCTTTTCCAGGGAGTCCTCCTCCCCTCCACACTACAAATACCAAATTTTACAATGCCCAGAATAGAACCTTGCTGAAAATAAGTTTCTGCTGTGCTGCAAAACACTGCTGTGGACTAAGTGACTTCAGTGTTTGGGTATTGCAAACAAACAGGAGCAAACCCACACTTTAACCAGGGACATGCTGGGAACGGCTTTGAATCCCCTCTGCTGGAAGATGATTTCACCAAGGAAGAAGGTAACCACTGTCAAGATGGTTTAATGATACCCTTCTCCTAAATGGGGGAAGTCAGGGAGCTGGAGAAAAAAGGGCAGGAGAAAGGATATAAATTTGTATTTTCATCACATCTCAAGTTGTCTACTTCAGGTAAAAGGAGATCAAGCTATTTTCACTAAAATCCTTGTCCCAAAGGCCTATGATGACAACTCCACACCTTGTTTCATGATGACAACAGGATAAATGACATATTCACCAACAGTTAATGTCTGCAATGAAGCACAAACATATGGGGACAGCTGAAGGGAGATGAAAGAGCTCCATTATCCCAGACAGGGCTCCTCAAACCGGAGAATGTGACAGGACCAGCCAGAATTCCCTTAAGTTCCCCTGAAACTGGGATTGCAGTTGGCACTAAAGCTCCACAGACTCTGGGCTATCACTGTGTCTCAGGCACCCAGAATTGAGAATGTTTGCTGAGAAATTACAACATCAATTGGAAATCCTGGAAATTACTTGTCATGCCAAGCTTTGGGTTAATTTTTAAACACTAAACGTCTAAATTTCATCCCCCCAAAAATCAAAATATAGTCTCAAAATTCCTCACATGCTAAACCTACTCTTCTCCCCACCTTATTCCAGAAGCTGTTGCTAGAAAATCAACTCAAACTCCATGGAATTTATACAAGTGGAGAAGTGTACGTGCAGTAGGACTGGATGCACCACAGCTCTGTGCAGACTGGCAGCCAACCTCTAACCTATTTAACTGGAGCCTGAAAAAAGATAATTTTTATTTGACTGGACTGAAACAGATCTGGATGTATATAACTGAGGCACATCATAACAAGTACAAACACTGCAGACTCATTTCATAACTATGCCTATTCCAAATTAATCTGAATTCAAATCCAAACTAGGTGCTGAAATAGAATAAAATGCAGCTGCAGATCTCCTTCACCAGACACATGCAAAGAGCAGCACAGACGTCACATCCGACATGGTGTGGGAAGCTCTGCCCTCCCAGACTGCAGAAATACTTAAGAATTAGTCAGCAGTTAAAAAAAGGTCCAGGATGTCGAATACAAACCTGAGGACCGGTTTTGTTACTGAGATAACAAAAGATAGCACAATATAAAAGTGAGTTTATTTATGGTTTAGTCACTGTATCTGCAGACAAGGGAAAATACCCCACTCTCATCTGAAGGAAGTTAATACAGGTGGAACTTGGACTTTGAAGTTGTACTCTTAAAGCACTTCCATAAATATTATTTTTGTGCCAATCTCCATTTAGCATGGAAGCATTTGAATTTCAGCATTGCTTACATAAAGCCCTGGAGAAGAGCTCGAAAACTGAGGGAAAGTTCAAGCCTTACCACCCAGAGTCTGCCAGCAGGACTAGCATGAACTCTCGACAGCATTCATGGGACAGATGCTGTGGAAAAGTCCATTTCCAATCCTCTGCAATGCTTTTTTTCTAGGGCTGAAAAGGTCTACATTGGTTCCTTTACCACCATCCTTGTTTGACTCCTGCACCTCCCTCCTTCCAGCCTCAATCTCTGCAGAACATTAAGGACTAAGAAATCCAAAAGAAGGCAGCTGAAATCTGAGCTTTATTCAAACAGAAACATGAACAAACCCAAGAGCCATCTGGTCCCGTGGTTTTGGGTACTGGGTGAGGGGGGCACATCCCAAAGAGATTCTGCAAGGAGCTCACCTACACGTTCAGTACAAAGCATTCAAGTAAACATTTGTCTCTGGGAAATAAAGCCATGATCCCAAAAAAAGGAATTCTTTATTGCCACATCTCTATACATATATTATGGCAGAACACTCAGGCTCTTTGTCAAGCATTTTAATCACATCTGTGAAGCACCAACAGAGGCAGAACGGGCATCCTTTGATGGCAGAGCTCACCTAAAGCTGCCCAATTCATGGGAACAAACAGAAAGTGCTGAATGTGGAATCACAGTGGGATCCAGCCTGCAGAGAATGCGTTTGTACAAAAGGCTGAGGGGACTGGAGGTAAGGAAAGCTTCAGACAGGGACCTGCATCTCCTGGATTCCCTACCTTTGTCACAGAGGGGAAATTTCCCATATATGGCCCAAGCCGACAGGGTCACATTTCAGTGCAGGCTTTTGGCAAGCCCAGACATTCAGACATCATGAGTCAGTGCTCCAGAAATCACTGGGGTTTATAAAAACCAATAAATCTACTTCATTTTGGTTGGGTTTTTTGAATTCACCTTTTGTCGGGTTTTTTCCCCCAACCTTTGCAGTACACAGGCAACCACCACATTTTCATTTCGCTTCTAACTGGGAGGAGCACTTCTTTCCATCCTGGGGTTTTTTGGCTTTGTAAAATGACAGACAAGGTTTTTACATCAGACTAAACCCTGGTGCTGGGGCATGAAGAATAAAACCAGACCAGCTATCATGGAGGTTAGGAACAGATACTACACTGTCTTGTACTTTCACACAGCTCTTTAACAACAAAGAATACTTATTTTTTAAATAAAACCTCAAAACATCTTCACTTCTGGCCTCAGATTCCAAACAACCAACAACTTATCTGGCATTTCAGCACAAGCAGAAATGACTGCTGCCAGTAAGAAGCTCCCTGTGTGGATCTTTTCCACCACTGGCCTGATAACATCAACGTGACCTTTCCTCTCTTTTGAACTTTACTTTTCTCAGTTCAATAGTTCAGCAGAAACTGACCCATTTTTGGCTACACAAACAAAATCAGATCCCAGATACTCCTACTAAAAAAAAATTTTAAAAATCTGAATTTCAAGAAATATCATTATTTTCAGATTAGTAATGGGATAAATAACGTGGGACAATTCAGGGTGAGGATTTTTGGTTTCAGTTTCCAGCTCTGTTACAGACACTCTGTGAGTCTGGGCCACTTCAGTTCTCTGTGCTTCAGTTTTCCATAAGCAAAATACAGGTAATGCCTCATCAGGGAATGGAATCAAGTTAATATTTCATTTCTTTAAAGCAGTACTGTGTTCATAATGGAATTAAATACTTTCAGAGAACTATACAGCTCACAGACATGAGGCACTTATGGGAAGAAATCTGGGAGTGAACAACCTCCTTGCACTTCTGCAGAGCATCCCAACAATTTTACATTAAAGCAAAACACATAATATTTTTTAAAATGGACAAAACAAGATCATTTTGAGGCCAAATTAATGTTTGACTCAAGTATAAAAGACAATGCAAGTCCAGTTGGGATTTTTTCTGTTTGAACTTTTTCCCAGTTCACAATGAAAATTATGGTTAACATGCAGAATAAAAATATCGCTGAAAAAGCTTAGTTTTACTTAAAGGGGCATTTCAACTTGAAAATAAAAGTGTTACTAACAAATGTGGCCTTGTTAAAAAAAACCACCACAAAACAAAAGAAATAAAAAAGACAAACATTCTTGGGACTCGAGATAAGATAAGGTGTGAAGGAGGCAGCACACCGTCAAACTGCTGGTTAGGAGATCAAGGATTTTATATTTCAAATCTTTTGTGCACGTTGTTAAAAAAAAACCAAAAACAAACCCTTTTACTTAAAAGTTTAGAAGGTTTGGTCAATAAATTTAGACTGTTTCCTCCATAATCAAAGATTAAGGCTGATCAGCCAAGCACAGAGTGGACAGTAATAGCTCATACCCTTTTCTTCACATTTACTTTTATTAGCGGAATTTTCAGGAAATACCACCACGCATTAGATTTAACGTCAAGCCTGCATCTCTTATTCCTGCCAGAGCAATGAAAGCTTTAGCTCATGTTATTAAGAGCCACATCCAGAAGTAAAAAGCAAGCTCAGGCCTCCAGAACAATGTCTTAGCAAGTGACTTTGGCTTTGGGCAGAGCAGCACTGAGGGAGACAGGCCTCATTCCAAGAACGATCATCTTACTTCCCTCAGACAAAGTAAAGCCTTTCATGAACCAGGCTGGGCTCTGGCCTACATTCTGTTGTATGAAAAGGCTTCATTATATGCAGTCGAACACATTGTTTGAAAACCTGATATAAACGGCCTCTAATGCAGCAAGGGCTGAACAAACTGAAATCACGCAACGTTAAGGCTTCCAAGGGACCAAAATGGCAAAATTGTATTAAATGTGTTGTGTCTTATCTCTGAAACAAACATAGTTTAAACCTTGAAATAGGTTTTCACCCACAGCAGGGTTCAGAGATGGTATCAGCACCAGTTCAGGGTGATCAGATAAGGTCATTTGCAGATTTAAGGTGTCTCTGAAGGCAGGGCTGGCAGATAAAACGAAATGCTGCAAGTGCTTTGTTTCTAAGTGTGTTATTTTGCCATACACAAGCAGTCATTTACAGGTGCTTGGGATTCCAGCTGCACTCTCTGTGCACACCTTGTAGGCATTCCAAGTTGCTCCTGAAGCCCAGCAGCAAGCAGAACAACATATTTCAATTCTTTTCAGGAATTCCTTCGCTCAGAATGACATTCCTGACCTAGGTATTTCCATTGCAAAAATCTGTCTGTAATTTGTATTCAAGCCAGAGGAGCAAGTAACAAATAGTATCAATAAAAGCAGGAATAGAAAGAAGCAGTTTGCCAGAAAGGAGGCCGATGGTTTGGGCTTTGTTTTATTAAATTCATGCTTCAACTCCCTCTTGTTTCTCTTCTGCATAAGGGAAAAGGTTTCACTCCTCCTACTCAGAGCCCTCTGCACAAGAAGATGCACAGTGACAGACTAGGTTTGACTGAGCTGACAAGGAGCTCCACGATCCCCTGCAACAACTGATAAGCCTTTCCATCTGAGAAACATAAGGCATGGATTATGCAATATCAGCCTCTGTCTGACTGGCAGGAACCTGGGCCCTGAGCTCTGAGAGCATGAAACAGCCCCTACAGAAAAACCAGCCTCAATTTCTACTTTTTGGATTATACAGACAAAGGGGACTTGGAAATCTACGCTTGGAATCTGAAAAATAAACTGTTTCCAAACTCTCCTGCAATGCTTGTGCAACGGCCTCAAGACAGCCAGGGATCTGGCCAGCTGTGCCACCAGCCACAGAAGCTGCATTTTAGAACTCACCCTTCTGTGGAACAATTGGAACTTTCTCCGGGCCCAAGTGCACACACAGAGCTCAGTGTTTCCCTGCAAGCACACAACAGCTCCATTATTGTTTAACTACCAAAAACCAGCTCCAACAATCTATCAAGCTCGACATTCTATCCGTCTCTGCTGCTAGCCCAGACTGCTGGGCACACATATAGGAAGAGGTTCATGGATTCAGTAAGAAAAGTTATTTTGTTAATCTAAACAGACTTCTTTTAACCATTAATTTGCCACTTTTAAAACAGGAACCCAGAGGCCTGTTTGTCCTCCAGATTATCAAATTCAAGTGTCCATAAAGAAATCTATTCCAGGAGATGAATAAAAGCCTCTTTTTTAAAATACATATAAAACAAATTTAAAGGCAATCCCACAGAGAAGGAACTCCTCACTGCTTCAGAGCTGCAATACCAGTTGTGGTTCCAGCCCAGCCATGATTATTTTAATACCAAACTACAGCAGAGCATAAACCTGCTGCTTATCACCCTCCCTGCCCAGGGACAGCACTGCTCAGCAATTTTCCAAGTAATCATGGCTCAGGCAAAGTCCTAGGAAACACCAACACTTTCATGGAAGCAAACTTATCAATGGATGACGAACTTTGTGGAGGATGACCTCAAACACAGGAATTACTCATTTGAGTGACTCCAGCAAGCCGAGTCTCTGGGTGAAGGACACCTGGGAGCCATGCACGGGTGCCAGCAGTCATTTTTCTCCAAGCAAGGTATTTTGGCATCAACAAAAAGTAGCAGCACATGAGTTTCAGTCTGGAATTCTGTGGGATGTGGTGTCATGGTTCCTGACTCATTTGGGGAAAAGCAAAACTGATCGAAGCTCAAGTGGTGTGGATTCAATGATGTGACACTGCAATTTGAAATTATCCATGTGTATATATAGAATACCTAATGCCCAAAGGAACCATCCTTCTGCAGCAGAGGTTACCACGCAACAAGCTGCTCCCAAAAGAGAGTATTTTATATTTAAATTACATTTAATGAGTTTAGAATCTCACTGAACATTAGCCTAAACTGAAAGAATCAAGGCATATGCTCCTAAAGTATATTCTTATAAGTACATCCCACAACCTTCTGAATATAAATAGAAAGGTGACAGCGTTAAAAAGAGCTGATGTTTAATGAATATTTTAGTCTTCACTGAAATAAAATGTGGAAATTCCTATTCCGAGACTATTTGGCAGAGGAGCCGGGGGCATTAGAGAAAGAAGCCTGATTAATATTTTTGAGTAAACTGAAAACCTCAAGCGCAATTAATGTGAAGAAGTTGTAGATTTTACAGACACTGAGAAGAATTAACAGCATCTCAGAAAACAACAATGCTTTCTAAAGAAATCCCTTATGGGAGCATAAATTTAACAAACCAAAAAGGCCTTTCAGAGGTTAGAATGAGCCATCTCAGTCCTGAGGAAACCAGCTGAGAAAAAAGGGAAAAACTACTACAAAATTTGAATTCTTGATCTGAAAGTCATACTCTTGGTTTGTTAAAGAAGAGGGTAATTTTTCAACCTTGCAATGTGGTTTGAAGACTAAATAATCAACTTTAGAGGCACATACCAGCAGGGGGTTAGAAACCTTTGCATGCAGGTGAGTCCTGGTCCTGACATCAGCCCAGCAGTGACGCGATTCTCCCCACCTGTGAAACAGAGATTCCACTTATTCACCCCTGCAAAGCATTCCCTGCTCCCTGAATGCCAGCTCAGGGAAGTTCACACTTCCAATTCCTGGCTTCTTGCAAGGACAGTCCTTGGAAGGGGTGGAAAACGGGCTTGATGGGAAACCATGAGAGGTGCTGTCAAGGCTAATGACTGGAATTGCTTTGGGGGGCAGGAGCCAGGCTGGGGTTCTGCAAGGGGCAGTCAGGGGAGGGCTGAGGAAACATCTGCACCAGGTAAATATGTGGAAGTGCAGAGCACAGAGAGGGAACAGCAGCATCACAGACCTCACCATGGCTCAGGCTGAGGAAACATTTGCACCAGGTAAATACGTGGAAGTGCAGAGCACAAGGCACAGAGAGTGATCAGCAGCATCACAGACCTCACCATGGCTCAGGCTGAGGAAACATTTGCACCAGGTAAATCTGTGGAAGTGCAGAGCACAAAGCACAGGCAGTGAACAGCAGCATCACAGACCTCACCATGGCTCAGGCTG
>VZTX01010808.1:0-26916 GCA_013400915.1 Pardalotus punctatus
GGGCAGCTGGAAATGCCAGCCCAACCCTGCAGCTCCTGGGTGAAAGTCACAGCTCCCAGAGCATATCAGGTCCAACCTAAAGCCACACTGGGGCTCATTTAGAACGACAGAATAAAAGCAGGCTCATTCCAGCACCACGCCAGGACCTTTCATTTGTGCTCTAACACAGAGCCTGCCAGAACAGGAATGAGAAGGGTTGGATCTACTGTGGAGCTGGATTTTTCCTTTGGGAAGACTCCTGCAGTCCCAAATATCACCCCACTACCAGGCTGCGCTGCTCCTTGCCCTGCTTCATGTGCAATTTGTGCAACTGTCCTGCAGCCAGCCTTGCTGGGGCTGCAGGAGGGGAGGGCAGTGCTTTTCCTGCACTGAACCATCCCTTGTCACCAGGGCTGGGACCAGGGGACATTCCTCAACGAGCCAGCACAGCCCCCTCCAGCTCCCTGCGTTCAGGACAGCCCTGGTCTGATACATCCCAAGCAACAGGGACTGATTCCACATCCCTGCTGCTTTGCCTGTGACATTTCTCACTAAATCTGCCTTTCTGGGGCAAGTCGGAGCAGGCAGCCCCGTGTCTGGTTGGACAGGCTTTGTTTGTGCTCTGGGAGAAGCGGAGGGGTTGGGAGCAGGGATGGGAGGCGCAGGGTTTGTGGCCTGGGAGAGAGGGGACGTGCTGGGACTTGCTGCCCGTCACTCCCCCTCTGCCGTGCTCCGGCTCGAGGTTTTGAACTTTGGGGATGTCTTCCTGAGAAAATAGGGGAGTGAAATGGTGCCAGAGGGAGGCAAAGAATGGAAAAGGGGAACAGCAGGAGCGGGTGGTTGTCTTGTGGGAGTAGTGTGAGCACGGAGTGCTGGTCAAGGCTGTCCACTTTGGGACACAGAGCACAGCCAGCCATCCCCCTGAGCCAGCAGTCCAGGCTCTGGGATTAGAGGGCTCCTGGTTGTGAGGAGAAAGAATGGCATTGTTTCCTTTCCCTGCTTCTCTCTCTCCTACTCAGCTCCTTCTCCATTTTAAATGTGCTTTTTCCCCTCAGTCCCCTCTCTTCCCCCTGCCCTCCTCTCTCTGCCATCCTTTTGTCTCGCTCTGTGTGAACCCCTCTCCTCTGCGTGCCTGCTGAATTCCTGTGCCCAGACACAACAGATGCTGAAGGGCAAGACTGGAACTACTCTAGATGCAATCTCCATTCTGCACAAGGTTCATTAATTACCTTGATGATTAAATACAATTAAAGATCCGTAAGACCTTTTTGATATCAGGGCCTTTAGCAAGGGCAGCTTTTAGGAACCTGCACCAACAGTAAAACCAAAGGAGGAGATAGACCAGTAAATCGGGGAATCCCAATTAAAATCCGTGCTTAGCTCATTAACCTAATTACACATTGTGTCTTGCTGGCCTCAGCCCGGCTGAGGGGGAGGCGAGGCAGCGGTGGGGGCAGGCTGGGTGTCCGTGTGCTGATCCTACAGGATTGTTTATGTCAGGTCTTCATTGTCCTCTTTGGCTGAGAAAATGGCCTTGCTGGGGGATTTGGAGCCGGGGCTGCGGAAATCCAGGAGCGCTTTGTTCCGAGGCCTGGAAGCAGCCGTGCGTACTCGGAATACAGCACGTGTTTCCTCTGCCCCGAGATGTTCTCTGGGCACACACCCTGCTCCGTGCCCTCCTTCTCAGGCGGCTCCATCCCACCCCAGCTCACCCCCAGCCCTCTTGGAGAGGCACCACAGGGAGAAGGGGAGCGGTGGATGGGATGAAAATGTGTTTGAAGAGGAGAGGGGTCTCTGGGAAGGGGAAAATGGGTCAGTGCTGAGCAGGGAGAATCCCCCAACCAGGAAAATCCCTCTGCTGAGGCTGAGGAACACCAGACCTGCCTGACTCGGGGCTTGCCCTGCTTGTCTGCTGTGGCACCAGGAATCCCTGTCCCTTGTCCCCTTCCCCCTTTCACTGCACAAAGGGCTCCCCTTCTCCCACCCCGAGATCCAAAATCCTGCTCCCACCCCTGGTGCTGCCTTCCCGGGAGTTATTGGGAAGGAAATCCTGTTGTCTTGGGCCTCTCTGTCCCCCCGAGAGAGGGAACAGGAGCATTCACAGGCTGCAGGCAGGTGACTCATGGATTTGTGGCTTTTCCACACGAAAGTCTGCGGGGTGCAGCTGCCTACGTGGCCCCGTTCAAAGGGGAGGAGGCGGCAGGTCCCGGCACGTCCTGCCCAAAACCGGCCCAATTTGGGAAAGCAAGTCGGAGCTGGAAGAGGTCAGGGTGCGGCTTCCCGTGCGCCAGGGCAAGGGGAGAGGGAGGAATGGAGACCCTGAGTCCCGTGGGACCGAGCTGTGGCTTTGCCAGCACCTGCAGGAGAAGGGATGGAGGCAGGGAGCCGAGAAGGTCCAGGCAGCAGAGCCATTGCCAGCTGGGAGAGGACAGGATTCCCTGGATCAGCTTGAACCGCCCTGTGGAGTGCTTGGGAAGGAGGCAGAGGGGAGTTAGGCCTGTGCAGGAGTTTTTGGCAGCGCAGTTTGCCAAATTCCTGGTGGGAAGAAGCCCTGCCGTAGCCTCAGGAGCCTTCACACACAGCCAGGCTGACCCTGGTGGCTGTCCCAGAGCTGCTGCTCAGCAGTGACTCCCATCTGAGTCCCCTGGGAAAGATCTGTCCCTTCCCTTCCCTCTGCCCACATCTAAACACACCCAAACACCGCTTTCCTTCCCTTGGGTTTGCTGTGGGCACGGGAGGAAGATGTAGGGAAACGAGGGGGCCGTGGGGAGCTGCTGGGAGTTGGGTAGGGCTTGGTAGGACGGGGACAGATAGAAACCAGGGATCTGCCTCTCTGCAGGGTTAGGAGTGGAAAAGCAACAACTTCAAACCCTGCTGAAGATCCTTGGATTTTGCAGCGCTGTCATCCAGGTGGGAGGTTTGCAGTTGCACAGCTCTGGGAGCGCAGGATTGCCCCAGCCCTAACACGGGTGCAGGGAAGTTATCCCCACTGCCATAAAACTGTAGGGCAGCTCTCACCGAAGAATTTAATCTGGCAGAGGATCAGCAGGAGCCTGGTGAGACATCCCAGCCCCACTGGGAGAGCAGGGCTTGCTTTCCACATCGGCCATTCCTTGGCTGGTGCTCTGCTTGCAGGTAATTAAAATGGCTTAACCCTGCAGCCCCAACAGCTGCCTGCTGATCATTTGTCTTTATGCCCAAGGGACCCTCCCCTCACTGTCTGCTCCAGAGAAACCCCTCCCTGCAAGGCAGGTTGGGAGGATAAAAAGATTTCATTACGCAGGGAGAGAGTGGAGGCAGAAACTCAAATGCCTTTTTCTAAAATCAGGGTGATGGAAAGAAAGAAGGTATGAGAGAAGAGAAAAAACAAATCTTGGCGATGTGAAGGAGCGGGGGGTTTGTAGATCCTACAGTGAGAGAATTTTGAGTGTTTCTCTGTTATGCCAAGTGTATCTGGAGTATTCCCAGAGCAAACAGTGCAATTACTTTGGATTCACACTTTGCCACTGAGTTGTCAGGCCCGAGGTTCCAACTCCCAAAGGGCTCTGTGCAGACTTGCAGATGAGTTGTTGTGCTTTCCCAAGGGATATGGAAGCTCTGAGAGGAAAGGCCATGTTGACTTTTCTGAGGACAGCTGTAAACTTCCTCTTCCTCTTGGGCTTTGTGCTGCTTCCCTGTCTGAGTCCTTTGCTTGGGGACATCCACAGCAAAATGTCCCAGTATGGTTTGCTTTTCTGTTATTCGTAGGATTTGTGGAAGCAGGTAGAGAGGTCAGGCAGACAGGCTTCAAGATGGCGAAGAGAGCACTTTATTTACAAGAAGTTCTTTTTATACACAGTAATAAACAATTGTCCATTGGCCAAAGACAATCCACCCCTAAAGACCTATTGGTTATGGCTTGTACACCTCTAACACAAAACACAGAGATTAAGAAAGTACAGTTTATCTATATTCTCCATGAGAGAGAAAGAAAATCCTAAAACACTGCAACTACATCCCAGTCCTTCCCGTGGTGTTTGTTGAGCCTGGATAGCCCAAAGGGCTGGGAACAGCCGTGGGGATCACGCTGGGCTCCTTCTCAGCTCACCCTGAGAAGAGCCTGTTATTTTCCTTTTCAGGGGTGTTGTTTCTCTCTGATGGGATCTGTCCCGAGGAAGGAGTGTCCCTCCCCTGAATGAGGGCTCTTCCTCTCCCTTTGGGGCGCATCCATCTCATCCTCCGTGCTCTGGTCGCTCCATCCCCGTGTTCTGCTGCACAGGGTGACTTCAAAGGCAGAGCCCACCCTCACACTCTGGGACTGATCTCCTCTCCCCACTCCTGATCTGCTGAGAGTTCCCTGGGACTGTCACACACCTTGTGACAGCATCAGAAACAGCAGGTTCTCAAATCTGGGGCCTTTCCAGAGCTAGGAAGAAACTCCTGGTTTATTTAACCGCCCCCTCTCAGAGGTTTTACAGACACAGTCCCTGAGACCTCCACTGCTAACTGCAGATTGAGCTTTTGAACTCCCTAAGCCCTTGCACTAACAGGGGTTAATGACATTTATCTACATCCTTATCTTTCTTCTCCACTGCTGCTTGTCACTCTGAAGAGCCTGGGTGCCGTAATGGTTTGTGGCACCCAGGTGACACTAATTCCTTTTCCAAGATGGGAGAATTACTGTTCAACCAAGTCTAGAAGCTCCTTTTAGTCTCTTTTCCCTGGTTCCTCTTTCCTTTTAATTCGTTTTCCATTAATTTAATACCCATGTGGTTATTTCTGGAAGTCTTCCTCCACTACTATTCTGGCCAGTTTTTTACCAAATTGGAAATGGGACTTTTTGTCCTCTTTCCTCTTGCCATTAGCTATTTATATCCTTCCATCCATCTCCTGAGGTAGCCAAGGCTCCAGCTGTGCTCTATCTGTCACTCAGGTCCCTAAGCAACAAGCAGAGATGGTCTGAGCAGCTCTCAGCTCCAGCAGAGGCTGCTCCAGGGGTGACAAACAGGTGACATTCGAGCTGCTGCCACATCCAGAGGTGCTGGAGCACCAAGGGGAGCCATGGCCAGGCTTGTCCCATCCTTCTGTGGAGCATCAGGACCACAGGGAGGAGTTCTTGTCTCCCAGGGATTCTTTCTGCACAGTTCCTCCTCGCCTGGGTGATGGTCCTGGTGTGGGAGGTCAAGGCGTGGAGTCATGGAGTGGTTTGGGTTGGAAGGGACCTTAAAAACCGTTTAATTCCACACCTTGCCACGGGCAGGGACACCTTCCCCTAAGGCCCATCCAGCCTGGCCTTGGACATTCCATGGATGGAGAGTCCACGACATCTCTGGGCAAAGCCCATCCCATCTCCCCTCCAGGCCTCCCTGCTCCTGCTTCCAGTGTTTTGTCTCCAGGGCCATTTTCCCCATCCCTGGGCACTTCCCTGCTGGAGGACAGGGCTGCTTTTGTGGGAAATGTGGAATTCTGGAGCATCCATCCTCGCTCCAGCCCTCGGGGGAGGCAGCAGGCAAGTGGGATGCTGTGCTGGGGAAGGTGCTCAGGAGCTTCCAGCTTTTCCAAGATAAAAGTTCTGCTGGAAACCTGAAGGACCCTTTCATTTCTTCATTCTTCCTCCCACCAGGGGGGCTGGCTGACATTTTTGGAGTAAACTTTCTCTTAAAATATGCACAATGTTCTGCAGGAACTGTGTCCATATTGTCATGTCTGCTAAAAAATGTAATAGTCTGGTTTGTGTTCTCTCTCTCTCTCTCTCTTTTTCTTGCCCCCAAATCTGAAAAGAGCAGGAGTTCTCTCAAACAGCCTCCCCTGGAGTTGTTAGAGAGTGGAAAGGCACAAGCAGCAGACGGAGGAGGCGGAGGTGGGCACAGCAGGCAGGTGCAGGGTGGGAGCAAATCCGTCTGTCAGAAAGGAGGGAGAGACAGGGAATCCAGAGGGAGAGGCGCTGGAGCAGGGCTGTGGGTCCCACACAGCTCAGAGGGCTGGCCCAAGCCCCCTGAAAACTCCTAACCCAGGGACAGGGTGGGATGAGACCCAGAGGAGAGCAAATCCAGATGGATCAGAGCCCAGAGTGGGCTGGGGAAGGTGAAGGTGGGCAGAGTCACAGGGAGGTGATTTCTTCTTGGGGGTGAGAGCTGTTGGAAAGGTCAGCAGTGGGGATGACTAAACGCAGAGCGGGGATTTTGGGCGTTTCAGAGGGAGTTCTCCTTCTGCTTTGAGGCTGTCATTTGAAAAAGGGAATTTCAAAAGAAAACGTTGGCCTGGCTTCATCCAAAATGTCCCCATTGCATGGCAAGCAGAGTATCCCATCCTGGCTGCAGTCCTGGTCAGTGTTTCACCATAATGCCATTTAAAAGAAATGAGAGTCCTCAAGGAAAAACCATTTCAAACTTACCAAAAGGGCTTTTTTTTTATTCTTTTTTTTTTTTTTTAATTGAATTTTGCCAAAATCATCACGTTCCAGTGAATGGTTTTGGCTTAGACTAAGTGACACTTTCCATCAGAAAAATATGCTGTGCTGGAAATTTTTCCACCAGCTCCAGCTATTTTTTCACCACATGCTTTCCATTTTTGTGGCAGCCCCCAGTTTGAGCTGGGACAGAGCACACAGGAGTCCCCAGAGAGCACTTGACCTCGTGGTCTTTGGAAGGCTGGGATGACTCACTGGAGCTCTCCCCAGTGGCACAGGAAAATCCATCTGGCATCCACATCCCTCTGAACGGGGCTTGTTGCTCCCTGAGAAGGAAACAGGGAGCCTGGTGCTGATGTAGTTTAACAGAAGTCAATGAAATCACAATGAAAGTCAATAAAATGTGTCAATTAAGGCCAACGGAGTTGTTTAACCCTCAGAATCCAGGCCTGGCTCCTCCAGCACGAGGCTGGGAGTGGGATGTTGGCTCTTGGCTTGCTCCATGCTGCTGCCTGTTCGTGGATCTCTGTGGGGAGCTCATTGGGTTTCGGTCCTGGTCTCTCGTGAATCGAGCTTGGAGAACAGCAGGTTTAGGGCAAATATGGGATTCCAGGCTGCCATAAGGATTCAGGCCTGTCAGAGCTGTTGGGATCGCAGCCTTCCAGCTCAGTGAGGTTTGGGATAACTGAAATATCCTGAGAGAGGCACCCAAAAGCAGCCCAGTGTAGGTGGCTGTGTTTGAAGGGACACCTTTGTCCCTGGGCACTGGGTCACTCAGCACTGGTGTCACTCAGCACTGGTGTCATTCCACCTCCTGAGGGACATTTGTCATCGGATTCCCCCGAGGATCACAACCCAGCTCCTCCCTGGGGCTGCCTGGAAGCACAAAGCCACCTTGTTGGAGAAGGGGATGATCAGGCATGGAGGAATCCTTCATTTCTCTTCCTGGGAGTTCACCTGTGTCCCTCACTGCTTTACAATCACTCAGGATATACAATTTCTGAGTCCTAAGTGCCCAGTTATCCCTGTTTGCCCTGCCAGAAAGTGTAATGCTCGCACTGAGAGGTGTCCAAAGGCTCCTAGTTTTTCCTGTGGGACAAATCATCTTTTTTTCTGCACAGGTCCCTGCTCCTCCTGCCTTGCCCTCTCTCTGGGCTGAAGCTCTGTCTCTCTGAGCCCTTGCTGACTGCCCTCACCTTTCTGGGTAGGGAAGGGTGGCTGGGCATGTGTGGGTCTCCCAGGAAAGCACAGCCCAAGCAGCCCAGAGGACGGGGCAGGGAGCGTGACCCATGGTGGGAGGTCTCCCTGCTGGGCTCTGCCCTTCCCTCCCTGCCTTCCTCCCCCCTTCCCATGCTCAGGCTGCCTTTCATGGGTGGTCTTGTCACTTGTTTACAGTCCTGGCTCTTCCAGGCCCCTCTAAGCTCAGCAATCGTTCCCAGGCAGCCTGGATGGAGGCTGGGACCTTCATGGGTGGGAGAGCTGCATCTCCACCCAGCGTGGGGGGCACAGAATGGTTTGGGATGGAAGGACCTTAGAGCTCATCCTGTCTGACCCCCTGTCATTGCCAGGGACACTTTTTGCTATCCCAGGTTGTTCAGAGCTCCGTCCAGCCTGGCCTTGGACACTTCCAGGGACTGGGCAGCCACAGCTGTCCTGGGCAACCTGTGCCAGTCTCTCACAGTAAGGAGTTTCCTCCTAAAATCTGATCTAACCCCGCTCTTTTTCAGTATCTGGAATATTTCAGAAATGTGGGGCTGGCTTTGCTCAGAGGGTGAATGGGACACTCACCCCCAGTCTCGAAGAATCTCCTAATTTCTGGCGTGTTCTTAACACGAAATCTCAGAGTTTTGGTTGCAAGCAGTTTGCTCGTGGTTGGGAAAAACATGAGCCACATTTTGGGAACCTTTAGTGCAGCTGTTGACTGGGCAATGTTTAGGTTTCCACGCTCTGCCTTTTAAATGGTTTTTCCACTTCATCTCCCTCGGTTTCCTCAGCCATGGAAATGAGGTGACTTTGCCATTTGCATGAGCGCAGGGTGGGGCTGTGGGGCCGTCCCACAAATGCCTCCATCCCTGCTTCCTCAGGTGAGAATTGCCACCATCCTATGCAGATCCCCACCTCTAACCAAGTGAGGTTGCCAGTGCTTGCCTGGGTGGCCTTGGGCACATCTCTTTGTCATTCAGCACCTCTGATTTCCCCATCCCTGAAAGCAGGGGTAATAATGCTTTCCTGCCTCTCAGGGTGTTGGAGGATTAATTAGTTGCTGTTTGAAAAGCCTTTTGAAGATGCAAAGCTTTTTCCGTAAATATGCAGAGTTATTCCTGCAGATCGGGCCCAGGTAGGAGTGGAGCTGCATCTGCCTCAGCTCTGTGGAGATCATAAATCCGGGAAGAGGTGAAATTTGCAGAAATTCCTTGCACAGGGGCTTGATGATAAGAAAACCGAGCGGCAGCAGGCTGGAAATCAGGGCACTGAATTTTGGGTTATTTGTACTCACTGTTCTTTCCAGGCTATTGTTCATGGGCAGGAACCCTTAAACAACGCAGAGAAAGTTGGGAGGTCTGAGTCTTTCCCACTTCCCTGCAGAGATATCTCTAGGGCAAGATAAAAACACATTAAAAGAGAAATCACAGGCGAGGAGCCAGCGAGGGGTGTCTGTCCATTGCATCTGTTGGTGCCATGTTTGCATTTGTCTTGTTTGCAAAGCTTTTTCCTACTTGTCAGCCACCAGAACATATATCGCATTTTCCTGGTTACAAAAAAAAACTTGCTTGTTTCTATCTTTTGAAACAAATTACAGAAGAACAGAGCGTGGCATTCCCGCTTGCGAGAGGAGGAAACATTTCTTTTTAACTTCAGGAGATAGTGAGATATCAGCAATATGTTATATCCTGAGAGATAATGGGAGGAAAGCAAAACCACAGGCAGAAAGCTGTGACTGTTAAACATGCATTTCAACTCTAGGAAAGTAGGAGTTTTGATCTTCTCCATGAAAATTACAGGGCTGGCCAGCACCAGCATGGCTTGGCAGGGATGGATTTTTCACCGCGTTTTTGGACAGAGGAGCAGGGTTAGGATCTTTGATAATTTCCTGTGACCGGGCATCTATCCTGATGAAAGAGGCTTGGTTTGAGTGGGGACAGAGGGAACTGGCTGCTGGGGACAGCCAGAGGAGGCTGCCAGTTATTAACCCTGGCGCTGAAGTCACGCCTGAGTCAGCAGAGTTTCGGCTTTGTCCCGTTCCCATTGTGGATTTGAGTGAGTCATTCCAGCTCCAGCCCTGAGCTCCCCCATTTCCTGCTCCAGCTCCAAGCCCACAGACCAGGCAGGGAAGGAAGGATCTGATGTTCTCTCTTTTTTCTGTGCCATCAAGTTTATTTTGGTTTTTTTGAATCTCCTCAGTCTCAAGTTCCCTCGTTTCGGAAATGAGGCTCTCCATGGGTTGCTATCTTGATCCCCTCTTCACAGCTCCTCATTAAATCCCTCCTCCTGAGCACCTGGAGAGCTGTAATAGTGAGGAGATTTAGCACTGGACCAGAACTCCTTGAACAACATCCAAGGCAACAGGGAAGCCCAAGAAAGAGGCAGTGCAGAGAAAACACTCCTGTGCATTTGGGGACTCAGCCCATCGAGATAAGGTCTCAGGACAGTCTCAGCTTAATTAGCTTCCCTCTCCTCAAAGCTCCAGCTTCTTTCCCTTCCTCCACACTTGATTTTCCAGCTTTTCTTCCCCACCCAACCACCAAATAAGCATTGGCTCTGCTTGTGGTCCCCTTTCTTTTGCTTACAGGTTCAAGTTGGTAAGCCAAAAGACCTTGTTTTTTTTTTCCTTGCTGGCAGGCAATGAGATGATTCCAGAGAGAAGGGCCTTGGATTTTTGGGTCTTTGTCTTTACCGGACCAGCTGCCTGCTTTTCCTAGTACAGGATTGTGATCCTGGACATACTCAAGGGTGGAATAGTGGCTGGGGGTGAGAAGAGACGAGTGAGCAGGCTGGGCTGTGGTGGGGATGTTGGAGAGACACAAGAGGGGTGGGGGGATTTTTCAGGCTACGATGGAGGGAAGGCAAATCAAAGAAAGGCACAAGCATTGAGCATCTGGAGAGGCAATCCTGGAGACAGGGAGTGGGGGCACAAGGAGCTGTGACTCAGAAACTGCAGGAGAAAGGAGACTGGAGTTGTGAAGCCAGGACCGGACAGGTGCGAGCAAGAACGCTCAGTGGGAAAAGAGCTGAGGAAGGAGCTGGAGTCACGTCCAGCCCAAAGGGAAAGGGGAAAATGGGCCAGATGCTGAGCACTGGAGCACGTCAGGCAGGGGCACGGGGCAGCCTGGTGTCTGCTCAGGTGTGTGGGAACTGGCAGCTGGATCCAGGATTAGTGCCGTGCGGCTGGGGCGGGACGGGCAGCCTTTGTGCTTTGTTGCTGAGCATGGGCTTTCCGAGCTTTATTGCAGGAAGGCCTTTCCCAGTGCTGGGTCAGCTTTTTCTGCAGGAGCCCTGCTCTGCCAGCCTCCCTGCTTTGCCATGGGGCATGTTCCCCTCCCCGTGACTTGGGGGGTGAAGCAAAGCAGCTGTGAGAAAGGCAGGGAAGGAACGGCAGGGAGGGAGAGCTGGGAGCAAAGGCAGGCTGCTGTTCCCATCCCGCTCCTCTGCTTTGCAGCCCTTTTCCTGGCTGGGTGCAGCTGGGGATGTTTGCGAGGTTGAAAAACTCCTGTCTAGTCTGGTGGTCATCTCTGTCTCTTCAGTCTGTGGCCATCCCACCCTGGCCTCTGCTTTTCTTTCATCTCTTTCTACGAGGGACGCTGGGACAAGCATGGCCTGGCTCTTGTTTAGGGTCTGTGTGTGAATCCCAGCGGTGGCTCAATGACCGGATTTCCCAAAGTGTAATGGGGAGCAAGTGGGGCATCGATGGATCAGGCCCTTTGGGGAAGAGCTCTCATTCAAGTGGATCCTGAGGCTGCTTTGTGCTCTATTTATCCAGAGAAGAAATGTTATATAGGCAGAGAAGGCTTTATCCCAAAGGCAGCCAATGATGGCCTGGCTGGAGACCTCACTCGATACGAGCCATTGACTGCTCCTGGGATAAAATCATCTCCACTCTGCTGCCATGGGCTGGATCTGGGTCTGAACCAGTGACCTCGAGGAGAGGGCCCCGTGTTTCCCATTTGCAAGCCAAAGCCAAGCCCAGTTCTTTCTTGTTTGAGAGGGATTTATTTGGCTGAGGGCCAGGCGGGCCATTGTACAACGCTGCCGTTTCCCGACAGCGCCCATAAATCTCTCCCAGCTCCCACCGGGAAGGGGGAAGGGTTGCCTGGGCGTGCAGTTTCTCTCTTGGGGTGCCCCCACCCCACCCCAGTGTTATCTCAGGCCTTTCATGTGCAGCCATGTCACCTGGAGCTATAATCTTGCCACATCTCTCTCATCTGCCTTCTAAGGCTCCCCCTCCCCTTGTGTTGGAAACTCAAGTTTTACAACCCCCGTGGTGCTCCAGCTCTGCAGGGGTGAATCAGTGGATGACAGAGACCTCCAGTGAAAGTCTGCAGCCACAGGAAGGGCCTGGAGGTGACTCACTGGAGCCCACTGACTCACTGGAGACCACTCCTTCATTGCAGTGGGCTCCCAGCAGGGTGAGGCAGGCCCTGAGCTCTTGGAAGAGCAGCAGAATTCGGATTTAAATACCTGGCAATCAATGCAAAGCCTCCCTGTTGAGAGCAGAGCTATTAACCCCAACCTCTTGGCCAAGCGCCACCTCACACCTTTGCTTCTTGCCACCTGAAATTCCCCTGCTGGGATTTAGGATCTTCTTTCCCATGTTTCCCACCCTGCCTGGCACACCTGGGATGTTCCTTTGGGCTGTTGGAGGCCGCCTGTGCTCTGCCCCACAGGAGTTGCATCTCAGACCTTGTTTTCCACTTGAAAGATGAGTTCAGAGATGGAATGAGAGAAATTTTTAAGTGCCACCAAGCGGAGAGCTTTGGGTTCCTGTTGTTTCCCACTTTCCCTTCATGGAAAATTTGCAGTGTCTGTGAGACACATGGGACCATGGGTGGGACATCATTTCCCGTGGCCAAGGCGCTGTCACAAAATCACGAAAAAAGGAGTTTTTGGAGGTTGAAGTGTGATGCATTGATCTGTCCTCCTGCAGGATCCCAGCTGCTGTGACTAAGACTATCAGGAGTGATTCTTGTGACATCTGCATCAGTCATGATATTGCCACACCGAAGGGTGGCTCATCACACTCCTGCCAAGGGCTGTTTCAGTGCCTTTGGGGGAGATGAGTATCAGAGAGCAGCAGGAACAGGAATCGGTGAGAGGCTCAGCAGAGGCAAGGCTGTGCAAAGCAGAGTGGGGTTCACAGGGCTGTTAACAAAGAGCCATTGAGTGAGGTTGTGACAGAGCTCACCCCGAGCCTGGAGATCGTTCCCAGCGCTTTCTGTACGGGGAGCAAGAACCAGCTTTGCAGGTGTGGGAGCCTGGCTGGATCAGCACCTCCTGGGCTTTTGGGAGAAAGGGTTTTCAGGTCCGAGAGCCACCACCTGCCACCGCCGCTCTGTCCCCATGTCCCTCACACCCAGGGAGCGCAGACCGTCCCTCGCAGCCCCTGTGCCTCAGGGCACCCCGAGCTCTGCACGGTGCCCCCGAGGCCCTGGAGAATATCTGGGGCTGGGATCGTGGGGAAAGGCATCGACACAAACCACTTCAGAGGCCGAGGTGGAGGAGTAGGATCTCCGAGGTCTCCACTAATGAGGTCTTGGCACCAACACGTCTTTGGCACACGGCTGGGCCTTTTTGGTCCCTGACAAAAAACAACACCACAAAACTAATGAATAAAATGCAAGTGGGCAAGCTGCAACCTATCCAGTTAATCCCTGCTCGGGTGCTGGCTGCCCCTGGGAGGTGTCAGCATGGATTGGTGGGCACTGGGAGATCTGGCACGGGGTGCGAGAACAGCAGGATTCATCCCAAGCCTTTTCCCTGCCGCACCAACCCCACTGATCATCCAGCAAGGAAGAAACAAGGCCAATCCCAGCGCTTCACACACACACACACACATCCAGTTGAATATATTCAAACCTCTCCAGAGGCTGATTAGTGATTTTATTTTCTCCTCCTCTGCCGGCATCGCGTGCTCATTGCCATCAATTATCCATGCATTTGCCCTGATGAATTATTGAGTGTGTAACGGGGCGAGGGAAGACCCGCCAGCCCAGCTCAGTCACCTTGCAAACAACTGCTCCCCAGAGCGTGGCAGTGGCCAAGTTTGCCCTCTGGCTTCTGATTTAGGATGGGAAGCTGATCCAGCAACTTCCCAAACCCCTTTCCTCCATCTGTCCCCCTTCCTCATCCTTGCAGTTCACGTGTGGCTGCTCCTGGGGCAGAACGGGTGTGTTATTTTTTTGGTTTAAGGCTTGGATGAGTGGAACAGAAAGAGTGTTTCCTGTCTTGCAGAAGAGTTATTCAGTCACCTGGAAAGGAAACGCGATTTCCGCGCTGTATTTGGGGTTTTTCAGGGTATTTTTTTGTTTGTTTTGTTTTGTTATTTCTTCTGCCGGGTGTTATTTTTTTTCCCCCCTTTTTCCCCTGGAGCCTTGAGAAAGTTTGGAATGTGTTTTTGTTAAAGCTGCTACAAGTAAGGACCTGAATCCCAGCTTTGGCAGCGTTTGGTTTTTGGCAAGCACTCCTCACTCAACTGGCACCAGCTTTTTCCCTGGCCAAAAGTCTGGCTCTTTACACCTGGGCTCGGGAGGGTTCTGCAGGACCGTTCTGGGTTCAGGATCAGGTTCATCAGCTCCAAAATCTGCTTTTTCCCCAGTTTTTATCCAAGCCCAGTCTGCATTGATCCGTGGACCCCACAGCAGGGGGAGGGCAGAACTGGGAATTGTTGCCGCCGCTCAAGGTCAAGATAAATAACTTGATTTTTAAAAGGGTCAGTTCATTAATTTGCAGGGAAATCGCAGCGTAAAGAAAGGGCACAGCAATGATGGATGGAGTGAGGGATCAGATTAACCTCCCCCGTGCTATCCATCACATTCCCTGCTGGAATGGCTCTAGGTTGATTGACTTTATCTTCATTTAAGGGGCGCATCTTGGTTGCCCATCAGCCTTCAGCCTGGCAGCGCTCATCCAGACGTGCCAGGAGGCACTGCCAGCTCCGCAGGGACGGCTCTGAGGAGAAGCTGGTGGCTTTCCACGCTCTCCTCTCGGCGCTTTGGCTCCTCTCCCGCTCCCCTGGCACCGCCAGGAGATGCTGGGCTGGGACTTCCTGCTGTGGCGGACGGGGCCTCTTTGTTGGGCTGTGGAAATGGAGGTTCAAAGCGCCCCGCTGGGCCCGTGGGGGGTCAGGGAGCTCGTGTGGGAGCAGAGCCAGCGGGGCCAGCGCCCCAGCCCCGGGCAGGTCCCGCTCGGGGCCACGAGCCCTTGGCGAAAGCGGCGCTGCTGAACGCGCACTGCCCTGGGAGAAGGAGGGAGCGCTGAGCGCGGCCCCGGCCGGGGCTGGGCTGTTCCCAAGGCCTGGCTACGTGATGGAAGTGCTCTCCAGCAAGCTCCCACACGCTCTGGGAGGCTCGGGAGCCTTGACTGCTTGGCAAAGCTGTTCCTCACCCCGGCGGGTGCGGGCAATGCTCGCTCACCGGCGGGTGGAAGGAGCAGCGTGTGCTGCAAAGCGTGGAGGAGACATCTCCCCCTCCCGAGCCACCCATCCTTCGCTCAGAGCCCAGCGTGGCCTCATCTAAACCCGGCCTGCGCCCTCGTTTCAGCAGGGAGGATGTTATGGGCACTGGTGGTGGGAAAAGTCCTTCACGGGGACATCCTTCTCCAGAGGGGAAACATCATCCAGATGTGACTTTCTCACAGCGGGAACATCCCTACCCTCTGATTTCTGGAGGGAAAACTGGGGGGGAAATGGCCCTGGCTGTGCTGGGAGGGGAGAGGTGCAGCCTGCCAGCCCCAGAGGACGTGGTGGCTTCGTGCGTGCAGGCACATGAGGGCACCAGCGCTTTGCTGTGGCTGTGAGAAGCTCTGGAAAACATTCCTGAGCACCCAGCTGCAGTGCTGGGGTGTGGGGCTTGGCTCGGGGAGCAGGGGGCAAGTTCACACAAAGCTCTGGAGGCCGAGTTTCGGTCGGAACTGCTGATGGCTGTGGTCAGCTGGTGGCGTCTCGTGGCTGGGCCGGGTTGTTGGGGCTTGTCCTCAGGGTCACAGGAAGGAGAAGGGAGAAAGAAGAGGCGGGGGTGAGATGTGGGGATCAGGATAAGGCTGGGAAGAGCAGGCAGGGAGTGAGGGGCGATGCGGAGTGTGTGTGTTTGTGGGTGGGGAAGACTTTTGTCTGCCTGCACTTGTGTGTGTGTGTGTGAAACTGCGGGAAGGAGCTCTTGGAGAAGTCCCAGGCACATCTGCCAGGGGGGCCAACACTGAGGAGTTCATTTTGGCCTTGGACAGGGAGCCATTCATGCCCTGGAAGAACAGAGCAGGGTGACATTTCAGTTAGGAGGTGCTGTCTCGTTTGCCTTGCTATGCATTTTTCTTTCCCCAGCCCCTCTCTCTTCCATTGCTCTTTCATGTTCCTCACTCTCTATGCATCTTTCTTTTTTTATTATCCCTTCTTTCCTTTCCTCCCGAGCTCCCAGAATCCATCCAGTTGTAGATTCTCCCAGAAGCAGGGAGCAAAACCCGCTTTTCTTGTTCTTACCACCTTGCCTGTCTATTGTATTTATCATACAAATACTGGCTGTATAATTACCAGGGCATTATCTCTAAACACGCAGATTAAGAAAAGACACAGTAGCAACAAAGATGAATTCCAGGGTCAGTCTGGTGGGAGATATTTTTCTCCATCTGTCGGGGGAGGAATCAACTGAGACAGAAGAGCTGTCGTGATCTCCAGCTCCCACTTCTTTTCCTGAGCACCTTCCACAGAATCAAGGTGGAAGGTTCCTAAATTCCGCCACTTCTAGGGTTATAAAAAGGCCACAGAAACGATCTGGGTGATACAGGTGGCTCATGCAAGGTGTAGAGGCAGTGCCTTAAAGCCATTCCTGCGTGGGAATGATTGCTGCCCTGAAATGAGGGCTGAGTGTTTGCAGCTCCTTTAATTACTGCTGCAGCCCCAATGGGATTAAATGGATGTGTGAGTGTGTGTTAGCATATGTCGGGATGTGCTGCGCTGATAAACATCAGGGCTTTCACATGCCTGCAGACACACATGCCCCGCATGTTTACCGTGCAGTGTCACCCAGAGCTGGAGACAAAAGGGAGGAAGGTGTCACTGAGCCAGCCTGGTGCCTTTGGGTGATGATGAGCCCTGGGCTGGACTGCTCGTGGTGGGAGGAAGGTGTCACTGAGCCAGCCTTGTGCCTTTGGGTGATGATGAGCTCTAGGCTGGACTGCTCCTGGTAGGAGGAAGGTGTCACTGAGCCAGCCTGGTGCCTTTGGGTGATGGTGAGCTCTAGGCTGGACTGCTCATGGTGAGAGGAAGGTGTTGATGACCCAGAGTGAAGCTGCAGGTGGATGCAGAAGGTGCCTGCAGCCACAAACTGAAGCGAGCATAATAAATAGAGGAATTCATGGGAATTCACGAGTTTGTCCAGTACCCACCCTGCTCCTGGGCAGGACACAAACGTTCACGTCTCCCCGTTTTGTTGCAGGGCTGCAAGCTCAGACTGTCTTGGTCAATGACACCGTCTCGGGGTTCATCGGCACGGACGTGGTGCTGCACTGCAGCTTCACCAACCAGCTGCCCAATGTGAAGATCACGCAGGTGACGTGGCAGAAGGCCACCAACGGCACCAAGCAGAATGTGGCCATCTACAACCCCGCCATGGGGGTGTCCATCCTGTCCCCCTACAAGGAGAGGGTGACTTTCCGGAACCCTTCCTTCAAGGATGGCACCATCCAGCTGTCCCGGCTGGAGCTGGAGGATGAGGGGGTTTACATCTGTGAGTTTGCCACTTTCCCAGCCGGCAACAGGGAAGGGCAGCTGAACCTCACTGTGCTAGGTAAGACTCTGGACAGCTTCTGTGGGGTGAACCTCCAGTCCAACAGATCTGGAGGAACCGGACATTCATGGGAGCTCAGGGCAAAGGTGAATTTTGGGTGTAAATTGTAGCTGTGATGGATTTTTAGGTTGGCTGGGAAGAGGTGAAGTGCAGAGAATGCAGGGAATGGGGTTCTCTCCCTGCTGAGCTGTCACACCTCTTCTTCTTTCCAGATCTCAGTTCCCTGTTTCCCTCCACCTACACTCAATGCAGGTGCAGTAACAGTGGCCAGTTCCCTGTAGGAGTGGGGAGTTTTAATGAGCTGGTGGTTGTCAAGAGCGAAAAGGCAGCAGATTGATCCTAAACTCAAGCAGAGCTGGTCCCTGGAGCTCAGGGTTGTGAGTGAACAAATCCCACCCAAGGTCTATATGAGGCGTTTGCTTTCCAATTTCAGTTCCTTCCTAACACAGGGCTGAAAGTGTCTGGCAGGAAAGGGTTGTCTTTCCATCTGGGGCACCTCCACCCTTGTTTCCCCATAAATGATGCAGGTACATGGTGCGAGGTGCGTGGGCACTGCTGTAAAGCAGTTCTTATACTTGAATCAATTTGCAGCAGCTCTGGACTCACCACAAGCTCTGTCAGAGCCCCAGTGGTGCCAGATGGCTCTTGGGATGTACCAAACACAGCAGCATTGCTTTTCTAACCCTCCCTTTGCACCCTTTTCTCCCCCTCCTCCTCCTCCTCCCTGCACACCCCTGCAGCCAAGCCCACGATTTGGATGGAGGGCACCAAGAGGCCACTTATTGCCAAGTCTGGCAGGACAGAAAAGATCTTGGTAGCCACCTGCACCTCCTCCAACGGGAAGCCCCCCAGCACCGTCACCTGGGACACGAAGCTGAAAGGGGAAGCGGAGTTCCAGGAGATCCGGAACAGCAACGGCACCATCACGGTGATCAGCCGGTACCGGCTGGTGCCGAGCCGCGAGGCGCACCGGCAGCAGCTCATGTGCGTGGTCAACTACCAGCTGGAGAGGTTCACCGACAGCATCACCCTCAACGTGCAGTGTAAGGGGCCTGGGCACGGCTGGCAGGGCTCCCTGAGCTCTGGAAAAAGAGGGTTTTGTGAGGGGAGGTGTTGGGCTGGCGGAGGGGCTGTTTTGTTTTTGAGAGTGGAGACTGAAGGGATGCTTTGGAATAATGGTGGGTTTTCTCTCTTTCTTACCTTCTTCCTCTGCCGTGTCCCTTTGGCTCCCCTTCTCTCTCTCATCTGCCCTCCCTCACATTCCTTGTCCTGTCATCTTTCCTTCCTTGTGATCTCTCTCCATGTCCCACCCCTGCCCCCTCATCTCTTCCCATTTCATCTTCTCCCCTTTCCCACATTCCTCGTCCTGTCATCTTTCCCTCTTTTTAAACTCTCTTCTTCTCCCACCCCTGCCCCCTCATCTCTTCCCATCTCATTCCCTCCCCTTTCTCACAATCCCTTCCTGTCCTTTTCCCCTCCTGCTCTCCTCCCTTTCCCTCCCCACCCCTGCAGATGAGCCAGAAGTCACCATCGAGGGTTTTGATGGCAACTGGTTCCTGAACCGCAAGGATGTGAAGCTGATCTGCAAATCTGATGCCAACCCCCCAGCTCACACCTACGAGTGGAAGCTGTAAGTGTCCCCAGAGCCCCACTCCCAGCAGCACATGTCACCTCCCAAGAGGGACAAGGACACTCTGCAGACACCTCGCTCACCCTCTGGTCACTTAGGGCCCAGTGCCATTAGTGTCAGTAGTGTCACTCCGAGGTACAACCTGTGCCTGGGGCTGTCAGCACCATGCAGCCTCAATATCCAGGGAAAACTTCCTGTTCTCACCTCACTGGAATAATTTTCTGCCCTGGTGACGTGAGGCAGCTGAGATGTGACAAGGTGATTAATGTGCTCAACCACCACCAAGTGCCTCAGTAGCAGAGCTGGGGAAGAACCCAGGATTTCCCCACTTTGAAGGGGCACAAACAACACCAAATTTGTCTGCGTGTGAACAACCTTTCCCTGCAATCATCTCCCCACGTGACTGACATTAAACAGCAGCAATTCCTTGTCCTCCAGGTTTCCAGCTTTTGGCTGAACACACTAAAGGGACTTGAAAAGTGAGTGAGGGGTGTGTGGGGAGTCAGGTGGGAATTGATACAACCTGATGTGGTTCTCTCTGCCTCTCTTTCTTCTCTGTAAGCACGCATGTAGCTTTAAAAGAGGAAGATCAAATGGATCCTTTCTTCTTTTCAGCTGCCATTTGTCATCAGGAGAGAGGCTCTCAACATGGCTTTGCAAGGAGCACATTCTCTCTCATTCCACTTCCCAGATCAGACTGTTCAAAGGGAAAGTCTGAAGAGGATTGTTTTTCTTGCCTTTTTTCCTAGCTCTCCATCCCCAGCTCTCTCCATCTGTTGGTTCTGCCGGTCTGACTTTAACTCTGAGGGGCTCTCTGGGTTCCTCACAACATTTCCAGGAAAGCCTCAGAGACAAAAATGCACCCAAGGCAGAAGAGATGCCACTTGAGGCTATTTCTGTGCTCATCTCTGCCTCCTCCACTTCCTGGGGGCTGCTGATGTTTTGCTCCTGCAAAATGTAAAACCCAGCAGTGCTTTTCCTCTCCTCCCCTTTGGATGGTGATGAGCAGCAGTCAGGGGAGCTGTCAGAGCCTTCTGGAGCATCCCACAGCACCCTTTTGAGATGTGCCCTTGTCTTTGTAGGTTCAGGGCTCTGTAGGACCAAGGTTCAGGTGGTTTTCCATCCACTTTGGGATCATTTGCTTGGTGCATCTGGACAAACTGATTGTTTTCTGTCCATGTGTGTCTATGTAGACGTGCAAAATACATGCATTTAGGCACTTCTTTACAATCCTAATTATAGCCCCGTTATTCCCTTTTGTTTCTTACAAATTGCTGACAATATGTGCACATTTGGGTTGGGAGGAGGGGAAGGAATTACTTGAGTAATTTTTAATTGCCTAAGAGAAGTAATTACTTTACTTTGCTTCAGTAATTAAGAATAACCAGGCCAAGTGTGTCTTTTCCTAACACACAGGGGCTTTTTTTTTTTTTTTTAATTTTTCATCTGCCTTTGTTCATTTGTTTTCTGTATCTCTGGGTTTAGTTTTGCATTGTTCCGGTTTCACACTTACCTGACTGCTCTAACACTGGCAGGGCTCTAAATCAACACTGCTCTCCTCGAGTTCGAGTTGCAATTAACACTGGCTGATCAGGAGAGTTAAATGGGCAGGAAATTGGGGCGTGACAGGGTGAGGTTGTGTCCCTTTCTTTCCAACATTAATGGGGATTTTCCGGCCAGCACCTCCAGCTTCTGGACCTGCCCAAGGGCCAGCATTTTGATGTCACCTCTGGGTGTCACCTCTGGGGTCAACCACGGTGTTTGTCTCCCCCAGGCCAAACGGGACCCTGCCAGGGAGCGTGGAAATCCAGAACAACACCATCTACTTCAAAGGGCCCGTGTCCTACAGCGTGGCCGGCACCTACGTCTGCGAGGCCACCAACGCCATCGGGACACGCTCGGGCTTGGTGGAAGTCAATGTCACAGGTAGGACAGCTCCTGGGCTGCTCTGGAACACGGGAAAAGAGGTGGGGAGGGAAAGGAGGGTGTGAGCATTGACAGCTGCCAGTGACATCTGCTTCATCGCCAGTGTTTCCTTTCAGGGTGGGAATCTCGTGTGCAAAGGGGGCAGTGCAGTTCTTGGCTTTGTGCTGGTGTTGCACTGGTTTGCTTTGGATTTTTTTTTTTCCTCCTTTCCTCTTGTGCTCTTTTCCTTTCTTACACCGGTTCAATTTGTTTCCCCCTTGCCTTCTGCTTTGGATTCAGAGAGATTGTCACACGTGTTAATAGCAAAGACACGTCAGGGAGGTATTGATCGGGAGCAGGGGCAGGATGGGCATGTGGAGTGCCAGTAAGGCAGGAGATGGATGAGTCACTTGTTCAGGATGGTGGTTGGTGTTTCTGGTGTTGGGCAATTCTCATGATTCTTCATTTGAGCTCCTTCCGATGCCGTGTTGCTCTGTGAACTTGCTCACCTGCCTGCCCTGGATTTCTGAGAGGCTGTGATCACTTGAGGAGATTTATCTGAGAGGAATTACATCCCAGGATGCAGGCAGTGGGAAGTGATGCTGTGATGTCACAGGAGACAGAAGGAATTTGATGGCTTGCAAAGCAATGTAGCCACAGGAGGGAGGGAAAGACGTGGGGAAGTGAAGGTAGTGTCAGGGAGAGAAAGCCATTTCAAGAAACAGCTTAAAGAGGAGAAATAACATATGGCAATAGCCTGATTTCTGAAAGTCAGAGTGACATTGTGAGGCATCACCCAAGGGGAAAAGGGGCTGTGGGTGCTTTGAGGACAGGAAAGGCACATTTATCCCATTCCTTTGGGGTAAAAGGAGCAATTTGGTTTATCAGGCAGTGACTTGTGGGTCTCAGGAGAGCTGGAAGTTCCACTTGGAGCAGGAAGTTGGAGCTCTGCCCCACTGCAGCGAGTTCTGGGCTGCCAGCACCCCGGACAGGCTGGGGAACGAGCTGCACTGGGGGCTTCCAGGGCATGGGGAGCACAGGACGGGCTCCCAGGGCTGTTCCCTCTTCTGCTGTCCAGCCCGGGGCAATCAGAGCCTCTCTTGCCACCCCAGTCCTTGGGGAGTTGTCTGACCTGAGAGTGACGAAACTCCAGCCCCCTCCACCAGCCTTCTCTGGTAGTAAATGCTGAGCAAGCATAGAGCAGAGTCTGGGGCGGCTAAAATTAGCATAACTCTGTGTTTGGCACCCTCAGCACCTCAGCTCCCCTCTGCAACGTGGGTAAAGCAGGCTAATCTTCTCTATCCAAGTGCTTGGAGGTCAATGGATGGGATGTGCAAATTAGATGCTAATTACCCGGTATTTATTTATGATCATTATCATTGTAGCAGGCCTTTAATTCACACCTCCTGTCCTGGATCCCTGCCTGCCGAGTTGTTCCTGGTAAGGCTTTTCTCTGGGGGCTGTTTCTTTTGCCAGCCAAAGGCACTGGAAGAACAAAGCTCTTTGTGCCCAGCCCTGCCCCAACCACCCAAAACCAGGGCAAGGTCATGGCCAAAACCAGCTGCTGGCCATTCCATGGGAATTGTCCCCATGGTGTCCCTGGGGCAGTGCCTAGTACAGACTGAGCTGACTCCCTCTGGCAGCAGAAATCCATCCCACGCTGGGGCACGTTTGAAACAGTGAGTAGAGCTTAAAAACCCCCAAACTCAGCCCCCAGTCACAGAGAAGGAGGTGGAAGAGCTGTTGAAAAAGACTCTGAGAGCAGCAGGCTCTCATTTTCCGTTCCTGCACAGTCCATTTCTCGCTGTCATCCTGCCTGTCTAACCACCCCATGTCGTTTGTGGTGTCAGGACACCAGACACAGCCCTCTCTTCACATTTCCTGCTGCCACCTGCCCATTTGGACGTGTCTCAGCACCACAATATCATTACAGGTGGCTGCACCAGCTCACCTGCACAGAGGGGCTGTGGGCTCCCACTCCAGGCTTTGGAATTATCTGTTTTCCGGGTGGTTTTCCAGAGGGCTGGTAGAGCATCGTTCTCACGCTCCACCAGCACAGAGCTGGCAGAGGAAGTGGGGGCTGGCAGGATTTCTGGGGTTGGGTTGATGTCTCCCTGCCTGTAATCTCAGCTGATTCCCAAAGGTCCGAGCTGTGGGGTTGAGGTTAAACGAGGAGGAATGAAGGGCACACCCACAGCTGCCCCGCTAGGATGGATTAACAGGCAACCCCATAAAAAAAAAATAGCCTTTAATAATTCATGGGATCTGAATATGTTTATCCAGCTCTCCCCAAGGAGCGATTAGGCCGGTGCTGGGGAGGGCTCAGCCCTCCTCGCTCAGCTATTACAGGTACATTTGTTTGGGTCTTGCAGGCAATTTAGGGATTGTCAGTGGACCACGAAACCTCTTTCAAGAGCTGCATGCAATAAATGGAGTTCAATCTAGTGAGCAGCCAGCCTTGGGAGAAAAAAAACAACGCGGAAGGCTGATGCAGAGAAAACCCTGCAGCAGCTTTTCCCCCTTCTGTGTCCCCGTTCTCCCCCCTCTTGCCACCCAAAATTTTCCCTCCAGGCCCCAGGGAGGAAGAGTGCAGGGCTGCTTCAGCCCCCTGATGGGGAGGGCAATTTGTTCAGAGGGAGAAGGCTGAATGCTTCTATTCGAGTTATGGCGCATTAAAGAGATTGATAAGTGGAAATTTAATATTTTATTCCAGCAATCTGTTCCCATAATAGCTTCTCCTGCCTTGCAGGACCTTTGTCAGTCGCAGGCGAGCCATGTAGTGTGACATGTAACTATTTATTACGGGCGGTGGTTGACAGAGTAAAAAGCTGTGGTTATGGACTGCACGTGTGTGGTGGTCCTGCACGGGGAACTGGCTGTGGGTATTCGCACTTGTGTGGTCCCATCTGCGTCCTGGCCGTGGATATTCACACCTGTGTGGTCCCATCTGCGTCCTGGCCGTGGATATTCGCACCTGTGACCCCCACTTTTAACCTGGCCGTGGAAAGGGGCGTCCCAAACCTGCTGCTGCACAGCCGTGTGTCCACGCAGGAATAAAGCGTTGGCACGTGGGGATGTGCATGGATGGGGGAACACGTGTTCTTCAGGGTGCAGCAGAGCTGGGACGTGCCCTGGCCCTGTGCAGGAGACATTCACCCACTTGTGTGCTGGCTCCAGCCAGAGGAAGCGCAAGGAGAAAGGGGGAAAAATGGAAAACGGGCCTTCAAAGGAGACTCACAGAGCTGGGGGAGCAGGGAGAGCCTGTGCCAGCAGCTTTGCAGCCCTGGCCGTGGATGTGCTGCAGGCTGGGAGGGAGGAGAAGCTGGCAGGGGTTGCTGACCCCCCCGTCTGCTTGGCTTCCAGCAGGGAGTTATTTACACACCAGCAGTGCTCTCGTCCCAGCAAGGTCACTGCAAACAGCCCCTGGGGCTGGCCACAGCCTCTGCCACGCAGCACCCGCCTTGGGAAAGCCCTTTCCGGGAAGTTCTAAATCCCCAGCCTGCAGCAGGTGCTCCCAGAGCCGGGCAGATTTAGGTGGGAGGATGCAGGGCCGGGGGGGCTGAAGAGGAGCCTGGAGGGGGGGTCTGGCTGATGCTAATCTTCCGGAGTGGCCGCACATCCTGTCCGGTGGCATCTGTGCCAGCGGCCCCCGTGGGAGCAGGGCTTGATTGACAAGGGATAGGTGACCTGAGAGAGAGATTAAAACCTAAGACACGTTTGGCATCTGGCCCGAAAGCCGCCACGCTCTGAAACGCCAGCGGCAGCTGCTGAACTGCTGGATTAGTTGCCAGTGGTTTTTCCACCCCTCTGAATGGGGGGAGCAGAAACCCCCAGGAGGGAGAGGAAAGCAGGATCCCTTGAAAAGCTGGAGATGGACGTGCAGAGGTGTGAGGGGAAGGGAAAAGGTCAACAGCGCTTCGGGCTTCTCAAATTGCAGCTTTGTCCAGAGTTTTCTCCTTATCTTCGCTCGGTACACAACTTAACACAGGGACAAAGTCCTGGGATAATTTGGCGTGGACAGTTCCGGCAGGGAAAGTTTGCCATCAGCAATCTGTCTCCTAAACAAACCCCCCGGGGTCATTGCTGTGTTTGCTGGGGCCATCTGGGAGCTGGGGAGCCCCACGAATACGTTGGAATTCAGGTTCCTGTTCCTCCCTGGAGCTGCTGTTCACAGTGCAGTGGGTGTTTGGTTTTCCAAAGTAGAGGAAAATCCAGAGCCTTCTGGAAGAGCTTGGGCTGACAGTGTCCAACAGGTAATTCCTAATTGTGGAGTTTGACATTTTCCACAGGGCCTGTGGCTACAGGAGAATTCGGGCTGCTGCTGGGTTTTCCCTTGGTCCTTAGGATTGAGGGGAAAAGGATGGCAATGGGACTTAAAGGAAAAACATGTCCCCAGTAAGTAGTCTTTTAAAATATCCCAGCAGATGAGCAAAAGGGCTTTGGAAAGCTGTGTTCCCATGGATTTGCATATCACAGAAGAATTACTGGGTGTCTAAAAATACACTTTTTTCTGATCTGGGCCCTTGGTGCCCCTGGGAGCAGCCTCCTGTCCCTCTGGGTTCTCTGATGTCTAATGAGGTTTAGCTCCCACCTCTGCCAAGGATCCCACTGCAGCCTTCTCCAGGAGCTTTCTGATAGGAATAATTTCAGCTCCTTCTGTCAGGTAGCACTAAAATTGGCCAGCAGGTTCAAAAAACAGCAGATAAAGGATTGATGGACAGGTGGGATGATTTGCATGTGCCTCATTTTTATTGGAAAAGAGCCATTAAGAGAAAGATGGTGTTTTGAAAACCTGTACTTTTGTGATGGGGAAGGTTTGGGGCAGTTTGTGGCCATGCTGCCGCACGTTGAGGGCAGGAGCTGCCTGGAGCCTCGCAAAGGGATCAAAGAGAACCTGTGGGCTGGGCCAGGTGCCAGGCTGAGCCCGGGGTCACCTCCTGTCTCGCTGCTCTCCCAGCTGCTGTCCCAGAGGTCTGGCTGCTGGCACGGGGACAGGAAGCTGGGCTGAATGCAACAGCTGGCAGAGGCGGGCACGGCCAGATAGTGTTGCTGCTTTCATTCCTATTCATACAGCACTGCCTCTTTTTAGAAGGGCTGGGGGGTGGCAGGGGGGGAGGCTTTTCATGCTGGCATTAAAGCCTGGCTTGTTCCCCCTCCCTCGGCTCCGCTGTCTCCTATTTCTCCAGGCCGCTTTTCACAGCGGCTTTAATTCTCTCCAGACTCTTCCTAATGGATTTTTCACATGGGGCCCCCGAGCACGCTCAGGCATCGCACCGGTTCCCAGAAATTTCACGCCCCCCTCGGACACAAAACCAGGGGATCCTTTTCCCACACTTCCCCCTCTCTCCCCGGGGCTGCAGCGCCGCTGTGTTTGCACCCCGGACACGGAGCGGGGTGGGCACAGGGGTGGATCCCTGTTTGCGGGGCTGGCAGATGTCCTGGTCGTTAAGGGGGCTGGCTGTGGGGACAGGTGACACGCCGCTCCCCATTCTCCACCTGCCTTGTCACCCCGCAGCGCCACAGCAGCTCCGCTCCCTTCCCGGCGCATCCCGAGGGTCCGGCAGTGCCCACCCAGAGCCATCCCCTGCTTGTGCCGCCACCCAGTGCCAGTGCCGGGCTCTGGAGGGGCCAGACCCCCTCCTCCCTGGACCACTGACCCCACCTGGGGTCACCCACTTTCCCCAGAGCCCCGCTGGTCCCGGCTGCGGAGGGAGGATGAGGTGGGAGGAAGCTCTGTGGGTAAGGAGGGGGTGATTTGGGGCTGTGATCACCCCCCTGTCTTTCTTCTGCCTCCCTCCCCACGGTTTGGGGTTGTTTTTTCTGGCATGGGAACGGGGCCACGGCGAGGAGGACGGGGATGGGATGCGGGGAGAAAACAGCTCCTTCCCTGAGCGGTGTGTGAAATCCAGCAGGGATGGATGGATGGATGGATGGATGGATGGATGGATGGATGGATGGATGGATGGATGGATGGATGGATGGGTGGGTGGATGGGTGGATGGGTGGATGGGTGGATGGATGGA
>VZTX01010816.1:0-51280 GCA_013400915.1 Pardalotus punctatus
TAACTGGGCATTTAATATAAAATATTGGAACACCCCTTTTTCTGAGACCAAAGCAATAAATCATCCAGCAATAATTCCACGCCTTCTGCTCGGATATGTGCCCACACGTCCTTATAGGACGGGGAGAGGTCTTCAGATTCAGCCATCACAGCCCCAAACCCCGGGAGGGCGGGAGGGGCTGCAGGCGGGTGTGGGAGGCTTTTTCTCCTACCTGCAGGTACACGTCGGGGTCACCAGTTATGGTTTGATTTTCTGTTGTTCATGGGATTTGTGGAAGCAGGTAGGGAAGTCAGGGAGACAGGCTTCAAGATGGCAAAGAAGAAGGTTTTATTTACAAGAACTTCTTTTTATACACAGTAATAAACAAGTGTCTATTGGCCAAAGACAATCCACCTCCCAAGATCTATTGGTCAAGGCTTGTACACATCTAACACAACACACAGATTACAAGTACAGTTTATCTATATTCTCCGTGAGAGAGAAAGGAAAATTCTAAAACAGTGTAACTACACAAAATCACAAAAGTTTTGTGGTTGCCTTTAAGCATTCATTATCAGTGAGAGTGAGAAAAGATATGCATTTCAGAGTCACAACCAACATGCACAGAAACCCACAGATACCTGAGAAGTCATTACAGAGAGAATGGAGCCAAGCTCATCTCTTTTGGGAAAGATGGTAAAACAACATCAAACAGCAACAAAGTGTGGCTTAGTACACTCTGTCTCAACCTGAAGAAAATTCTCTTGACTAGCAGTTGTCACTGAAAAGTATTTCCCAGAGAACTTGTTGAATCTCCATCCTTGGATGTTTTAAAGACTTGTCTAGACAAAGACACACTTGTCCTTTTCTACCATTGGTGATAGTCCTGCTTCAGGTGCATGGTTGCTATGACATCAAGAGGGATCCCATCAAATCAACCATTCTGTGACTGGGTGACAATATTAAAAATTACATTACACAGCTCAAAAGTGACAATGAGTTTGTAGTGGAGTGACAAATAGAGTCAGGAGTTAAACTTCTGTCATCACCAAAATCCCAGTCTTGCATCATGGTTCAGTCTTCACATTTGGCATTGTTCTTTTTTGCTGGAAGGGGTGTGAAAGTTTGTGTTATCCTTCACTGATATATGCTGTAGTTGGATAGATCTCTTTGGAAAGAGAAAAAATATTCCTTTTTCCTGAAAGCAGATGAGACTGGGCAGACAGAAATGTTTCACATTAAGATCACCTTCTGGAATACATAGGCTAAAGATGATCCATGAGTGACAGGGTTCAGTGCCTACAGCACAATGCATTGTCTAGAAAAATTCAAATTCATAGCAAATCTACACATCATTGCAAGCAGGTGAACTGAGGATAAAAGTAACAGGAATTGACCTGTCCAGCAAAAGGGAAGCTGAGGATTTCTTTATTATATTGCCTTATGAAACATATTTGACTTTACCTTTTAAAGTTTATTTTTCTGATCTACCACACTGTAACTTATATTAAAATGTTCATGAATTTTTTGTTATGTTCATCTTTTAGAGAGCAGACCCTCCAGATCCACTTTCTTCCATCATGTCATTAAAAACATTGTTTTATCAATGGGTAGCAGATGTCTTTTCCCAAGGTTCATTTACAGACAAAGACAGACTGTTACAGGTTTATTGTTAGAGACTGAAGGAGAGAGAGAACACAGATGTTCTCTTGTTGAGATCCATTTGATTAGAAGGAGAGAACAATCCATAGATGTTTTTGCAAGTAAATGGCAAGAACATCCAAAAACTTAGGACTAATAGGAGATTTAAAACATTCAGACCTGGGCAGAATAAGAAAGATAAATAAGATGAAATTGACTTTTTTTTTTTTTTTATGACACATTTTACTAAGCTTTGTAAATAGGGTTATGGAGAGGTTGAGAAAATGGGAAAATATATGTTAAAGCAGGGTAATTTTGTGAAGAATAATAAATGTGTACTGAGAAATTGTAATTAAATCTGAGGAATAATTAAAAAATTGAAACTATATTTGGCTCATCAGTAATCTAAAACAAGAATAATCAAAATATGTAGAAAATGGAAATAAAGTTGAGACAAATATGAAAGTATTTCATGACTCTGTGGAGATAAATGCAAACATGAAAGCAATATAAATTAGTTGATTATTGAGCTAAAAACAGTATACCTAGGAGAAGCCTTCTAACAGAGAGGGAAAGAAATTACTGATAAATGAAGACAACCAGGATGCATTATGTAATTTTTGAAAAAAAGTTTCACACACATTTAGATAAACCAGGTCCTGTTTGACCAACCTGCTATCTGATGACTGGGTAACCTACCTGTGGATGAGGGAAAAGCTATGGATGTGTCTTCCTGCACTCCAGAAAAGCCTTTCATATCATGTCCCATGGCAACTCCTGGAAAAGCTGCAGCCCAGGGCCTGGACAGGTTCCCTCTGCTCTGGGTGAAGAACTGGCTGATGGCAGGGCCCAGAGTGGGGAGGGATGGTGCCACATCCAGCTGGGAGCTGGTCATTGTGGTGTCCCCAGGGGTCAGTGTTGGGGTCAGTCCTGTTTGATGTCTTTATTGGTGATCCTGGCAAGGGGATTGAGTCTACCTCAAGCTGGGTGGGAGTGTGGCTCTGCTGGAGAGCAGGAAGGCTCTGCAGAGGGATCTGGACAGGCTGGATCTATGGGCTGAGGTCAGCGGTGTGAAGGGCAGCAGGGCCAAGGGCTGGGTCCTGCCCTTGGGTCACACCAACTCCTGCAGCTTCAGGCTGGGCAGAGGGGCTGGGAAGTGCCCACAGGGAAAGGCCCTGGCCATGCTGGTGCCAGCAGCTGGACATCAGGGGTGCCCAGGTGGGCAAGAGGCCAGTGAATAATATCCTGACTCATTATCACAACCAGCGCGACCAGCACAACCAGGGCAGCAACTGTACCTCTGTACTCAACACTGTTGAGGCTGCACCTCAAATCCTGTGTTCATTTCTGGACCCCTCAGTATAAGAAAGACATGGAGGAGCTGTAGCTGCGGAAGGATCAAGACACCAAGTAATATGAGGAGCAGCTGAGGGAGCTGGGAGGGGCTCAGCCTGGAGCAAAGGAGGCTCAGGGGGGACCTTGTGGCTCTGCAGAACTCTGTGACAGGAGAGGGCAGACAGGGAGGTTGGCCTTTGCTCCCAGGGAACAGGGACACGATGAGAGGAAATGGCCTTCAGCTGCAGCAGGGGAGGGTCAGGTAGGACATCATGAGAATTTCTTCACAGAAATGGTTGCTAAGCATTGGAAGGGTCTGCTCAGAGAGGTGATCAAGTCCCTATCCCTAGAGGTGTTCAAGAAACAGCCAGACATGTCACTTAGTGCTGTGGTCAGGCTGACCACGTGGTGATCAGTCAAAGGTTGGACTTGATGATCTAGGAGATTTTTCAACATTAAGGATTCTGTGTTTCTGTGATTCTATGAAAAAGTCTTTCAGTTATTTGATTAAAAGGTAGGAAACCCTAATATTTCATCAATGGAAAAATATCTAAGAAAAAAAAAATTTAAACTACACAATCAAGTCAAATATATTTAAGGCAGTATGTAAGAAATCTTTCTGTCATTAGGTTTGAGAATGCCTGGAAATATAAATGCAAATATCTCTATTTATTTAATAATGCATTTTTTCTTATCTATGTAAGAAAAACAAAGCAGGGTAAACTGATCATCATCAGTCACTGTAATTTAAGTCCTAAGAAAAATGATGGAGCACATAAGCAGTGACATATAAAACCATAAAGGAATAAGGAGATGATCAGCATCCATCAAGAATTTGTTGAAAACAAGCAAGTCAAAGCAATGTATGTTACTTCTGAGAAATTCTTCAAGGTTCCCTTGGGTGCAAACAGCCTAAATGCTTGATGCATCTGGCAAAGTTTGCATAATAAAAGTTATGATCACACTGAGTTAAAAAGTTATTGTGTCAGAAGAGAATAATGGAGTTCAGCTCTCAAACTGATGCAAAACCCCTTCGTGCTGTTCAATAAAGACTGGTGGGAAGGAGACACCATATACGCCAGATGGATCATGATTGACTAAAACAGCAGCTCTGTAGATAATATTCTAAATTTTAGAATAGTCTCAGTGGATAGAAGTAGTATCAGCCTTAAATTACAGCAAAGATAACTCTGCTTCAATATTAAGTACAATTTTATTTTTAATTAGAGAGATCATCTTAAGTAGACTGTGAATCATTAACAGATTGCACAAAGTGGATATGGTTTTCACACCATCAAGGGTCTTTAAGAACAAATTAGACAGACATCCATCAGAAATAGCATAGAAATAGCTGATCTTGCCTTAGGGAAGGGGAATACACTGGGGACAGCTATTGTATCAATCAATTCTGTGCCTCAAGCACTGGTGCATGTATATCCCATTGTGTTGGTATATACCATTTTACTGCTGGCGACCACAAACAAAGATGTGCTGGAATATTGCTGTTGCAGTTGGCCTGAACTGGCCAAGGACATAGTGTCTTAAAAAGTGCTCATTCTTTCAAGATCAAGGACTGGAAAATGCAGACCCAGGCTGTAAAGAAAGCTGTTTTCCCCTCTGTCTTGTCATATGGCATCCACATCAAACTTCTACATTCTTAAGACTGGCACAATTAAATAGGCTACCACAAACATACATAATTGCACATAGACAAGTAATATCAGGATGATAAGATTCTGTTTGTGCTTTTGTACTTCTAAAATAGGTGTGGATAAGAGTTTTATTTTATAAACAGGGATGACGAGACCATTTTTTCTATCAGTAGAGTATATGAATGATTTGTAACAAGCATTCCACTCAATATGGAAGAAGTTTCCATAAAAATATGCAGTATAATATTCCAGCAGGCCTTTCATTGTCCATCCTTGCTCTCACCATCAATTGCAAGAGCAAAAGATGAATTGGTTTGCTTAGATGTCAAAAAGAGTCATATTGAATTACAATGTGAGCTTGTATGCTTTTAATGGATGTGTTGATGTGATAGTAATAATAATAATAGTAATAATAACACTTTGCAATTCTGTAATTGCATTCTGATTATAGTAACATGATTTACAGACACTAATTATGTGAGCCTTTCAAAGCTCTTGTAAAAAATGTGGTAGGCCCATATACAGCAATTACAATAATACTTCTCTTTCAGAAAGAATTTTCTGCAAACTTCCACATAATCTATAACAAAGAAGATACAGGAATATGAGTACTTCGTCAAAAAATAGTGTGTTGAAGATAAGATATTATTTTTATCCTTATTAAGCTACTTATTTTTCTTCCACGTCATTGTGTCACCATGCAATGAAAAGTTTAATTTTTCTTGCTTAATTTGCAAAGCAAAAGAAAGTTTGCAAATTGCAAACTTTACAGCTCATTCATAATCAATGTAAGTAGCTTATTAAATATTAATTTGTTGGGAAAATCTCAGTATCTTTCCTCTTCACTCTGTTCACTGTTTTATGTCACCTGCATGCTATTTTTTCTCTCACTTGACAGTTTGATTTCTATGGCATATTAATATGTTTGAAGTAACCACTATGCAAATAGCAAAGCTGAAATTTACTTCATATAAGGATGTTATTTCAAACCACAGCACACTTCTCACACAGTTGCTCAAATACTTAAAAAAAAAGAATGGAATAAAGAACAGTTCTCAAAACTGTAGCTGCATATGCATGCATACTAGGAATGAACTCTTAGGTTTACGTCTGGAAAGTTCGATCTACATTCTCCTCCAAGGCTGCACTGCCTCATGACATTCCACCATCCATTTAATTTCTTTCAGTGTAGTGTTATTCTTTCATGGAAACATTTTCTCCCTCCCTGCTGCCCTTTACCTCTACTTTGCTTTTTTGAAGCGAGACCTTTAGATTTGACAGAGATAAGATGCATTGCTTCAAAGTGAATGTTTTACAGCTTGATGCTGGTTTTCTGTATTTTTAATATTATTTTTGCTGCTCAAGGGAACTCTATGGAGTCTAAGTCTGGGTGTCAGAAGTAAGAGAGTTTTTTTGGTGAGATATTGGACCAATAAGTAAACTTTGCGGTGAGTTCACATATGGCACAGCCCTTCCATTTCTGCCTTTCAAGGAAAGCAGCATCTGCTTGGTCAGAGCCATGGGCTAACTTCTAAGCTCCTCTAGTACCATCAACGAAAAATAAAACAAATGGTCATATTATGGGAAATTTTGAAGGACATTATGGCCAGTTGATAAAATCCACCCTACTTTATCTATTTCTATGTCTTTACCTCACTGCAGGACAAATTTCTACTGAATTTGATGCAATGAATTAAAATTACAAAATTCCCAAACTTATATTTCCTTCACAAGAAATCCAACAGAAAAACAACATTCTTAGGTTTTCTCATCTTCCCTTTATCTTTAGCAAGAAGAAGTTATACAATATATCTCTTTTTTTCTTTTTTTTAATTTAAAATTTTTGTATTAGCTACTTATTAAAAAATATTTCTATATCTATAAAATCCCTCAATGTAGCTTAAAGTAAACATAAAGATACAGATAGAATACAGATTTCTCTGCTCATTTAAAAAAAACCAACCTGTTTTATTTCTCATCTACTTAGATGAATCCCATGGGTAAACAGTAACACAAAACCTATTTAGCTTTGTGATTTTCTAATCCCAACAGCTGCATTAGGTAGTCTTTCACTAGTTTCATGTATGTCTTTTTTATTGTCTGCATCAGAGCAAAAATATGGCTAATAAGTATTGATTTCAAACAAAGTAGAACAGAGAGATATCCCAAACAGTGTTTTGTAAAATGAGGGGTTTAAACTCAATGTAAGAAGTAAGCTGCAGTGAAACAAACAAAAAGAAAAGGAATGCTTGGGGATGTCTTCCAACTCAAGATATTCCATGACTTTATGACCCTGGATTATGATTAAAACCTATATACTTTCCTAGTAGCAATACATTTGATTAACTCAACAGGGCTTTGGAAAGAAATAATTCACTGCCTTTAATCAATTTCTGAAACCTTTTTCACAGGACGCCACCTAAACTCTTCCATAGTTATATGGACAACACACAGTCATCTAAAGATAGGTACTGAATGAAAATTATCAAGGCACTGAAGGTCTTAAACTGACTTTGAAACCACTGTGAATAGACATAAAAACATATGGTGTTTCAAGTGATTCTGATTTTAACAAGAACACCAATTCCCATTATGTATTTTTTGCTGAGTCCATTTAAACAAAAGTGCATTGTAACAAACTGAAGATTATTTAAAATGGTGAAAAAGGCTCCTACCTGAAGACTATTGAACTACTGCTGCTAGTTGGGAAAAATTCTCATTAGAGAAACAAACATTAGAGCAAGGGAAACAAAATCTCAGCCTGATTGCAGTATAAAAAGATGTAAGGAAACGTGCAAATGACAGAATGTGTATTTGAAGATGATGAAAAAATAGAGCCAGAAAGCAATAGTCAAGAATTTGACAATACATGTGTGAGTTATTTAAGGGTTTGCTTTCAAAATAGCAAAATTATTTAACAGAGTGCCAGTTAAAAGCAGCCCCAGTAAGAAAAAAATGTTTTTTAAAATTACAAAAAGAGGACAAGCTGTTCCTTTAAAGAGCCATCAGTGTCCATGGAAAGTAGAGCTGTTGTGACTAGAAAATATTAAGGGAGAACCTGGGGTGGGTCAAGTGCTCATAATTGTATTAGGAAACTAGAAAAAAAAATAAAAAATTGTTCCATAAAATGGAACTTTTGGTGGTGGGTGATGAAGGAGAGGCTAAATCACAACATTTTTAGGTCCATCTCCCAGTTTATCACAGATGAACAAATAGAGCAGGATGACATCCTTGCTGCTTCCACACTTCACTTCACTAACTGTGGGTTTGGAGGTGAAATCAGAAATAAATCTAGACCTCTCTGTTCATACCTGAAAATTAGGATTATGTAATTTGTGAGAAAGAGAGAATTTGGAGCTTGTTTTGTTCTCAAATACAATGTTTATGACATTAAGAAAGTGTTTACCAATAGCTGCAGTCAAAAAGTGAGTGCTGGAAGTCATGGAATTATTTCTGGACAAATTATATGAATGATGATGGTCCTCAGAATATAAACTGGAAGTTATTCCCTTTTCTGCTTCCAGTGTTCTTATCCTGGAATAGGATGTCTTCTGAATGCTGTTATCATGAGGAATTAATAACAAAGAGTAAGAATTAGCGTTCATCTTTGGTCCTGAATCCAGTGTCCTCTAAAGTTGAAAATTAACTTTGGTTTAGACACGCAGAGTGGGAATCATGATGCCAGGAGAAATCTGAGTAAATATGAATAAAATCGTTTTACAATAGCCAGATATCATAAGCCTGGCCATAAACTATGGTCCTACCTGACAAACATCTCTGTCAGATTCTTCTGTTGTATCTGGCAGATAATTTCACTCAGTCCTGAATTATTTTTAATCTTTCTAAAAGACTGTTCTTTTCCTCTGGAGCAGTCTTCTTCATCCACTTTCATCCATCTTGGGAAAATGCAGTAGTTTTTTTAAATTTTTTTTTCACATTTTCCAGAACTCTAACTCAGCGAGTCTGAAACCCTATAGTTCAGAGTATTTTATTTCAAATTCTATCTACTGGCAGAGCCTGATGTTCCTAATGTATATATAAGCAGAAGCAAACCCATTCTGTTTCCCAAGATGCAGTCAATTAAATTCTTGCTTCATCCTTTTAAATGTTATGCTGCCCTTTCTTTACTTTCCAGAAGAAGTGAGAAGAAATTTATTTTCCTCTGTGCTTCGAGCAGTGCAATCCGCAATAGTGCTGGTAGGACATTGAGTTAAATCCTGCACCCTGTGAGAATGCAATTATCATGCCATCAGAAAAAGCACTTCATTTTTCAGAGGGACACAGCAAGTTCAGATAACGTTTGACATCTTCATCATTGGCTGGTTTAAAACACTACATTACAGAGCCAAAATGTTGTATTTATTTTCTTTTTTTTTAATGTCAGTCTTTCAAAATAGCACCGTGTCCTATAATTAAATCTATCACAACATGTATTTTATAGACCTCAGATTTGTAGTAGTGATTTAATGGCTTATTTTGTGTTCATTTCTCCCTCTTGTGGCAGATCTCAGCAAGGAAAAAGATTGCTATTTACAAATAAATTGAAATGAACATTATCTATTTCTAACATCAGGATGGTTTGGGGTATATTTAAGTTACGGACTGTTATGAAGAATATAATTTGATGTTCCCAACTTAACAGTACACATTTATAACGTATAGCACACAAATACTATAATTTCATTAGACCTTACCCATCATAACTCTCACTGTTAAATGATTGTGCAGGTTATGCTGTTCGAAGGACATGTGAAAATTAAATAATTTTATAAGAAACCTTTTGAAAGTAGAAGATTTTTATATTTTTCTATTTGCATACTTGACGTTTATTTGCATTTGAATGTTGTCATATTAATAGCAGTTTGCCTGTAGGGTAAAAAAATGGTACTGAATATCAGTGCATGGTAAAGTACTATAACAGAAAGCTTTATTGAACTTCACGCTGTCTCACTGTGTAAAAGATCTGCAAATCTATGGATTTCTCCCAAAGGGCAAAATATATTTTCAAAAAGCTATTTCTTCAGTTTGTTCCACTCACGTATTTGACATCCTTTTATACAGATCAAGTTATATTGTTTCACTGTCAGTCTAATTTGGTGTTAGACCTTTCGGATGACATTCTGATAAATAAAAGATTAATGGAAATGAAAAATTTGGTCTCAAAAAAACCCAAACAACCTAAGAAGGCCACCAACCCCAAAATTTGTAAGTATGACCATAAAAGTGAGTCAGAAGATGACTCTGACTAAAATTATGTATAAGGTGGGGTGGATTTTTTTTAGGGTTGCACATACATGTGTGTAAAGAGAGAGATGTTCATCAATAATTTTCTTTTCTTCTGTGCAGACTGGCAGACATGTGTTTAGAGAGACAGGAGAGGAGAAAATACCCTCAAGTTGTGCCAGGAGAACTTTATATTAGATATTAGGGAAAATCTCTTCACCCAAAATGCTGTTAAGCTCTGGCTCAACTGTCCAGGCAGTGATGGAGTCACCACCCCTGCAGAGATTTAGAAGACGTGTAGATGTGTCACCTGGGGACATGGTTTGATGGTGGCCTTGGCAGTGCTGAGTAAATGGTTGGACTCAGTCTTAGAGTCTTTTCCAACTTAAATGATTGGAAAAATCCATGATTTACAGAGAAGTGGTGGCAAAGAAGTGAGGGTTCTGATGCCTTGGACTGGGTCTTCATTTTGGACTGTGGCTCATGGTGGGTTCTTTTTGTCCCAGTGGGAGTGGTCCCGAGCCAGCACATGGGGAGCCAAACAAGGCCAGTACCAGTGAAATCTGCATCCTTTCCTCATGCACCACATCCTGCAGGCAGTGGGGTATCTGTCTACCACTCTGTGAAGTAATTTCTAAGAGTGTTTTAAAATGTCCAGTGCATCTAATAGAAGTGAGATATGTAACAGATAACCTACTTGCCTCCTTTTGGAGGAATCACAGATTCCTGGATCACTTTATTCTCAAAGCATGCTGGAATTCTCCACAGGGGCTGCTCAATCAAGCTCTGGTGGAGGAGATTAACCTTGGAATTATAACACATTTATGTGTGCATTAACAGTATCTCCACTAAATCATTGGGAACTAAGACTGTATCTCAAGAAGATGACTATCTTTTACCTCTGAATCTAGCCCTGGATCATACCCTAATGTACCTTAAACATGCCATCTTAATGATCAGCTTAAGTTTGCAAAAGCTATGGACATGCATTGCATTCAAAACAGCTTTAAAAAGAGGAGGCTCACAGCTCTCTTGAAAAGAAAGCTCAAAAGGCAAAAAGTGCCTTCTGCAAAATCTGGTTAAGAAAAATTTTTAAAGGAGTCATTGTTTCCTATTAATCATTCAAGATTCAGTGATTAATATTGGAACACAAACATTCCTGATAATGCCTTTAACACCCTTTTAGCAATTTTCAATTTTTTCACTTGAGAGTTGTTGCCTGACATTGCTTGTTCATCTGTTTAGGTCATCTGTTCCTCACTATGGCAACTAGGAAATTACTGTACATGTGATCAGAAGTTTCAATGCATTTATTTTCCTTTCTGTTGTCTCTAAGGTGAAGAAATTAGGGTTGTCTTACAAGAAGAAAACAGAAAGGTGTGTAGCCAAACTTATTTCTGTGTGAGTAGAAGGGTCCCAATCATAGTTCACCACCATCTGAAGTTGAATGTATGCCTGTTTTCTCACAGTCTCCCTCTGGCTGCTAGTTTCATGTTTTCAAAAAGCTGAGTGAGAGGGAAATCTTTTCCTTGAACTGTTAGCCTGTTTTGCTGGGAGATTTAAAGCCTCAGACCTTGACCTTCTTCATTTTGATCTGTATTAACAGAGTGGACAGAATTTTGGTTTGAAGATCTGTGATTTTGCTCGTACAAGGAATAAAATAAACCGTTTTAGAGATTACAGCATCTGTTTTTGCTTGACTGAGCCAACCCATGTGGGACAAGTAAGTGTTTGCCATGATGCTTTAGGTCAGAGACTGGAGGAGCTTCAAAGGCTGCAGAGAATTGAGTTAGTTTTATGGACCCTGGTTTTGATTTAGAGAGCCAATACAAACATTATTGTAACTTCTTTATGTTTACTATAAGCTCTTTTAAAAATGCATGGAAGCAAAGCTCCATTCTGCCATAATGAGACACAACACACTGTGGCTATATAAAAATGATGCATTGAAATGCATTCTTCAGAAAATAGCTTCTGAAAAATGTAGGCTTTAGGACCATTGCCATCATGTACTGCTCATAAAAGTTCCAATTAAACATTAAATTACAAATATATCTTTTTTTATTATTATTATTTGAAGTAAACAGAACTTTTTGAAGCTTTGTTTTAACTTTGAGATTTTCTTGCTTCTGGAATAAGCCTATTTTATTAAAGCTTTTTTACAATGAGCTTTTTATCAGATGTGCAGCTAGCTTGTAAACCCTAGGGGTTCATATACGAGGGGACAAATCTCTTCAAGGTTTGACTGAAGCCTGTTAAAAGCTTACCATTATTTTCCTGTTAGATCAGAACTAATATTGTAAAGACCTTTTAGACCTCTGCTACTGTATCACCCCAGGTAAGAAGTGAAGTGGAAGTGAAGAAATATGATAATTTGAGCTGAGAGAGACAAGCTACAAAAATAATTTTTTGAGCAAGAGAAGAAAAATAAAGCACTGTTAAAGACTTCTTTTTAGTAACATTTCAGCAATAAATTTTGTTTTATAACAATATCTTGAAGCACCTTTTTCTTTCTTAATCTCTTATTATTAACATTTATTTCATGCTGCAGGCAGAACAGAAAGTGGCAAGAATTTTTTATTGTCTTGGGCCTAATACAATTGACAGGTTGATGCCGAAGATAATCACTACACTACTCTTTTCTTGCTCTGGGAATTGGAGTGATAACTAGAGAAGACTTGGTTCTTTGTCCTCCTGAGTCTTCAAGGTCCCCATGTTCCTGCCAGGCCTCCCAAACATCACCATAATGTCAGCTGGATCAGTTCTCAACCAGCCTTGAGCTCAGCACCAGCACCAGGGGCACCTAAGCAGAGTGAAATTGGTACTAATCGGGGCATTTTGGGCTGAATCATGTCTTTAGAATGCTGCTGCCATCCAATGACACAATTTGGTACTTCTGTACTGCTTGTGTGCACAAGGATCTGCTGCCAGCAGTTATGTAATGAAATAGGGAGGCAGAGAAGTCATTGTTCCTCATGTTCCGCTTTTTCTGCTAAGGCTGTAAAATAGGAACTCTTTATTTTTTCTTCTTCTTCTTCCTCGTCTCTTTTTATTTTTTAAACCATGCAACTTTTATGAGAAACAGCTGTTTTCAAAATTATGAAATACAGCACTGCCCTTATGCCATGAACACATCCATTTTATATGATGTGACATCAGGCTGTTGCTGCAGAGCACAGACTCCTTGCCTTTCACATGTCTTCCTGCAAAGACTCTCACCTAATTTTTTGCATCAAATACTTCAGCAAATTCTTTGGAATACTTAAGCAGCACCCTGTATTTTTCTAAAACAACCTCGTCTAGATCAGCAGATTAGATAGTGTCCAACTATATTCTTACCTTTCCTGGCAGGATTGTCCACACTGAAAAGACAAATTCCTGGGCTTCGCTAAAGAGAAGTAATAGATAAAGTTATATTGCAATGGTTATAATAATGTTTAGTTAAGCATGGATTTATAGGGACAGAATCAGTCATTATCTAAACAGAGGAAGAATCCTGTTAAAATGGATGTCTTGTTTAATCCACTTTACAAAAAATTTTCTAGGTACCTCTGGTCAATGCATTAGAATGCAATTCTTCTGAGTGATTAAAATGCCTTTTTTTCTAGTTTCTTCAGCACCAATTATTACATAGCAATAGTCATATTATTGATGAAACTTCATTGTACAATGCACCGTTAAGTAAAACTAAGTCTTACAAACAGTATAAAGTCACCGTTTATAACGTCATACCTTTATTTATAAAAATGTCATATCTTCATTTTTATTTTGAACCTCGGTAAGCGCAGTCCTCACTCCAGTGAATGTTACATCTTAGCATGTCCACAATACTGCTTGATTGCAACAAAAAAATTTTCTAACTGCTATTTGCCCCATTTTTCTGCAAAGTTGAATCATTTCAGTGTGGTCCACAAAACTGTTTAGAAATAGTTTATCTTTCTGTAAGGTGGGTCAAATTAATTCCTTTGTCAAGTTCTTTACAACAGCCTTCTCTTTTTAACATCTAGCTAGTTGTTCTGTCATAATAATAGAGAAATTCCATCATTATCCCTACTGAGTGCTTCAGCCTATTTGTGATTTTAATCTATGTGTTTGTTCTTCTGTGAAATTATGCCAGCTATTACTATTTGGAATGTAATTAATCCTACTTCTCCTTTTTGGTGGGGAGTTCCACAGGTTAATTATGTTATTATACAATTATGCTCCAATACTTGTGAAATACTGCTTGTTTCAACCATAATTTGGCATATGTTTCCACCCCTCTTTCTATATTAACCTTCTTGTCACCACCTCCACTTTTCTGTAGCTTAAAATCCATTCTTGTGTATGATCTCGTGAGGTTTGAAAGTGGGAGCTTTATCAGCACTGAACAGTCAGCTCCAGTGTGCTTGTCTGCATCTCAATAATCACCAAAACTGATGATAAAAGAAAAACAGAGACAATTCCCCCATTTCTCTACCTTCAGTCTTATAACCATGCCAGTGAATTTTATTAAACTTACTGAGTTAAAAGTTTACATTATTTTTACTATTGATGCAGGGTTTGGACAAGTTAATACAAACTATATGACATTTATTTTTAATATCAGACTGGAAACAAAACTTTACTTTCTCTTTAAAACTTTCCTTTTATATTAGATTCCAGTGTGGGCAAAGATATGGGGCTATATTTTCGCCTACTCTGAGATGTGGTTTGAGGCCACTTTCACTTGGAGCAGAAAGCAAAGGAATTGCTGGAAGCTAGGCACTTGTAAAATGTCTTCTGGCTAATCTACCTAGAAATCTAAACCTGTCATAAAGCTTATTTCCATAAAGGAAGGTGCACAATGCTGGTAACATATCTGAAAAACCTATAAGGAATGAGCTGGTGAAAATGATGCTGGACAATGGTATGTTCTGAATAATAATGAAATTAAGGCTCTGAAAAGGTCAATCCTTGCACTTCTGAATCACATAAGCATCCTGAAAAACTAAAGACACTGACATGGTCAAAATCCTCCTGAGAATATATATCATGATTTTTGGTTCTGGACACTTCACCCAAAATATGGTCCTCCTACTTTGAAGGGAATTAAACTACCTTGTTCTATAGTCTTGTAGCAAAACCAGGAGGGAACAGTTCCATTTTCAAATAACTCAATTAACAAGAAAAACTTTAATGACCATAGTTTCCCATCCTCTTGGGGACTTTGTCACAGAACTCCTATCAGATTCAGGGTTGACATTTCTTGTACTTTCTTTTGAAATACGCCTTAAATATTTTTCCTGCAAAAGCAAGACACCAAGGAAGCAGAAAAATTCAGAGTGAAAGTGGAAACACCCTTTCTTGTGTGCGCTGCTGAAGCCTTCAAAACACAGCTAATCTTGTACATCATCAAATACAATAACCAGATATGATAGATAAATTTAAAAGGAGAAAGAAGACAACAAATTAATTTTCCTCTTTCAGTGTGCTGCTTATCTGCAATTAAACAAAGCCCCCCTCAGAGGCAGGGTGCTGCAGCCCCAGGGATATCAGCAGTGGCCACTGATGAAATCTGCTGGGAATGTGCTCCATGACTCCAAGAACTGGGACAGCATGGGGATCACGAATAGAGGCATCAGACCAGATACACAGCTGAGGGAGAAAATGACTGAAATGAGATTGACTGAACAGCTGTAGCTGAAACTTTGGAGCTCAATTTACCTCTCCACAGGTCTTTTTTCTTCATCTTGTCAAAATTTACATTCTCCCTAGATGACTCGGTATGAAACCTAACTAAATATCCAGCTCCAGAGCAAGGGTTTACCAGACAGAAGATATCACTGGCATGGGCGTGAGCTGACAGGAGGAGAGGGAAAGTGCTGCGGAAACCAGGCCTTTCTCTGTCACTGCTTCCAGCATGCTTACTTTTGGGAAGTGTCATGGAAGGTCATCCATCTTTTTTTTATCAAACTAAAATATATTTATCAGCCTGTAACTGTCACCAAGGTACATCAAGAGAGAGGAAAACTGATGACTCCCCATGGCTATAATTGCTGCTTGTGTCTAGTTCTTATAGCACTGTAAATTATTTCATACTTCAGCTATTCCATATGAAAAAATTTTGTGCACATAAGTAATCTGTGAGAAAAGATATATGTATATGTATATGTATATGTGTATAGCCTAATTTTACATATGGTTTTAGGCATTTATGAATTTTAAATTGTAGCTTGGAAAAATAATCTAGTTTGGAGGAAGGAAGCTCTGTCTTTTCATTCTGTTTCCTTTTTTTTTTAAAGTTGAAGGCATTATGAATCCAGCTGTCTTCAACACGTCTTGATGAGAAAGCTTGGAAAATGGTATGTTGACAGTTTTCTTGCATCTTATGATACTCTGTGCTTTTGCTTTAAAATAAAATGAGAGTCAAGATTCAGAATATTGTTATTTTCAATGGAATTTACAAATACAATACCACGGCAAAGCTAGGAAGCAGTCAAAAGAAGGACACAAAAGATACGGAAACCTAAAGCTAAGCAAATGCAACTAAGGTTATTGAAGTTTTTCTCATTGTTTTCCAAATTAAACTCAAGACTTTTAAAATAATCTGTCTGAATTTTTGATGTTTCATTCTGGAGATTATGTAAATAAAGCTCAAGTTTTGTATTTTACAAGACAAAGAATGGTAACTTCACATCAGTGGAATATAAAGTCCAGATTTCCTACAGGGACAAAGACATGATAAATTTTTTACATATTGATCAAATTTTACCTCAAGCAAGAAAGGCTCTGCTCTAATTAGTTTTATTTTACAGTCCTCATTTCATTTGTCTCCCTCTGTGTGCTCAGTGTGATGATCAAAAATCAAAGTCACATGGTAATTCTGTTAAATATGTTAATTCTGTTAGATATCTACAATGACAAAGGAGATTGTCAGGAGGAAAAAAGTCTTTGTTGATGATTATGTTCACAAAGGGGGAAGTTCAAAAGCTGGAAGGGTAAAATTACATCAATCAGAAATGATTAAAAAAAACCTCTTAATGACGGCAAATAACAGTGGAACTAATTGTTTACAGAAGAATACAGGCATTTTCATCAGAGTCTTTAGATTGTGACTTTATGTACCTTTTGGAAAGATGTTCTTTGGGTCAGGTACACATCGCTGATGTCGGGAAAAGGCACAACAGCAGCTCCCACTGGATTATATCAGCTGATGGGTTCAGGTCTCTTTTCACAAAGGTGCTACCAAATGCCATACATTTAAAAAACTCCATAATGGTTTACACAACATAATGTTACACTCCAATATGTGCATGTGCGAGGAAGTGTGTGTAAACCTCACTGTTTATAGTTACAAGGGTGTGGTTTGAGACACATGTTTGATTACCCAGCCCTTGGCTAACCACTCTTTGGAGGTCTGCTTTCAGTGGTTCATGAAACATTAATATAGGGTGTGCTATAGGAGCTGAGATTTTCCTTTTTTAATAGTGCGTTAGGCTCCAATATACATTACATGTGACAAATCAGAGAACTGGAACACGTAACACGTTTCTTAAATATCTGTGACCAATGGAAGCCCCACGTGTCAAATATGAGAGTAATAATATATTATTGTGGCAGCGTAAAGATATTTTTTATACATATCTTTTAAAAGCAGTTTAGAAATATGATTGCATTTAGTAGGGGTGTGTTTTTACATGAATTTGAGATGTTTTGCATTCAATAGACTGCAGTATATGTTTCTATTTCATGTCTTTGCTTTTCTATCTGTTTCAAGATTGAATGAAAATCAATGATCCTCAGCAACAGGTGAATCCTTTTAACACTTAGAAAGGAAGTCAAATAAACACAGAGGTGGGTGTCATAGCAATATTTACAAATGGAAAACACCAGAGGGTAGTATTTATTTATTTTCCAATATATTTGGAAACAGGAACATTCGGGACGCAGAATCCAAAAGGGTACAAGTGAACACAAGAATTCCTCTCTGTCAAATATAACCTACTACTGTTGGTGAGAATGTGAGAAAGGTGAGGTTTGGATCATATGAGATATCAAGACAAGACTGAGAAGTATAATATTGTTAAGGAAAAAAAAGATAAGCACTAAATTGGTAAGTGTTGCTTCTCCAGCAGCTCTGAATTATTAACACCACAGAAGAAAAGCACTGAAATCTTGAGAGCTATTTTGCAGAGCTGAAATGAATAATTTAGGAAAGCTATTGTCTGCTGTCTCCTTGTTATTAAATATAGAGTTGGAAATGACTGAAAATGATTGGGAGCAACAAAGCAAAGGCTATTGAAACAGCACCTTTGCACAGCTTTGGGCTTCTTTGCTTGAGCTGGGGTGTGCTGTTAAACTCAACTACAGGAGAAAACAGTTTCTCTAGCACTTAATCTGGGTGCTTGGTTGGATACTTACCTACTCATATTGTTAGAATAGTCCTTTGTCAAACAACAGCCCTAGAAGTTTACAGTACAAAGTGATTGGCTGATTATGTTTACTGTTGTAAAAACACAAGCCATGAACCAAGGTTTTCAATCGTAGGGGTCTGGAGTTCAACCTCTAAATTTATTTATAACTTTTTTCTTCTAGTTTTCAGATTTACCTGTTAGAAAATAAAGAAATCTAAGTCTTTTGGGTTACCTTCTTTTGATGCTTTGGGTAATCTCAATTTCAAGTACACATGAGTTGGCCGTGAAAATTGCTACCAGCTAGATTTTTTCACTGGGTATACATATGCTATGAGATACAGTATGTTTTTGTTTTTTTTCCTATAGTCACATTTTCAGGAAACAAGGGTCCATTTTGTGACAGAAGTAGAACAGATAGCCTTTGGTTACAATTGTGTAGTTAAACTTCTTTTAGAAAAAGGCTTTATGCAATGCTTTTTTACTTTTTTCTATAGTATTTATGTCCGTAAAAAACAGTTATAACAACCAGTAACCCGAGCTTGGATGAAGTTCATCTCAGTAGCAAGCTGAAATATGTGCAATTGTTACACACATCTTGTAAATTTTTGCTAAGGGCTCTGATTCATCCCCACTTACTTTTATGCTAGACTGTACCACTCAGACTGGGAACCTTCTCACCAGCTCTCTTTAAGTCCCAAATAAATTGAGTAAGCAGCAACATTTTCCTTCCCTGCTCTTGGTTCCATGACTATAGCATGACCATATATACTATATCAACCATTTATTATCTCAAGAAAAGCATTTAGGGAGTATTTTAGGGAGTTGGACTCAATGATTCTTATGGATCCCTTTCATTTGGGATATTCTATGTTTATGTTGTTCCTTATGGTTTGTAAAGGAAGGCGATTTACTTTAAAGGCAATAGCAAAGCCAAATTCTGAAATGACAAGACAGTGAAGTACTTAAAGCTCAGTTAAATTGTCAAAAATGTGCAATGACCAGGAGCTGTCATTAACTGAAGAAAAAGGACTGAAGTCTTTTGAGGTAGTGCAAGGGCTGTCAATAAATGGTTCTACACTTGCTCAATCTCAAAGCAAATGAGCCTGGACAGTAAGAGTGTCTTGTCTTTGTAACCATGAATTAGTGGAAAGGACTGCAGGCAACTGAAAGAATCTAAGCCCCAGGAAAGTTTTGAAAAATTGAGGTATTATCCAACAGAACATGAGCTTTAATACTCAAAGAAGAAAAACAACATCTCAGATGTTCACAGCTCTAACATCTGGTACCCAGCTAAAACCCACTGCCAAGGACTGCTGCACATTTTTTTCCCTGTTGCATTTAATGAAAAACCCCCACATGCCTAAATTGCAGGACTTGTTTTAGAGGTGTACATGGGAACAAAGTGCAGTGATGGGCCAAAACCAAATAAAAGACCAGCCAAAGTCAGTAAGTCCTTTAAAACAGGTAACTGCACTCTAGAAAAGTGCAGAATTCAGTTCTTCATCTTTACAATTCTTTTTTAGCTTTTTGAACATGAGCACAAGCAATTTCCATTCTTCTCTCTTTATTGTGTGCACAGCACACATCACAGATATAATGCTTACTTATCCCTCAAGGTGTTGTGAGGATTAATTTGTTAATGTTCTCAGTGCATGTCAAAGATGAAAGCTCAGTCTAAGTGTTAAGCATTTGTGTATTCACAGTCACCAGAAATACACATTCTCCACAAGAAAGATGAAAAGTAGTACAGTTTTCTAGCTGTGTCTGATTTCCAGAAATGAAACTCTTTATTATATAGAAAATCTGCAAAATTACTTCTCAATAGTTGAACTATTTAGAGACAATATTGTGTAACACACCCAAATGTCTATTTCTGTTTTGAAGCCTGAATGAAGGAATCATTGGAAAGCTGCTGATTCCACTAGGAGAAAAGAAAGAAAAGATGACTTATGTGAGATTACAGTGGAAATGAGGTGAAGAAAGTGTTCTACTTGGAGTTTATAATCCAAAGAGTATTTAAGATGTTTATACCTTATATTTTCCCCCAGGATTCTGCCACTTATGTTATTTCTTACTGTTCATTTTGTGTAGTAGTTCTTGATCTAAACCTTAGCATAGGCATTGTCACATTTTACTCACTGCAGTTGTTTGTGATTAAAACTATATTTTGCCAGAAGCAAAATGAGGGTATTTGAACATTTTTCACAGATCAAAGAGGAGTAACAGAATTAAAAATAAATGCTAAACTATGCTACTGTGTGAGGTAATGGAGATAAAATCAAACTTATTTTATACTGCAATGCCATAAACTCTGTTTTTGTCAGTGTAAAATAAATGGATTAGGAATGTGTCTTCCAATATTTTATTGTTTCAGAATTTATTCTGAAGTGAGTATTTGGGTTATTATCAGGATAAAGACATCAGATTTTATATACATGTACATAAATAAATATATCTAGATATATAAAGCTTATATACACCTAGACAAACATATCAAGATCACACTCATATATATGCAAATACACATATAAAAATAGATATGTGTGTGAGTATATGTATATAGATGTACATGAAATATATGACATAAATGTATATGTCATGTTTAAAGATGCGTACATTTTTGTTTATATTTGTATGCATGTTTGAGCTATCAAAATTTAACTCTAATGTGCTTTAAAATGTGAAGAAAAACACAAAACATACTTGGGTGTCTTTGTTTCTATGTACAAATATTGAGATAAGGGGCCCAGTCTCTAGTCCTTGCTCTGCCTCACAGAATGTACAGCCAATTCTGATACCAAATTTTCCAGAAAGTTTTTGGCTTTGTTATCTTTGAAATGGCTTGGATGAAGAGCTGTTTCAGGCTCATGGGAGTAGCGTTTCCAAGGATTCCTCTCTTCTCAAAGTTTTTGCTCTGCATAACCATAGTAAACATTTTCTAGTGAATATAAGAATAATTATTCAAAGGTACTGGGTTTTGGTGTCAGACTGCATGATTTGTGGTCAAAAACAAGGGGAAGAATTAAGATTTTGATTTGTCCCTTGAACCAATTTATATACTTTTCCTTTTTGGATTAAAATAATGTCTCTATGTACTTCTTTTTCCTAACTTTGTAAATAAAAACTAGGTTTATTCTGGCTCAAATGGGCTTAAAACAATGGTGATACAAACGCTGCATTTCATTCTGGAGGATATCAAACTATCCTCGTACTGCAAAACTCTCAAGAGGCTTTGAAATCTGTGAATTTTCCCTGTCTCCAATGTGCAGCTCAATCAGGAGAAATGGTATTTTTTAGAAGATTTTCCAGCCAAAGAAGCAATTGTGCTATGTAAATCACTAAGCATTTGTGAAATGTCAGTGCCCCAAGGGATTTTATTTCCAACAATTAATGCTCTTTTCCGCATTTTGACTTTTCTGCAAAGAATCAGAACAAAACTAAAAGTGCTCCATTTTATGGATAATTTCAAGACACTTTGCTTTTATTATCACTTCTCTGTTTGCTGAGTGTTTTTGAGTTTTACAGTTCATACACAATCCAATCTAAACCAGAAATGTTTGCTTTGTTTTTTTTCTACCAAATCTACAATTACAAGTTCTGTGTGTGGAGATTGTTCTTCCTTAGACATGAGCTACATCCTTGAAAATATGTACTGAATATATATGTGCCAAAAATTACAATTAAAATTTTCCACTCTAATTTCTTATCTTCAAGAAAACAAGAATTAAATGTGCTATTCTGAAATGCTGATGTGTACTAAACAGCATCTAAATTCCATAACCAAAGCCAGAGAGAAATGACTGGAGAACTGAATACAGGTAAACCATACGATTCTATGGTCAAAACCTCCTAGTGGGACGTGTCCCTGTCCATAGCATTGTGTTTGGAACTAGATGATCTTGAAGGTCTCTCCCAACATAAACTATTATTTGATTCCATGATTCTTTAATAAATTATATCAGTCGCGGAATTATGAAGATTGAATTCTATCCTCACAACACAGGCAACGGGAGATACGAGCGGCAATAGCATTAACAGAGGAAAATGGGAGTGTGCAAAAATAAAATACAATGAAATGCAAAAGCAGACTTTGTGGGCTTTACACTTTGGCACAGGTAAGCTTTGTGCTTTCAAAGTACCCAGTGACACAGGCACCTTCAATGTCACCCACTCTGAGATGTCATTTTAGGTTCATAAGCACTAAACAAACTCAGAACTGCTCAGCCTACAGAGATGAAAGCCAAGCAGAATTGTTCATCCATTTATTTACACTCTCCAGGTCATTCCTGAAATGGTCTATATATGATGAGGAGAAATAGTGACCAAAGTAGGAATGGAGCTGAGCAGCAAGGAGGAATGGGTATTACAGCGCAGCTGGATGAAGGGCTTTATGGTCTGATACTCACGAGAAACCACCCACACTATGGTCTGGACTGTTCTGTTCTTTTCCTGGCTGAAAAATCAGTGACAGCAGACCAGCAGAAATTCACCCAGCAAGTACAGGCTGCCATGTGTACCTGAGGATATACTGGTCCCTTTAACCACAGATACTTAATCAGAGTATTCTTTGAACAGCTGCACAATTTTTTCTCGTAACTTGCTTGTGCAAAATGGAATTTGAGCCCCTCCTTGGGAGTCATATATATGCACTAGTTCAATAATTGTTTGCTAACTAATTTTCTACCCCTTCATCTCACAACTTTTGACACAAAACTTGCTAAACCATAAGATTTAATAAAAATTAAAGAGTTGCAAGTGAATTATGGTTTTTACACCTGCATGCACATAAAAACAAGAAAAAGTGAAAAGATTTACTATGTTTCATATAAGAGAACAGATAATATATTCCAAATAGTCCAAAAGTTACAGGTGTCTTCGTAGACATTATTTTCCTGAAACAGGCACTAGCACCAAACATGGCATTTAAAAATAATGAAATCAAATTTTTAAGCTTGTTTAATGTAACGGTGCAGCATGAAACAGGCTTTAAGCGTATAAATAGGAGTGTAAATGGCTTCTTATCTTTGGTTACCATGCCAATGACATCTACCTATCAGATTACGTCATTTGCTCTGTTTTATAAGCAGGAAAGAGCCCCTCATCTGCAATCAGTGCTGTGAGAATTCAGTCAGCAGGCAGCACTGTGTATTTCAGGAAAGCACTGCTGGCTGAAACAATGGTGCCTGTTGGTACATCCCAGCACTCCCTGAAAAGTGCTATAGAAAGCTTGACAACTTGGACGAGTCTCAAAATCAGTAAGCAACCTCCTGAGGAAAAAGTCACTCAGAAAAACCAGGACATCTTCAGTATTGTCATGACTCCTGATCGCATCCCTAAATTTTTCATCCCTTCCCTGGACATAGAGCATATTTCCTTCCAGCAGGAGACAGAGGAAGACAGCACAAAGAATTCTCCTAAGAGAGGAGTCTCTGATGAAATTGTTCAGAAACGCAGAACAACTAGAAGCAAATCTGAATCCTACATCAGAAAAAAAACAATGTGTAAAGGAGAGAGCCTGGACAGAAGAGGAACCCTGTGCTTTGCAGACCAAATAACTTTTCCTGAAGACCTGGAGAGAGCTGCACATCATTGTGACCCAGCAACCAGAGCTGCTTTCTCTTTGCCCCACCTCTCCAAAATCACTACACCCTATGGGTTTCTCACACTGGGAGAAAGTCCCAACACCAGGAGAAAAGAGTCTCTCTTTTTTCAGCATGATTCTGAAGAGCTTAGAATCCTCTTGTCCCAAAGGAAGACCACATCTCTTGCAAGGGGCTCATCCAGCCACTTCAGTGAAATTCAACAGACCCCTGAGACCATAAAACCTTCAGTTGCCCCCTTTAAAACCAGGCAGGAAGTTCCGTGGGAGTCAGTCTGCAACAGCCAGCTCTCTCCTTTGTGCTGCAAACCAGATTCTGAGCCACCACCCGTGAAATGTGAGAAGAAGAGTTTTCAGGTGACACTGAAGAGACACCTGGCCAGCATCAAGCGGATGAAATCTGGCAGTGGGATGAACTGGCTCTGCTAAATGACGCAGAGCTATCCTGGCTTTTAAGCCTGTGGAAATTTAAAAGGGAGGTGTGCAAACATCAGTGTATAGTACATTTTCAGCATTGCAAGCTTCTGGAAAAGGCCAGACAAACCGGCAGACAGAACCTGCTTATGCTTGGCACATTGAATGCATCTTCTCTTTCCTAAAGTCATGCTCAGCAGCTGTGAATCCTTGACAATGCAAGCAAATACAGGACTAACTGAAATAGACAATTTTCCAAAGGAAGTACTGTCTTTTCTGGTCATTCTTGTAGAGTCTGTGAGAAGGAAGGAAATTATTACATTAAAAGCAAACTATAGAGAAAGAAAATATCGTCTTTTAGTGTAGCAATAGTGGTTTCAGAATGATAACAAAACTGAAAAGAAGAATCATGCTAGCTAGTCAGGTAAAAATTGTGGTCTTTTATTATTTCTAATATAAGATGTAAATGAAAACCAATTAAGAGTTAATTTGTTCTGGGGTGTTTACAGCAGATGCTTGCAAACAGCCACTCATAACTTCTGTCAAGAATGTGCTGGCTGAGAGGGGATGCCAAACTCCTGCTTACTAATGACAGTGCATAACAAACCATTCTCTGTATTTAACAAATGAGCTCATTATACCACTGCTCTAGTTAGCCACTCAGCATGCTTGGAGTTAGGGGGGACATGATACAATTTGTTTACCCCATTACCAGTGTCAAATCATAACACCCTTCTACGTAGCTCCTGTCATTGTTCCTGTTAAAACTAAACAAAATAAAATCTCTTTTTCTTTAACAGTCTCTCTCATCAGTGCTGCTACTTTTTCCTTTATTTTTATCTTTTTCATAGGCTTGTTATTGCCTTAAAATTAGAAAGGGACATAAAGCAAAACCAGGAATATTCAGTATTCTCAAAACATGTGTTTCAATCCTGTTTGTTAAACTTGATTGTTTTGCAAGGCACTGATACTCCAGTGCATTAAATACCTCAGCGGAAAAACTACCATTGACAGCTAGAAATGTCCAATGACATCTAAACAGTGAACTGAAAAGTTTCTCTTTTGTAAAATTATAACCATTTTCAAGCTGCTCATTTCCAACTATGTCAAATTTACTTGCTACTGAATTATGAAGGAAGATAATTAAAGTACCTGTGGGAATTTTCCAGGGTAAAGATCTGTACCAAGTTGTATAAGAAATAGAGTTATCAGGAGATGACATCCAGTAAAATCTATTAAAGTTTATTGGTTTATTACTTCAGTTAATTAGTTTATTTAATCTATTTTTATAACTGGAATATGGATAAAGTCGTCAGTGCCTGCAATAAAAAAAAAAAAAAAATTCTACTTTTACTAACAGGAGAGTACCATAACATTTGAAATTTAATATATCCATTGCACTATCTTGTATTAAATTTATTTGTGTTGCATAACCTGTAGTAGACAATTAAAATAGTATCAAGGGATCTTATGCATAGGAAAAGAGCTGCTGTCTAAAGAGATGAGATCATCCTTGTTTTGCAGACAATAAATAAATTCCATGCAACAGATACAGCTCAAGCAGCCCATGAAACTCATGTTCCAAATAATCAGAATGAGATGGCTGTCCTCCCCTGGCTGTGCAGAAGCACAGAGGCCATGGTGTGTGAAATGAAATATGTGTGTGAAATCGAGTAAACTGTGACAGCGGCACAGGTATTGAAGCCTGGAACAACCACCCAGATTCCCTTTATAATCTAAAGTATGATTCATCTCATGTCCTATAGATGACATCTAAAACTCGCCAGGTGTTTACACAACAGGCTTTGTCCAGAAGAATCCTGGTTAAAAATCCACACATCCTTGCAGGAGCCCAAAGGCAATGCTTGGGAGATCTCAGCTTGAGGTTTAGTAATAAAGATCATTACTCTGCTCTCAAAACAGAAGCAAATAAGTATTTTTCATCTGGTAAGACTATTTAAAAAAATTAAGAAAAAAATTGCAGTAATAGTCTGAGCTGGGGGAAATGCAAAAGATCCTTTAAAAATGTGTTTGGCATTTTACCTTCTCATTCCTCAGATTTGTGTTAAGGGTGACCATGACTGAAAATCTAATCAGTTAAATGGCCTTGAAAAGACCTGGAGTACAAATGAAGTCGCACTCTGCATACCATAACCCACACTAAGTAATCTCTGCAGGCCTACACAGACTCCTGCTTATATTATCAGATACATCAGCTACAACTATGATATTTTCCACAGAGAAGGTATTTACAACAGCATATTAGGTGTTAGACACCCTTACTTTTACATTTCAAGCAGCTGTGCTCTAATTTAGCTTGCCTTGAATGCAACCAAAATCTGAAGTCCCTACCTGGATTTGTGGTACGTCTTTTATTTGCACAGCTGGCTGCAAACCAGGGATTCTGTCTGGGATTGTTTTATCCTCCAACTTAGACACACAGAATCACAGAATCATAGAATCATAGAATCATTAGGGCTGGAAAAGAGTTTCCAGATCACTGAGTCCAAATATTAACCTAACATTGCTGTGTCCAACACTAAACCATTCCCCTACATGCCACATCTCCATGCCTTTTGAACACTGTTTGGGGTGATGATTCCACCAGCTCTCTGGGCAGCTTATTTCAATGCCTGACACTCCTTCCAGTGAAGAAATTTTTCCTAATATCCAATCTAACCTACCCTGGCACAACTCGAGGCCATTCCCTCTCCTCCTGTCCCTGTTCCCTGGGAGCAGAGCCCAACACCCCCGGCTGTCCCCTCCTGTCAGGAGCTGTGCAGAGCCACAAGATCCCCCCTGAGCCTCCTTTGCTCCAGGCTGAGCCCTTTCCCAGCTCCCTCAGCCACTCCTGGTGTTCCAGGCCCTTCCCCAGCTCCGTTCCCTTCCCTAGACATGATCCAGCCCCTCAAGGTCTCTCTTGTCATGAGGGGCCTTTTTGTTTTTTTCATTTTTTAACCACACACACTACAAATACTCACAGGAGAAAAAAGGTAGGGTGTACTAGCTTGTCCCAAGGTCTGTGTCAGAGTTAAAGGGATAATTGGGGGTGTGATACCAAGGTTTTCTGCTATTGCTGGCTGCTGTCCTCCACCTGTACAATGCTGAAGAAATAAAACAATTCATCAACTTAGGAGCCAATTTCCTTTGGGTTTCTCATATTCATTCAGATTTTTTACCTTTTTCTGCTGCTCAGCTAAAAAATTCTTCCAATATCCCCTTTTCTGGTCCTTTTTGATATATCACAGCAAATTTGAGAGGATTTTGTTAAATCCCAGGTTGACGGTAATTACAGTTTTTGAGTTCTTCCCTGAGAGTGGAGGAGGAAATGGGTGAGGAGGAGCTGCATGTAGGGAATTAAGAGGTGCAGTGATTATCACTCTTCATTGTAAGAGACAGAAAAGGTGAACAGCTGTGGGAAGGGAGCTGGCAGAGACACAGGGTAATCTTGGAGAGTTCATCTCATAACTTGTGAGAAGGGATCTGGTCCGTTTCCTTTCTCTTTCTGGTGAGGTCCACTGAATTATTACTCCTTACCTCCTTATCCAGCTTTGCAAAGAACCAACAGACAATGTCAGACATAAAACTTAATTTGTGTTTTCACTCTTGAAATTGAAAACACTCTCTCTTAAGGGCAGTGTTATTTGGTGTGACACCCAAAATTTCATATATCTGTGTCACCCCAGATTTTCACAGTCATTGAAACAACAGCATTAGGGTCTTTATTCATTCCTATTTCTCCATTATAATTGATTCCCTGTATGAGTGACTGAAGTGCTGGAGGCAAAAAAACAGAGCTAATCACTCAGAAAACATGTCTATTTTAAAACAGCCTTGGAAAAAGTGTACCAAAAAAGCATACACTGGGATATAATGTAACAATAAAAATTTTAAATCAATGACCTCTGAGAGCCCTTTCAGCTTAAATGTTTGCAATGAGTGGGTAAATTCTCTAGGGCACTCAGGAAAAGCAAGGTGTTCCAGGAAATCAGCATATACATCTCAATATCTTTTCTTAATTCATTTTGTGAAAATATCTGTTCATGTCATTAAGACTTGTTTAACTCTTGAGCTGCATGCAAAATGTACTCTGTTACAGCAATGTTAATGACCATCAACATTTCAGCAAATGCTCCACAGATTTTTGGGAGTTTTTTTGGTTGTGTCTTTCTGTTTCTTTTTTAATTTCCAACTTGAACTACTTGAAAGAACTAGTGAAGACTGTGGGTCTTGACAATTCAGTACTGTATTTTAAATAACTTGTGCAAATTTTAGTTGCCTGAAAGCAGGAATTTCATGGAAGTATGAGCTAATTTTGACTTGGGTTGGTTACTTGTGCCTATTATCAGGTATATTAGCTTTCTTTTTAATTGTTTCTTATCAATCCCAGTTTAAATTTAATTTGTATTTTTAAATTTCTGACTATATTACTTTGTGATATTATACTATAATTCTCTGTGTTTTCCTAAACTGCTGCATAACATTGGCCTCTTCTGTTTAAACTATAAATATAGGTCATAATCATTATGGTGCAATTCCTATTTTATTTTAGTGTTTTCTTTTTTCTTTTATTTTTTTTTACACACAGCTAAAATATAACATAGTGATTCCTCAAGCAGATTATACCATCCTGGCCTCTCTTTTCCGTGCTGATTTTACTCCTGCTTTCTCTGTGTCACTGCTGCTGATACCATCTTACACAATGGGTAACGTAGTGACCTCTATTAATTTTTTCCAAGTTTTACAGTGCTGTGAACCCCATGAAATATTTAACACTAATAAACAGGATGATCATTATTTTAATGTATAATGAGAAAATAAATTAAGTAACTGACATTTAAATAAAATATAAATACTTCATGCAGCTTCTATTTACCACATCAAGGCAGTAATCCATTTAAAGTCAATGAACAACATAATTGAATGGCTCATGTAATGCAAAGATCTTTCTTGGTTTTGTTTTTTTTCCCCAGACTATTCACATGGAAACTTGCAATTTCCTGACATTTTTTTAGGACCCTTGTAAACACATAGGTGTTATTATATTTCCTGTGTAACATTTTCATTTCAGAAAGTATCAGAAGCATGAGAACTTCGAATATGCTACTGAAAGGTAGCATGGATTACAGATGACAGAAAAATGGAGCAGTGAAGAGGCTGAGGCCACCTTTTCCATGTGTTCTGTGGCTGTTCCAAACTTGTGTAGCAACTGGTAATGCAGCAGGTGAAGGAAAGTTTAAACAGAAAAATCTCACCATCTTTAGAGAAATGTTGACATTTTCTCTTCAGAAATGCAGTGCCCACTCACCACACTGCCTAGCAGGAGTGGCACTGAAGGAATTGAGGAAGGATAAAATTTAAAACAAACCTTGAAATAAAATAAATGCATGTTTTCATAATAACAGACCCTTCCTTTTCCAAAAGGGTCAAACAAAGAGAATTTTTAACTTTTAGCATGAATATTCATTATGGTCTGTGAAGATTTTACAAATGAGTCAGGGCAGCAAAAACATATCCATTCCATGCAGGTTTGTTAGTATCTATTGCTCTGAAGATGTGTTGCATTTAATTCTAAATAACATTTTCACTCTCTTTTGAAAAAAAGAAAACAGTAACCCAAAACGTAATACTTCCAAAAATATTAAAGTTCAAACTTTAGAAATTGAGAAGGAAATGTAAAAAAGTTAATTAATGATTTTGAATACACAATCAAAATTTAGTTTTATCAGCTAGGTTTTCAATTATTTTAAAAGTAGATATTTTGCAATCAATACATTTTTATATCATAAACTTGTTTTTTGGGTTGTAGAGTAAAATTTTCATAACTCTGAAGATTTTAAGGAAATGGAAAATAACTATATTTATGTAACACGAATTAATATGATCTAAAGGCCTACATCAGGGCCGAGAATTTCCTGCCGGCTGACTCTCAAATCCCTGGTCAATGATTGCATAATGTGAGAATTTCCCTTTAGGAATCAGAGACACCAAGGGAATAGGTTATGCTCTTCTGATAAGATTTTAATATGTTAGTATACTAATCAGTCCTGAAAGTACTGTCATTAGTGGGGAAAGCAGTCTTGTCAGCTGCCAGATGGGTGCAGAAGTGACAGAAGAGATCTGCACTAGAACATCAAACTATATCTTGGAGTATTTATCTATATAATTTTCCAAAAAAATAGTGCAGTCCTTGGCAGAGTTTTAGTTTATGTCAACTGGTGTGATCCAGAAGAATTTCCTGGTATGATTGAGACTTAGCACTGACCAGAGAGAGCTCAGTGAATGCAGCGAAACGTCTTTGTGAGGCTGAACTGGTTTACAAGTCTGGTTTCAGCCCAGTCCATTGACTCTATGCTTGGGAGCACCTCTGAATTTCCTTCTAAAGATGTTTCTCCCCAGTTCCGGCAGATCTGTGCAGAAGGATGTCTGGTGAATGTGATGTGATGTGATGTGATTTCCACGCCATCCATCCAGGAGGAGAAACATTACAAAAGAGCAATTTTTAGGGATATAAAATATTACAAAAGGATGTTTTTTAGAGATACAAGTTGTGCCATCACTCCAACATTGCAGAGAACTTTTAATGTTACTGCTTTTCCTCTTATTTCAGTATCTGAGACTCTGTTGTTTACTGCACGTCTAAGATCTTTCTTCCAGGGTTTTGTTTCTAAACTGACAGAAGCCTGACGAAGGTTGCCTAAACCAGTGTGAGTTGGTATAATGAACAATGTCATTTTAGTTACGGATAACTGACACACATGGATGTAGAAATCAACTCATATAACTGCAGAAGAGTTATTTGCTCTATCACAAAACTCATGCTTAAGTCAGCAGTAGCAGCCTGATTTGGAATTTTCTGGGTGGATGCACATGCTCTCTGCTGCCTATCTGTGTGTTGGAGAAATTCTGGATGTCACCTAGCATACGTTTCCCCCTTCACTAGTACCTACAAAGGAGATGAAGTCGTGTACCCAAAATAAGAAGTACAGCACACCCAAGGAGGGCTTGGCTGATGAAAAAAGAGCAACCAGGAGCAAAAGGCAAGCACATATACAGTCATTAAGTTGCACAGATAACCTTAAAAATAATCTACACCTTCAGCATTTAATGTCAAATGGTGAGGCCAAAAAACGACAAAGCAAAGATCAAGACAAAACATTACATGCATGAATCTGGACTTCTTTATTATTTATATCTACCAGACAAAAGAATAAGCAGCTTTGAATTCAAAGTGTTTTGACAACTACTACTGATACATTTTTATAATTTTTGCTTTTTCTTTTCTTCCTCACCTCTCCTTGCCTCGCCCCACCCCACCCCGCCCTGCCTCGCCTCACCTCACCTTGCCTGGTGTTAAGACACTAAGATATTATGATTATTGGAGAAATAACTCTAGCAATCTAATAACAAAAACACAGCTCTACCTTATTGCTGTCTACCAAAGCTTCTGACTGAAGGAAAGAATTAAAACTATTAGTGCAGATGTGTGCTACAAATGTAGAGGCCTAGATGATAAATCACAAAAGGGATCACAGTTATATTTTTTAATCAAGATAGACCATGAGTTAAGAGGAACTTTTAATTTTGTCTGAGCTTCTGTCTGTATTTTCTCTTTACCTCATGAACAGAGACAGAGAAAGCATAAGGAAACAGCTTGCAGTGCTCAGCTGAGTGCCTCAAGATGTGTGAGATGATTCTGACCACCAGTTTGAAGTCTGAATATATACTGAATCATACATTAAATATTAATAAACTGACAAAATGAATGTTTTAAGTTGTCACAATGTTTACTACAGTCAGAGTGGTTAAACAGTGTCAGCGATAAGACAAAAATATTCTTCCTTTCTAGCTTACCCTTGGCAGGATACATATTTTTTTTCCTTATTTCAAATGTAGTAAAAAGTAGGTCCATTAAATGAGAACAAAACAATGTTTAACCGTTATATTTGTGCTGTCAGTTACAGGAGAATTCAGTTTTCCTGTTTGGTTACATACATGTGAATATGACAATCATAGCTGCTGAAGCCTGCATGGCACATGTCACTGTGCCAGGTTGGCACATATTTGCTGAAGGTGATGCTCAAAGAGGTCACTGTGTCAGAGTCCTCAGACACTGAACATATTTCAGCTCTTCAAATGACAGAATACCCCTTAGATGGGTGGAAATATTTTAATAAAAAATCTGAGCTAATGTAAAACATCAGCTGTTTTCACTGAGAGAGGCTGAGTGACCAGGAGCTGAAAATCTAACCTAGAATGTAGATAAGGAGATAGATATGTCCCTCTGAGCAAGTTTCAGAGCTAGTCACCACAAATAACTGGAAATGACCTGCAAAACAAGGCTCACTTTGTATTACCTAAAGCATTTGTAATGTAAGTATGTTTACTTTGTATTCTCCTTGTAAACAAAAGAGATAAGTGGGAACTTCTGGAGTATCCCATCTGATTTACTTTAAATGTCTTTAAAATGTGATTAATACTGTACTACAAATATCTATATAAATAAGCAATAATAAAATGTGGTATTTAAAGGATTGTCTTAATTTCAGCTACAGAAGTTCACAGTACAGACAGGCATCACTTGCATGTCAATGCTTACGGTAATTTACGGGAATTAAAGAAAACCACAATAGGCAACCACATACATCCACATTATGAAGAAATTTATGCTGAAAATTTGCCAGTGTAATGGGACATGAGATCATCAAAACCTCACAGCATTTCTTTCATGTACTGGACTTTTCTCCTTCAAACTTATGCTATGCAGACTTGAATTAGTCATCAATATGACAAAGTCGTGCTTGTATGAATGCAACAATGTTCAGTTATGGTCACTTGAATTATTTTAACTTACATGAATGAGGTACAAACTAGAAGTTGAAGACAGGAAATCTCTAACTTTCACCAGACATCCCAGTAAATGTTGATGTAAAAGTAATTTTGTGGAGTGCAAGCCCCAGTAGTAAGATGCAAAAAGTTAAAGCTGTTTGCTACAACATCTAATTAAGAAAAACAATCAGAATCTACACATGGCTCCTAAAATTCACCCAAAACTATTTAAAAAAATTTAATTTTGGCATTAAAAGCAAATGTTAAACTGCAAAATAACCATCACCTGCAGGAGGGAGATGTCATGCAAGATACCCTCAGACTTCTTATTCCAGAGGAGCTGCAGATGGAGTGTGTAAGTCCCTCTCATGATATGTATTACCCATGAGCATGACGTATAAGATCTGAGAAGACATCCAGGACAGCTACATTGGTTGAAGCTACTCAAGAAGTCTTTACTACTGAATGAGGCTAACAACGGGACAGAAGTGACTCACTCATTGACCCGGTAACCTTTACCTGGTACAGACCAAGAGAAGTTGGATTGACATCACAAGGGTTGTTTGCTCACACATCACTTGCCTGTCATTACACCCTCCTTCTGATAGATTATTCCATTAAGTGGGCCAGAAATAGCATTGACGTCACAATTCACATCTGCTACTGTAATCATTCACCTATCTGCTATTTTCAGGTGAGACAGAAATCCCCCAAAGTTGTTCACAAAACACCAGTTATTTTATTCAACTTAAAGCTCTTCTTCAAAGAGACAGTGGAATAACATACACGCAAGCCATCAATAGCTCCTGTCAGCTCAATGGAAAAATCAAATTCTCCAGCTGAACTGCCAGAGGAAGTTCACAGACTGCTAAACACAAAAGGAAAAGGTTGCAAAGCTTTTAGCAGTGACCTCATACAGTCTCAGACCTCACACCATGGCATTATCACATCTGCACTGGTGCAGAATGGGAGGTAGCAGGCACACAGGCTAAATGTGGATGGATGACAAGGGCTAAAATTTGAAACAGAAAATTGTCTAGACGGTAACCAAACAGCAGAAGCAACAATATGGATTAGGCACAGTTCAATAGCAAGTATTTTCAGAGCAGTTCACTTGAAAGAGTACAAAACTCCCTAATTCAATGAAAAAAAAAGAAAAAGTTTACTGTTTTCTAAGTGTCTTCAAGGGGAATAAGTTACATGTGCAAGGCATATGACCATTATGCCAGGCTGAAAAGCTCCTTAGCCTGTTCTTACCTGGGCAGCTGAGATATTTTCAGGTGCAAGATGTTTTGTACAAATTCAGATCTGGTCAGTGATCTACTGGAATCGCCTACATGGACTCTGCTCTGTCCACAGTTTCTGCCTGAGTTTTATCTATTATTTGTTATTTGGTTAGGAATAAAACAAAGTAATGATAAAACTAGCACTCTCATGTTTTCATCTTAGAGAAAGCATTATATTCCTGGGCATATGTTGCTGGAGTTTTGCAGTGGAGGGCACGGCTCAAGCTGTGACAGAAGGCATAACCTCTCCTCCACAATCCATATTCCTTCATTTATTTCTCTGGTCTTCCTTTTTATTCTCTTTTATTTAATGTGCAGTAGCCACTATCATTATGCTTCTTTAAGAATAAACCTTTCACACTCTATTAGCCATCCCTGCATGGAACTAGGAAGTGCTGGAGATACCAGTCACACATTCCTCTACCCCATCCTACCCCAAATAAACCCTAATTAATACTCTAGTTTTAGACACAGGCATATCTAAAGAATGGGACTATCTGGAATTCTTAACATTTGGTCATTTTAAATATATTTGACAGCAGATCAATTCGCCACATCCAGTGTGAACATGTTTTGTACACACAAAAAGGCACAGAGAAGAAAAAGAGCACTCCATAAGGCAGGGTAATGGTGAGGGCTTGAAATCTTTAGAAATTTGCAAAGCATACAGGAGATCATACATCTCTGCCCTAATTTTATTTCATAACAATTCTTCAGATCTTTGCATGCTATTGTGTTTCTTCCTCTGCAATCATATCCCTTCCAAAGATATCCCTAGCCAATATTTTTTCACAAGAGACAGACATTTCAGGGCTCTTTATGTTGCCCTCTCTGTGCCCATATGCATAACTGTTAGTCCAGGACTACAAATTGTCATTTTTTTTAATATTTAAAACCTTCACATCTGTGTCCTTTAGTGTTGATGAAGTCTAGAATTAGTTTTAATTTTATTTCTTTGCTTTATGTAAAAGATTCAATTTGCTCAAGTCAGTAAATATTTCATCATTAAGTGGGAATCCCTATGGTCTTTACCTTATTGGCACATTACAGGGAATTATTAATTAAAATTTTTCGTTACTATATTGAATCAAGTAAGAGTCCTGCCTTCTGAAAAGTGAAATTACTAGAGCACTGATGAAAACTAATGTTTTAATTTGTCTCCAAGGTCACAATCTCCCAATTACAGAGCTGGCAAGAGCACACAGGAGGTTTAAGTAGCTATACTAACATCTGGATTAGTGGGTCTTGAGAGTGTGAAACATTTGGAACTAACTTTCAAAGACCCCTTCAAAGTCTGGTATTTTATGGTCTAATTCTGTAAAATTAATAATCTGGTGTTAAAATATAAAAATAAATCACGAAAAATCCCACTGTCACCTTCAATGTTCTTGGTAGATTCTCATATAGCCAAAACAAGCAAGCATTCCTTACATTCTGATCTTGTGTTTAGTGTCAGTAAAAATTCCTTTATTTTCTTGGTTGAACGGCACTGGCAACTAAAACTTAACACAATTACCCCTGTATAGAGTTCTGTCTTATGCTTAACTAGCTCCTCACATGCAGAAATGGGTTGAAAAAACATATGGTTTAAAACCATGAAGACACACATGGAGTGTTGGGGCACCCCGAATCCACTACAATGGAGAAATTACAACTGTATTTTTGTCACCTCTTACATACCAGGCTACCTATAAATGTCAACACAACCCAAAGCTCTCTGCTTATTGTCTGGTCTTGACCTACTTTCCCAGCTATCCCTGTTACCTGCAAATATTGGTCTTTCATAAGATTAAATTATGAATATGAGGATGTAAAAACATTTATCTGGAACAAGTGAATGGAAAAGCGGGAACCATACTCCTATTTGTGTCTGATATATTCAGGCTGATGTATAAAAAAAATACAAAGAATGCATCATTGATGATGCTTCAATGCAAAGGACTCCATTTGTGCACTATCTCCAAAGAACATTAAACTTTCCGGTGCCAAATAAATCAGGACATTACAGTTTAAGAGTCCTGCTTTTTTAATTGAAGAAAGATTCATTATGCAGTTCTGCTCACAAGAGTGCAATAAAGCTGTCGTCCACCTAGGATGTTCCTGAATAAGTTCCCACACCCACTTGAAGCATTGTTATGGATGTAAAGACACACAACATTCCTGCTTGTAACTTAGTTCATTATTTATTAATTAGCTTTATTATCTATTTTCCAAAACAGGCATTAAAACAAATTAGTAATGATGATGAAATTCACAAAATAATGTCATATCCAGCCAGAATAAAGTGCCTTACAGGGGATACTGCTGCAGAAAAGCTTTCTTTTTGAATTGCCTGAGTATTGGGGGGATTTCTTATCATAGAGTATCTCAAGTTGGAAGGGACTTGTGAAGATTTTTCTACTTTTCACATTTTCCGGTAGTGTCAGTGCAATCACCAAAACTGAAAATAAGCTTTTCAGATAGAAGGGAAATAAAACTTTTTTTTTTTTTTTTAGAATGTTATTCCTTTATTTAAATGTCAAAGAGATGAATGAAAATATGAACAGCTATGAAAACATAAATAAAAAGTTTTGAAAAGAGCTAATTTTAGAATTTCAGGATGTAGATTTATAGATCACGAAAAATTTGAATTTAATTTTCTTGCTACCACTTTTTTAGGATTCATCTAGGCATCCTTTGAGAATTATGTAAATGTGAATCTGATTTATTGTAAAATTTTGGGAATGGAAATCTCTCTCCAACTGAATTTTTAGATAGAATCTTCTTAGCTGCTGTGTAAATCCTAAATAGGGACTGTAGACTGTACATAACATTAACATTTGTGAAGCCATTTCACAATTGTAGACTGAAAAATTTAACATATTGACCATGTAATTGTGAATTAATTAATTATATTATGAGAAAACAATGGCATCTCTTTTGGCTCATACTGAACACCAAATCTTGGAACTTCCAGAGTCACATCTGTTTCTTTCCCAGGTATTCTGAATGATGATACAGTTTCCGAATTCTCAATGATATTTAAATAGATGGTGAACTCTTATCTTGTCCCTGAGAGATGCTGGCTAAAATATGAAGCTAAAAGAGCAATTTATGTATTTCATATTGACAACTTCAGATATATAATGATAATGTGCTTCCAACAACTCAAATATATGGTCAATAAACAAATAATGAATTTAATAGTGGCAAAGTAGGCAGAGACTCAGCAGCTCTATTAGATTTTACCAATCAGATAAAATTAGGGACAGAAGTAACTAAACTGTACCAAAACCTGACCTTTCTCCATTACACATGAAATTTTGTTCATGGAGGGGTTTTGTGCATTGCAAATAGAAAAACTGAAGATATTGGGAAAGTACAGTGTCTGCAGTGAAGCAAAAATAAATTCTAAAGCTGTATATCACAGGAAGATTAGTTTGTATTTTTCTTTCTGTATTTGTAACTTGGGTTTTTTTTGTTTGTTTGTGGTGGGTTTTAGGTGTGTTTTTTGGTTTATTTGGGTTTGTTTTGGTGGTGCTGTTGTTGGTTCATTGGTTCTTTTTTTTGTGGAAATATGAGTTCCAAGGTTCTATAAACAAATATTCAAAATGAAAAAATATTTGTAATTTTAAAATAATTTCAAAACATCAAATTTTGTCAATAACTTAGAAATGTTATATCCAAGAAGAAAACTTTCTTTTTTTTTCTTCCCTGTACAAAATCTGAAATCCTAACTGAAAACTTAAAGTTCAGCCTTGAAATATGGTGAAAAATAATACTTCTGGAATGAATGATTCACTTGATTTCATTGGAAATATCCAAGTAACACCTTTTGTGTAATTCTCTCTGGGTTTGTTTTTTTGCTACTGATCCTAGTGACATGGGGGAAAAGATGTTTATATACCAGAAGTTTTAAAAAGACAATATGCAATGTTGAGTGATTTTTTAAAATCTATGGATTAAGAATGAATTGCAGAGAAAATAGAGGCAACATTAGAATTTCTTATCCACCTAAATCAAGGTGAACCTTATGGCAGAATGTTACAGTCTTGGTACAAGTCAAAGGACACGGAGGGAACAAATTCACAGGAGAGATCTACACCCTTCAATATTTACCAACATGTAAACATGGAGCACCAAAAGGTAAAAAAAAAAAAAAAAGGCAAATCAGTAAGTATCAGTTTAATGAAAAAAAAAATAGAATAAAAGTTATAAATCTAACAAAAAAATATGTATCTCTATCAAAAACAAAAAAACTCCAAACACTAAAAAAAAAACAATACAACCCCCTAAAAATACTTCATTTTCTATGTGACAGAAGGAATTTATGTATGGATTTCCATGTAGTTATAGATATATTTTAAACAATTCCTTTCACTGAAGAGTTAATTTTCACTATTTTGCCTGGGAAGGGTAGGAGGAAGGTGAAAGGAGAATGATTAATATAACATCTTACATAATTTCCTATATTTTCTGCAGAAAAAGACACGAGCTTTCAAAATGAAACGTAGACATAACTTTTTTTTCCTCAAAGACTTCTTGGCTATTTACTGGTGTGTAAGAGTCTGTGTGACAGAGAGGGAGAGAGAGAGAAGGACANTAGGGTTCTTGGTGAAGGAGGGGGAGGGAGAGAGAAGGAAAAAAGGCTTTCTTTTTTTTTTTTTTTTGTGCTCTCTAGACTCATTTTGCAATGCATTGGTTACTCAAGCAGGTCAAGGAATATGCTATTTATTCGCCTGTTTTCACACACTCTAACACTACTATTGTTTAATTTACTTTAGCTCACCTTTATTTCTTGAAAATATACAACTGCATTAATGAGTTGATCATAAGTTAGAATAATTGTGATGTAATCTTTTTACTTTCTGCTCCCATTTTCACTCTTCCGTTATGCAAGACTCAGAAAAGAATTCCATATAATTTTAATTTCGTTACCCTCTAAGCTCTGTGTGGGTGGAACTTACTGTGTTGGCAGGGGAAAAATATCACAGTTGTTCTCAGTAAGAGAATAATTATATTAAAATATTTAGGGATAAAAGGAAACTTTCTTTTTCAGAATATTTTAAAGGGTTATAAACAGCAACGGAAAAGAAGAGTCAGGAGAAAGGCGCATCAGATTCATTTTTTTTTTAAATTCCCAAACTGATGATAATTCTGCCCACATAGTCCTCTTACACTGATTAGCATTATTTCAGTTTCTGCAGATGCATGATCTTCAAGTCTTGGCACCATTAGTGTAGCAGATACCCCCAATTCCTCTTCTGATATTTCCGACAGATAGCCAAGTAGCGTTTAATAGTTTTCCACTGAATTTTAGATTCACTAAGCTGTGATAACAAGGAAAAAGCATCATCACTGCTAATTGCATGATTACTTGTATTCAGTGTCCTTTTATATTTCATAGAGTTTTCCAATAAAATATCCCAGAATACCTGGAGTAATATTTTTGTACGAATTTACAGAAGCATTTCTGAATATTCCATACCCTGTCCAGTAGAGGGAGCTAGAAATTATCTCAGCGACAGCCCATGCCATGCAGAGAAATCCAAACCAGAACCTCCTGTGTCTTCTGTGCCCCTTCTCAGTCTAATGCGAGTGAATCAACAGTCACAGGAACCAACCAATTTAGCTGTGAATCTTTGCCTGCATTTCTCTGAGGTTTCCACAGGCCCTTAGTATGCTCACTTAAATTAAATCTGTCCTGTGTTCACATCCCATTTTTTTAACTGAATTGCAAAGTGACAGACTCAAGTTTCAGTTGGCTGCCTTCACAGATTCCCTGTGTCACTTTGGAGAAGCTTCCTTTCTCTACTTATAAAATAAGGGCATTATTTACTACTCCTTTATCTGGTCTCTCTGGTTTTGAACGGAGGATTCACCCGGGGCTTTGAAAACACTTCATATTTAGGGACCTAGTGTCAGTCCAAGTGCTGCTACAAGAGAAGCAATACAGTGTCTTTCTTGATGACGGTATTTCACTTAATTTTGGGGGGTTGGGTGATATATTTCTCTTTGATTTCTGAACTGCTTTGCAAACTTCTGATTTACATACATCCACAATTTTCTATTTCATCCAGTTAGATGGATTCTGTTCTATTCCAAGGCTCATAAACATAGCACAACACCCTGGAGAAACCTTTGTGTATTTTTTTAATGTTTTAGCTTCTATGGACATAAACCAACTTGGTTGTCTTTTGATTGAAGCTGAGACTAATTAAGTTAGTTACATAATTATTATTCTAAAGACTCTCCTTGTATGCCTCATTTGTCTTTATGTTGCTGAAAAAGACATTTTCTTGTCTACATTTTTGCTGCCTGAGCAAATATAAAAGTGCTCCTTAGGTCAGCTACCACTGAATACAATTTTTCTAAGTTAATGAGTGTAGGAAAAAAAAAAAAAAGAAGAAAAAATATCCCACTTACATATAAAACATATTTCCTAGCCTATTCAATAAACCATGTTGATTTCTCGAGGTCTTTTTCATTAACCTGAAAAAAATCATTAAGATCCATATAGAGATAGCAGAGGTAGGACATTTGTGTTCTCTGCCACTGCAAACTGTCCTGGGACAGAAATATTAATATCCATTCAATGTTAAGGGCTGGATTCTGTTGGTTTTACTGATATTCCGTATGAGACTGAGTTATTTCTACCATCTGTAAATATCACCAAGCCATCTACTCTAACCTAATCATTCAAAATAACCTCTTTAGACTTTGAACCAAGGGAAAAGATGAATAATGATGCTGATGTGTGTAGCTTTTTTAAGGTTAACAAATTAAATAAACCAGTAGAGATGGACAGATTTTAGGAAAATTAATCCACTTTCCTCCATGAGTTAAATACCTCTATTTTTGGGGGTGTAAGATATCCATCCTTGAAAACACTAAGAATTTATTTGACCAAGGCCTTGAGTAACCCATTTAATTCAGACCTGCTTTACCCATGTGATTAGACTAGATGACTTATTTTAACCCTTTCAAATATTCAGTTTTTCATTAACCCTGTCCCTTTCCTAGTATTTTCATTGTGGAATTAAAGGGCAACCATTCACAACCTAAAGTAATAGCTTTGGACTGTACTAATCAGGCAGTGCTCGTTTTGGCTGGGGTAAAGTTAATTTTCTTCATGGTGGGTGGTGTGGGGCTGTGTTTTTTATTTGTGAAATAAAGAGGATTGGTTTCAGGGTTACTCCTGTTATGGCTGAGCAGGGCTCACAAATGAACCAAGGTGTTTTCTGCTCCTCACACAGCCCCACCAGTAAGAAGACCAGGGGTCGACAAGAGCCAGGAGACAACACAGACAGCTCGGCTGACCCCAGCTGGCCAAAGGGATTTTCCAGACTGTAAGACATCATGCTCAGCAATAAAACTATGGAGAAGACTGGCAGAGGCAATGCTGCTCAGAGCCTGTTTGGTCATTGGTTGGTTTTTGATAAGCAGTTGTTTGCATTTGCATCACTGTCTTTCTTGGGTTTTATTTATCTCTCTTTGTTATTTTCCTTTTCATTGAATAATAACTGACACTATTACTAAATAATGATGTTTATAGTCATTATTAATTTCTTCTTATCTCACACCACAAGTTTTCTCACTATTACCCTTCCAATTCACTTTTCTTATCCCACTTTGGTAGGAGAATGAGCTAGCAGCTCTGTGGTGCTTAGTTGACAGCTGAGGGTAAACCATGACACAAGTTCAGATGGTTGTTCCTTTTCTTTTCTTTTCTTTTCTTTTCTTTTCTTTTCTTTTCTTTTCTTTTCTTTTCTTTTCTTTTCTTTTCTTTTCTTTTCTTTTCTTCAATTTGTCCTTGTTTTCTCACTCAAAGATATTTTAGAACCAAAATTTCCATGCGTGTGTCTTTGCAGATAACAAAGTAATCTCATTCCTGAATACCCCTGGAAACTAGATCTGATTTTTATAGATGTGCATTCATGCTTGAAGGCTTTTCAAGAGATTGAACACAAACTGGCATGATGAGAAATCAAGGGAACCAACTATTCTCCTGTCAGACAACTGATAAAGGAAAAATTAAATCCCTAACTGTCCTGGTTTCATCTGGGATACAGTTAATTTTCTTCATAGTAGCTGGTACAGTGCTAAGGATGCTCCCTGTGCATTATCAGCCCACCACCTAAATTCTGCTGCTGTTGGTGTGAATTGCACTGGGAGTGGAGGTAGCAAAGCTTGAAGTGATCAAACAGAATGGTGATGAGAGCTCTGGAGCTCCTCAGGGAGAGCATGTGAAAAACTGTAGATCACCCCATACTATGCATGGAAAATATTTAATTAGTAATGGGCACTATTTAATGTAAGAGGGAGGGAAGATTTCCTACAGTCATGACTTAATGGGTTCTACCATGATTCTACTGAACCCTTCAAAAGATATCAGAAACACAACTGTAAAAGTCTGTGACTGGTAAAAGACAACTGAGTTTTAGTCACAGTGAGTTATTATCTTTGGAGTTCCTTTATCATATTTCATTGGGAAATATTCACATCACACAGAGAAAAGCATACAGATTATTAGTAGATACCTTAATATTGTTGTTCTTTTACACAATTTTAAATTATTAGTTTAAGAAATTTTAAATTCTAGTTGCTTCCTATAGCTCCTTTTCCTATCCACTTGATTCTATTCAACTGCAAAAAGAGGTTGTAACTAACATTCACAGTTAAACAATATAACAGAGATGATTTTCATTAATTAGGGACTAAAACAGTATTTGGTTTTGGAATAGATAGCAAGATATTTGACAACTGCCACAATTACGACAAGGCTGTTGACAAATTATAAACATATCATGTGTTGTGAAAATTCACACTGCAGCTCTCTTAATTTCAAATGAATGTTTTTCTCTGTAAGATATTCACTTAATTCAAAGAGCAGAAATACTCTCTGACCTGTGAGTATGACTGCAAAAAAGGGAGCATATGAGAATACCCATAGAAAGTAAAATATTACCTTAAAAAATCAAAAAGTTTGAGGAGGTAACTGTCACACTGTAAATGCATTGTGTGTTTTGAGTAAACACATTTTGAAATGGTTAAAGAAAAAATGACTACCTGGACTTGTGTGAATACGAAGGAACAAAGTTTCACAAACCTTAATTAGAAAATATTGCTTAGAATAGGAATATCTTATGAAATGTATCCAACCTTTTCACAACTGAGCGCATGAGGAATTCTTTGTAACATATTTAATCTCTCTCTGGATCCTGGTGTTTTCACAGGGCATAAGTGGATTACTATTTCCAGTGCAAATGTCTGTATTTGAAAAGTAACACTGATGGTTTCAGTTTAAATCATATTGACTACTTAGATTTTGGGTTCTTTATGTGCATCGCATTTTTTGATTAAAAAGAAGTCAAGCCATCAAAATAAAAATTATAAAGGATCAGAAATTACTGTGTTTCATTTTAGGTAATATTTCCGAAGCAATAATAAGACACTTTACCAATCAACCGGTTAATGACCAATGTGAGGCATTGGGTGAAGCTGACAGAGCCTAATTTATCTAGCTGGCCATTGCTCATCAATAAAAGGGTAAGTAGTCAAGAGTGTAAAAATTGTTCATATAAATCTCAGTTTTGTTATTATTAAAATACTAAATTAGTTTTCTAAAACAACTTACTTTATCATTATCACAGAATAATATCAGTAATTTATCACCAACACTTTATTTCAGCCACTATTGGCCCAATAAACAAAAAAATTTACCTGATTGCAACGGGGAAGGTAATTTTATAATGATCTGTGTTTACCACACGCTCTACATAGATTTCAGCCTGAAGAAGTTCAGTACACAGATGTTAATTTACTCAGATTCAGAAGTCAGAAACAGAGCACTTGTTACTCTGTAGACTAGATAATTTTCCTAGCAGGAATATTTTTGTTACGCATGAATATCTCAAAAGTCACTCTTAGAAGTTCACTTAAGGATAATATTTTTAGGGAATGTCCTACCTACATTTAGCTGTAACACTGTAACAGGTCTTTTCACTTGGCAAACATAGATTTTGAGATGATGACCCAAAATCATGCCTCCTGGCACAAGATTTATTTTTTCATAAAACCATTACAATAATGTCATATAGAAGTAGCCACATCTGTCAGATATGTTTCTTTGGTGATTTTGGCATTGATCTGAAACTCAAAACTAGATATTGGGCTAACTAGCCCTAGTTCAAAAAAAAGAAATTACTCAGGGAACAGGAATATTCAGTCAAAATCCAGGGAGGTAAGATCAATTCAATGCAAGAGCTACTGCCTGTATTAGTCATGAAACTGTACAACAATGGAAATACCATTCATCTGAAAATGAGTTCAGACTACACTTTGCAAAGTGATGATAAATAGGTATTAGCTGTGGCAGGACATCATCCCCCCCCCTCCATGAATGTAACAGATAACTGGTGCTAGAGAGGTGGCCCAAAGGCTCACAGGCCCAGCAGGAGCCTCCTCTGGCACCAGTGGTGCTCAAACCTCAACTAGGAATCAACATCTTAGTCTGGAGACCTGATGTCGGAAGAGATAAAAGAAAACCACTGACTTAAGAATCACAGTTTTTACACTATAAAAGATACATGAATTACCACTGAGGCAGAAGCCTCTTACACCCTGAAAGTGTTTGAACTTCTCCCNTTTGCTCTGTCTTTTGTCCCTTATTGTTATTCTCTGTTAAAAACCTTTAAATTTAGCAGGAGACTGGACCTCGTTTTTAACATTATGAACGAGAGTGGGTTTTGGGGTGCTGGCCATCTCAGTAAGGTTCCTGTTTGCTGCCAGAGGCCTGGGCGGGAAGCAGGGTTCACCTAAACTCCCACATCCATTTGTGACATTAGCATAAACCAATTGCCAGCAAAGGTCTTTTTTTTTCTTTCTCCATGTCTTATTGTAGAGGACATACACGTCTTCATTTAATATTAATTTTGTTCAGATGGGATTCTGAAATAAATGGAATGAATTTTCTATATTTATGTAATGAATATGAATGAAGGCACAGGGAAGGATGGGAGGAAGAAGGCAATTTTAAATGTATCCCAAAATATAGCCAGTGTATCCATTTGAAATGGACTTAATAAGCGCTCAAACACCATGAAGACTTTAATTAAGAAACAAGTATTAAAAAAAAAAATCAACTAATTTCCTAATTAAATCAACATGCACTTGTAAATGGGTTACCAGTAATTTCCTTGCTGGTGTCATTGTATCTTTTAGGTGTAATGTATAATTTTTAATAGGCAATTACTTGATTCTTCATGACCCAGATATGGTCTTGAATGGTTAATTCAGTAATGTTATAAAAGTCATACACTGTCTTTTGATGAAAGGTGGTGACAAAAATAGTGAGTTAGATCAGATTGTTTTGGAAGATATGAACAATTCCAGATTAGAATAAATACACAAAGGTATCAGTGGACTTAGTGACACATTTCAGACCTGCACTTCTAGAACAGAACTGAAAATCTTTTAGGTCTAGTTTGATCCTCTGAAATATATTACTTAAATATTTCTTTGTATTTTTTCAAAAGAATGCCTGAGGAAGATAATTACAGTAAATCATTTTACAGAAAAAGAAAAAAAAAAAAAAGTAAAATTAATATAATTAACAAAAAAACTGGGTTAAAACAGGCCAAAAAAAAAAAAAGGAAATGGAAACCAAGACTCTCAAGACACCTGCTCCATGTAAAAGGCTGAATTTTTACTGAAGATTTGCTCTACCCTTCAAAATACTTAAAGGAAAACTTGTCAAAATAGCAAATTATCCCTTAAAAGAAATGTTGTCCAAATAACCACCTTATCTAGACCCTTGTCAATGTTGAGTGGGACAAAGCTCAGTTGACTGATGGGTAAGTCCTCCATGAATGAGGTGTGTTGATAGAGGAAGCTTCCAGACTGGACATGGAGTACAAGGCTGAGCACCACATGTTTGTTCAGACTAGAACAATCTGGAACTGTTTATAAAGAATGGCTTGTCCTGATTTTTTGAGCTCTTGTCTAATTTCTCCCATGACAATCCCTTCCTTTTGGTAGCATCACAGTAACACATCACTGAAAATTTTTATTTTCTTTTCCTTGTGCTTCTCTCAGATATACAGAATTTATATTGCATCCAGAGGCATTTTTGAACTGATAAAATAAATTACTCCAGCAGAGATGTTCTGAAAAATCTAGATTACTCGTAGCATGTTGATTAGTTCTAAACAAGGTGAGTATCACTACAGTGTACAGTAGGTGTTTCTATATTAGATAGATACCAGAAGAAAGTACTGTAAAAAACTTTGATGCCAAAATATTTTAGGAAGATTTTAAAGAAATGTAAGTGTTCTGACTTTATTACTTTTTCTTTGCCTTCATTTTCTTGGTTTAACAAGCATCTCTTTACCCTTCTGCAGACTGTTGATGTAGAAGTCTTCTTAGCGCTCATCACCTAAAAGAGGCTTCATTGAGCATCCTGCCTCATTGACTTCTTTTTTTCCCCTCATCTCTTTTTGAAACCTATTGACTGTTTCTTAATTTTTCTCTCTATAAGTTATTGCCTTTATGAGTGAATGCCTTAATTTATTCCCCATATAATGTCTGCACACTACTGCCCCCTGTGATTTATGGCATATGTGGTCTTCTGTTGTTTAACTCCATAAAGCTACTTTGGAATAAAATTCTGTGAAAGTAGATATACTCCCACATGACTAACGAAGCCAGCATGCACTGTTGACTCCTTATCATCTTGAAAATGCACACACACTTTTTCAGTCATAGACAGAAATAGTCTTTAAAATTCTTCCATTTAAGTTTGTGGCACAGTTGCATTTCTACTAAAATTTCTGTTTATTGTGAAAATAACACAGCCCAAAAAGTTATTAAACTTTTCCAAACTTCCACAGTGAAAATAAGAACTAGGAAACTTTATTCTAATACTTTGATGTGGAATATGGGCTTCCAGAAAATTCACAAACCTGTTTCACTTTAGAAAGTATATAGTCAATACAAAAAAACCCCTGAAAGTTTTAAAAATAAAAAATGTTGATTAGGGAGGATTTATAAATTCTAAGTGATACTTGGTCTAAATATTTAGATTTTGTAGAGTTCAAAGATTTCTCTCTCCTTGCCTTGAGTGATGAAAAGCAAAGTTGTTCATTAATTAATGAAACAGGGACCCAGAAAAACTCTTTACTATTATCTTAATTATTTGTCATTCTTTCTTTTCCCTGCACACACCTTTCCACAATTTACAGAACTAAAAATAACAACATCACACTGGTGATTTATTTTCTTCATCTCTTAATGTACACCTGCTTGTAGGTTATCAGCTGTCATTTACTTAGCAAAAATATAATTATGATGCTTTAATTTATATGTCAAAATGGTTCATGACTTCTTTTGAAAAGAAGGGAGCTGAGGGAAGGGAAATGCAATGTTTACATATTGGAGATCCACAACTTTCTGAAAAGCTAAAAATACATAAAGACAGAAACTGAAAAAATTAATACAGCATTAATACTTGTATCTACATACAGTTTTTCTAAGCAAAATCTACATGTGTATTTAGGAGTCCCAAAAATCCAATCAATAATCTAGTGTTTATGAAAATATCTATAAATGTTAGATATCTAACTCTCAAAAAAATCAATGGGGTTTTGCTACTGGCTTTAGTCACACCATCCACATGCAGTCCAAACTGCATTTTCAGGTAGCTCAGTAAACTGCACTTTTGCCTGTAGGGGTTCTGAAATAGCTTGAAGTCTTTTTTCCAGGAAAATAAGCCTTCTACAATCCTATTACCTGTGTGTGACTACTTGCTTACTTGCTCAGCCAAGAAAATTTCTCAAATTATTTTTGGTGAGTCAAATCATGTTTGCTAAAGAATTTAAATTCCAAAGATAACCTGTTATCCATGTTTCAGTAAATGCAAAACAAACCTGACCCTCTTGCATGACAGAATCCTTGGTAAAAAGTTATATTCTCACCCCAAAGCACACTTGTTAGATCTTCATGATTTTAATATCAGGTAAAAGGTGTTAATGTGGTGCTGGTTGAACTTGCCTTTGGTCTCCTTGCTCATTGTCATATCCTAGAACTTGATTATCCTATCAATGCATTACTGAGCTGGAGACTCAGAAGAAGATAATGTGTCACACATGCATCTATATTTACAGCTTAACATCCAGCATAGATCCTTTCCATCTTTGGGATCATGCTTGTGCTGTAGAGGTTTTCCAGCACTGTCTGGGAGCATGTGTACAAGTACAGGATTCTAGAAACAAATACAGGCCATTCCTTCTCAACAGATTTCTCAAAATTCAACAAAGTCCATGGATCTAACGGTGCTTATGTTACTGCCTTTGGGGTTTCTTTCTGGTTATTTTGGTCTTCTTTTAAGTATTATAAATCACAGTGTGTATCTTTTGCAAAAGCTTCCTCTGGAGATTCAGAAATTTGTTCAGCACTCTAAGTATCACAAAACCTTTTATTTCATTCTCAGCCAACTTTGATTATCATGACACACAGAAGAGAAAATTAGAATTCGGGACAGGTATCTTAGATGCACCACTTGAACAATCTCAAACACACCCATGTCTGCCAATTTGTAGGGGACAAGGAATTAGAGCAGGTCTCTGGTAGCATGCCAGCTCTGCCAGATTATAACATCTTGTGAAAAGTGTGGGGTCCAGGGTTGTATCACATTTAAGAAAATGAAGGTTATGAAATTATGTGCCTGTGACAGACCTGGGGAAGATGTTTGATTTGGAACACAAAATGGAGTTAATATTTTCTACCTTTCTGCTCAGATTTTCACAGAAGGACCTGAAAAATACTTTGGCTGCTGGCATCTCTTTGACTTCTCCAGATTATCAGACCAAGGAGTAGTTTAAGAGCAACTCTTTATAGTACAGACATGCTCTGAGGCTGGTTATGGGGCTGTCATAGGATTCTTTTCCCAGCCTGGTGCAACAGAGCTTCAGTGCAAGAAGAATTTTGACTAACTTGTGCTTGCTGGCAGGATCCTAATGTCAGATGGTCAGATGGTTTTATTTAATTTTTTTAATGGAACAGGAAACAAGCAACCTGTTCTTAGAACATAACAAGGCAGCATTAATCAGGACATTGGATTTGAAATCGTGGTTTGTAGACTGAGCAAACTCAGACTGCCCTGAGCAGTCTTTTGTGATAGAACTTGCTCTGGGCAGCAGGCTGGACCAGGTGAGGTCTGGAGCCCTTTCCAGCCTGTGGGATTTTGGGTGCAGTGAAAAGTTTCTGCACTAGTGACTGTCAGGTGCTGAGAGGGCAATGTCAGGGAAATGATAGCTCTGGAATTGCCATATTCGCTTGTTAACAATGATTTTCCTGAGAGCCACTTAAAGGAAGATTATTTGGCCTAACCCCACATGTCATTGCATGTTTGTTTTGTATTAACTTTGATCTTGCAGAATTCATGTTTACTCCCCATATACACCTGTGCTTTTGCCTTTGCCTTTCATTTCTGTGAAGAGAACACAGATTGACAAATACTTAAAAGGAACCTATTCAAGAACAAGGAGATATAACTTCAGTTTACAGCCATATTTGAAAACATGAGGAAGAATCTATTTTGTGTCAAAACCAAGAAACTACAGCAACTTTAATTACTTCAGCTCTGAAATTCTATTTTATTTACCTATATAAGCTTAAACTTGTGACATTTAATATAATTTTTGTAAGCATCTCCATTCATTTTGTACTATATTAATCAAAACAGAGGCACTTTAATAGCTCAAGGGATTTCACAGTTATGCCTGACTTAACAAAGGGACTTTCTTTCTTATTCTCATTCATTTATCAGGAGTCTTCCCACAGTATTCAATGCAGTCACAACTAAGAAAAAAATGCATATATATTGCACCTAAATTGCTTCAGCCCATCATGTTTCCGAATTGAGAAATCAGCTGCAAGGCAAACTGCAGGAAAAAGAGGGGAAGGAGTGAGGAGGGAAATTGTAGCAGATTACAACATTATGATAGTCAAATGAATAAGGAATTAGGCAGGAACATAAGATATGTATGTTAACTTTTTGACCTTGTAAGGGATAAAATTTAAAAAAAAACCCAAATATTTGATACATGGCAATGCCTGTGCCTCTTAAACTATTCCAAAAGATACAAAAAAATCTGAGACAGTAAGAAAACCTTGGGAGATGCTTGTCTCTAATTGCATGAACACAGCACCATTCCAATGCATGATGCTTTTGAGTTACAGTCCGTGGTCCCAAATTTATGCATTTCTTCTCCTAATACGCAACTCTAATAAAAACGTATATGTAATATCAAAAACGCCAAACAGAACTTAAAAGCTCTAGAGTAATGCAAAAATGTAGTAATGTGGACTCCATTTATTTTTGATCCACCTTCCTGTGGTGAGTTGATCTTGGCTGGAATCATCAAAGACCCCACAAACAGACCCAGACCAATTTCTTGTGTTTTGTGGGTTTCCCATCCCCATCCCCAATGGATCAAGACCTTTGATCATCACTTTGTCCAAAGGTAACAAATAAGTCTTGCCATAAATCCATGGGTGGTGATTGCTCATATTTCCACTCTTGCTCTTTCTTTCTCCTTCTTCCATTCTTTTCCCTTAAATCCCATTCTTAGGTGGCATTTTTATGCTTTCATATTGTCATATTTAAATATTACAGATAATAACTGAAATGGTCACACACCTGCTTTCCATTGCAACCATGTTCTAACCTGATATATATATATATTTAGAAACATCAATAATTCAGTGCCTTTTCACTCTAATTTGCCTCAAGGGATCTATTAACAAGAACCTGGTTCACCTTTGCCTTCAGGGGAGGGTCATAGCACCAGTTGCCATCATGGACAGGACTGACTTGTCTTGGATCATTCCCTCTCTCTCCTCAGGCTGCACCAGGATCACAGAAATGCTCATTAGGACTCAGCCTTGGTGAGCAGCACCTTGACTAAG
>VZTX01010834.1:0-43854 GCA_013400915.1 Pardalotus punctatus
GCCCGCGCGCACGCGCCGCGCAGGGCGGGAGGGGCGGGGCAGTGACGTCACGCGCGGTGCGCCCTGAGGGGCGGGCCGGCGCCATCTTGGGGCTGAGGGCGGAGCGGGGCTCGAGGGGCTCCGGGAGCTCCTCCCGGGGGCGGTGGCAGCCGCAGAGTGACAGACACAGGATAGTTCAGCTTGGAGGTGACGTGTGAGAGCGTCGTGCCCGTCTGTGACCGAGCATCACCGTGTCAACTAGACCATGGCACTCAGTGGCACGTCCAGTCTTTCCTTAAATATCTCCAGGGTCGGTGACTCCACCACCGTCCTGGGCAGCCCCTTCCGATGTCTGATCACACTTTCTCTGGAGAAATTACTCCTGCTGTCCAACCTAAATCTCGCCTGCTGCAGCTTGAGGCCATTTCCTCTTGTGCTGTTGCTATTGCCTGGAGAAGAGGCCCATCCTCACCTGCCCACAGCTTCCTGCCAGGTAGAGAGTGATAAGTAGTTAAGAGTGAAAAGTCCACGGGCTATGGGGACAGGGAGAGCACTGGGGACATCCCAGGCATGAGGGAATCAAAGAACCCCTCAAATGGGGAAGTTCTGGTACCACTAATGTATTTTTAATTATGTGGATTCCTGGGATGATTTTACTGAAGTAATAACATCACTTGAATGAACACAGGATCTCCAAAAAAAAAAACCCCAAAAAACCACAAACCATAATTAATTTACAAATCTTTAGGTCACCTATTAGTTCTTTATTGAAGCCTGATGTTTGGCTGTCTGACGTTTGGCAGAAGCTGTGTAGGTTGAGAGTCCATTTTTCAGCACTTAAAACTGCACATCAAAATGAGAGGATGCCCATGGTGAATGCAGAAACTGTAACAGTAGAAAAGCGAAGAAACAGATCTTTTGGGAAGGATGGTGGTAGGAGCTGGTCTGACAGGAATGACATGAAGGAATTTTGGTTTACTCCTGACAAGTTGTGGTTATTGTTGGAAAGAGGAGGTTTGTTGGTCATGTGCACACCTTGGTCCCAAGAAATTGGTCACTTCTCTGTTGCCACGACCAAAACATGCAGTGTAGCATGGCTGTCAAATGGTGGAAAGCTGTGTTGGCTACTGGGGAGCAGGATTCCTTTACCTTTTTTCACTTGAAGCGGTGCTTGTGTCCAATTTACTGGGCAGCATAAAGGAATGGTAAGATGGCCAGGATCTTGGAAGGCTGTTGTGAAACACACTTTGGCATAAAAGTATTGCTCAGTTGTTTGCTGTATCTTGGCAGTGTAAACTGTTAAAAGTGCTTTGGTTTCTTTGTTATTATCTTAATTTTTAAAAATCACAATTACCTCTTCCAGTAATTTACTTTCATATTATTTTTTTATAAATAATTTTAAGCACAGCTTTGCTTCCATACCAAAAGAAGTTATTCCCAAGTGGTACTGTGTGTACCTGCAGAAGTGTTCTGTCTTCATGGACATGATGCATTTTGTACAGAACAGCCTTCAAACCACTGGGTCTCACTGTGTGCACACACACCTGCTTTGCTAAGTCCACATTGGAGGTAGATTTTCCTTTCCACACCTTCATCCTTTGGATTCAGGCTTATGAGATGTCTAATAACAGACTTTTAATTTAAAAAGAATTTGCATGTGGCTTTTTTGGGGGAACAGAAGATCCGAGAATTATTTTGTACAGTAATTCAGTGATGAAACCAAGATTGAGTTCTGTATCCTAAAGCAAATGTCTAGCGGAGCTACATAAACAAAACTACTCTCATTTGTAGCAAAAAGAACTTTAAGTAAGCTACAGACACTAATGTTTACAAATAAAAGAAAACAAAGGATCAGCAAAACAATCAAACTTCTGACTAGGATGAGGAAAAGTTCTCTCTAAAATGAAACAGATTTGTGAGCTGTGCTGATGCTGCAGCAGCTTCAAAACACAACATGCAAGTGTTCAGCAGGAGGTGAGAGCAGCCAAGGTTTGTTTCTCCCTAGTTCTGCCTGACACCTTTACTCCCCTGACAGTCTGGAAAATGCTCACAGAGAGGAGTAGGCAGTAGTGGCAACTCTTAGCACAGCTGCCCCAAGTGCACCTTGTTTGAATGATTGCAGCAAGCTGGTAGAGGTGGAGTTCAGTAGAGGGAAAGCTGACTTACTACAGTGAAAAAGAATATTTGTAGTGCAAAAGCTTGGGTTTATATGGATTGCGCACAGAAATGCTTGTGGGAGCAGAAAGCTTTGGCTTTCAGGTAATGGCCCTAAATTTAGTGAGTTTTGAGAATCCCCATTCCACTCTGACTCAGAATCAAAGGCCATTTGCCAAGGACTCGCTTTTCACCTCCCTTTCTGTTACTTTTCCCAGCTGCAGTGGTGGGTGGCAGAGAGAGGGCACGGACACCAGCGTGAGTCACGATGGGAAGGGGGGGATGTATCGCTGGCGCTCAGAGCAATGCCGGCCCGGCCCGCCTGGTGGCAAACTGCTTTCACTGGAAGTGATTCTCCGTTCAGCCGGTCTGGGAACAGCAAATGCGTTCTCTGGGATTGCAGGCTGTAATCTCATCCCCGTGCGTTTTCGTGTTTTCAGGGCCCTGCTCATCCCTCTCGAATGGCAATATTGCCTCCATCAGATACTGTCTTAACAAACGCAGAGTTCGTGCTGCAGAGATAGCGTCTGTGTCTCAAACTTCACAGAGTTTCTGGGGGCGAAAGTTTTCTTCATCTTCTCCCTGTAGTCCTGGAACGGCAGAAATCAATATTCCGACATCTGTAAATCCTTTGTTCCCCTTTTCACCAGGGCTTTATCAGCTTTGGGAGGGAGGGAGGGATGGGGGGAAGAGGGCGTTGAGAGAGCCATTGTCCCTTCTCTCGGGAATGATCTGGAACTACTATGCAAATCTTCATTTGAAGACCCTGGGAACTGGGGGAGGGCTTTAGCTGCGAGCTCAGTGGGAGGGGAGCTCGGCATCCCTGCTCACACACTCCTGCCTAGTGCAAGGAGCTGGGAAGTCTTTTGAACGAGCAGAAGAGCCATTTTGTGCTTTGTGCACTCCTGTGAGGCTTTGCACTCCTTATGTCTCCTGCTTTGTGCCTTTTTTTCTGCCTGCTTCTTCTAAATGTTTGCATAAGAATTGGGGAGGGGAGAGCTCCAAGAGCTGCGATTAGCAGTGATGAAGTCAGAAGGGTGCAGGGTGTAGCACCTCTCCTGCCCCCCCTCTCACACCCTGGAGTCTCCCACCAAGCAGTGGAGCAGCAGCAGTGGTTCTAACACACCTACATGCCGATTGCTGGCATTAGCATATGGCACAGGCACAGCCTCAGTAAAGCAAATTATTCAGCTGGTCAGGAGTAGTGGAGTAAAATAATTTGCAGTTCTCAAATGCTCACGTTGTAGCCAGGTCTTAAAAAGCCGCCTCTTACAGGGGCAAAGATCCACAGAGCAGAACCTGCTTTGTGAAACACTGTGGTCTGTCCTGGCTTGGGTCCGAGCTCCGTGTCACCTGTTTTGTATTAGGGCAGGGTCACACTAACTGCCAGTTTCCGGGAAGTTATGTAGGGTCCTCCGTAGGCCTCATGGAAGGGGAGATATCCTGACTTCGTAGCCACATGGATGAACAGGACAGTGGGGGAGGGACAGTTCAGATCCATATCTAGGCATTTTTGTCTTTATAACTACTGTAAAAGCAGTCATAATTCTTTTGATTTCCTGACCTTTATTTTCTTGTCATCTTTCTTGTTGTTTATTTTTCAAACTTTGAGGGGTTTTTGTCTTCCAGAAAACTAAAAATTCCTTTTGACCAATGACAGCCCTGGAAAATGCAACACTACTCTCTCTCCCAGCCAGCTGAGATGTGGCCATTTAAAACTCCTGCTTTCTGTCAAAACCATAGGAACACACACCCTGAGACCTGATTAACCTATGTTACTTCCCAAGTTAAAGCCAAAGCAGTGTAAACCACTGGTGTTTGTCGTGCAAGTACTTTACTGCTTCGTGGAGGAAAGGTGCTTCACAAGCGTGATCTCACATACAAATTGGGTCTGAATCTGCTCTCGTTTTTCCATGTGTAACTCTAGAATGACTCAGCTGACTGGGGTGAACCCTTGGAATTGTGCTAGCTGGAAACCAGCCTGGACATGCCCTCTGGCTCGTGTAAGTGCCCCCAGTACCTGTGCACGCTCCCACATCGATGCAGATGCTTTTCTGAGTACACTTGTTTGCATGAGGGCTGGTGTGTGAATGCACATTCTTCTCACCCATGCCTCACATATGCATGCAAACACACATCCTCGAGTGCACACAGCCATTCCCTTTCTCACATACACATTTGTGCCCATACACAGACTTTTTTGAAAGCTCCTGTTTTCAGAAAGGTTTTATTTATAGGTCCTGCCTGGTCGTGAATGTGAAAGGGAGAAAGCCCCTCAGAGGGTTCCTTTCATGTGTAAATCAGCCTAGGCTGAGAGCATTGGGGTCACTGAGAGGAGGATTTCACTCTTAATTACTCAGAGAGAAAGCAGGCAGGGGACTTTCTCAAACTAATAGGGTTGTTCTCTGCTGGGGAAAGCAGCTTGAGATGCCCAAATTTCTCTTGCATCAGACTTCAGGCTCTGATTCACAGGCCTCTTCTGCCAGTAGCAAGAGCTGTCTATGTGGCATTTGGAACAAACAGTTCAGCTTCTAAAAGAGCTTACTTATTAAAAATGGTTATGCTCACTCTGATAATTGGGTGTTCTTTGGAGACCAACAAAGGAGCTGACCTAGCTTTCTTTGGGTTTATGCTACTTTTATTGACAAAGATATTAGCCTGTGATACATATATCTGTGACTCCATCTGAGGACCTCAGTATTCTTTCAGACCTGAAAACTCACACCTCTCTGCCAAGTAGAGAAATGCTGTTATCCTGAGATTAGTCCAGTGAGCAGGACCCTGAACTTGAACTTGAAACCAGCACTGAATTCCCAGTTCAGCCACCGAATAAAACTCATAAAACTGAGTCTGGAAATCTACTACAGAGATGAGAACTCCCAGTCACAAGTCACTGAGTTGTCTAGAGGGACTTCAGGACCTGCTCAAGCCACTACACTAGTAGGAGGGGTAGCTGTCAGTAGTTGCAGGGAAGAAATCTGTGTTGTCAAGTGCACACTCATACAAGCATGTAAGTGTGCACTTATATGTTTTAACTTTACTTGATGAACAGAAATTCACAGCTTCTCATCCGTACTTCCTTTTCATGTATGACCTCTGCTTTTCTGAACAGGAAATAAATGCGTTGAGGGCTGAACATTCCCAGCTGATGTACAAATAGCCTTCTGGAAGCCTTCATTTGGGATTCTTGGAGCTGTGTTAGTTCAGCTTGCCTGGGAAGGTGGAGGGGTTTGTCTGGGAGCACCTGTTTGAGGATGCTGACTCATAGTGGTGGGAGCCATCGACAGATGACGTCAGCAGTCTGAAGTATCTGCAGAGGTCAGAGGGAAATGAATGGGTCATTTCTCTTGCAAATGAAGAGCTGCAGCCTGGAGCAGCCTTAGCACCGCCCAGCATGTGGGTCCAGGCTGTTCCTTTTATGATCTGATGGAAATGGGGCCCAAAAGGACTTCCCTGATGGAGTTCTGTCACAGCCTTTGTTATCTTTCCCTCCTGCAGCATGTACTGGGTATAGAATATGGATTGGAGCTTATCCTGGCTACCAGCACAGTCAAGAGGATGAAAGCTTTATGGCTGCGTAGAAAACCTTGGGCTGCAGGGTATCCTTATTGCCATTCCAGGAGAAAAGTCTTGCTTTAAGATGTAGAACACATGTATATTTCTGCTTTAGTGCTTCTTTTAACCCAACCGACACTAAAATGAGAAAATCCAAGGGCTGCTTTAAAATAATGCACATAACTGACTAATGCATTTAAAAGCCTGGATTCTGTTCTTCATTCTGGTGGTAAATTGTCAGTTACTCTGCAAAGCCCTGTGAATGCCTATGCCTCACTTTTTCTGCAAACCACTGAAGAAAGGTATTCTTTTTTGTTGTAACATCTTGAGGATTTGGGGTACAGAATGCTTTATATATACAAAGTATTGCTGTTAGCACTGTCTGTCAGTGAAATCCCTTTTAGTCTACTTTTATGCAACAATGTTACTTTCTCTGAATTGTTGATTTAAAATTAATTTTAAAGTTATATAAACAATGTCAGTTCTCTCTCACCATTTGCTGTTTTGCTTCTTTGCCGACCACCGGGGAACTCCTTTAGCTGTGACATTGTAATGGGAGGTGGAGACACCTCGAGGAGAAGGTCGACACAGACAACCACAATTACAGTCAATAAGATCTCTGACTTGCCTCGATTACAGGTTTGTGTGTGATCTGTGCATGTCATCTTTCCTATGTACAGGTATTTACAATGAGGCAGGACATGAAAATAACAGTTTCCTTTGTAGGAGCTCTAGCAGCAGCTTCCTATTATCATTGTCTTTTCACAGCCTCAGATAGAGTAGGACAGGGTAAGGGTTTTAAGGGAAGGCAGCTAAGGTTGGAGTAAATGTACTCTGGGTTTTCCCTCACTGCTGTGATGTTACTGCCATGACAAGCAGCTAGACGTTAGAAGAGTCCTGGGACTGCCAGAACTTACACTAAAGTGAAAAATGAACTTATGTTTAAATTTAACTTCTCAACCTCTGCTGTGTGTGAAGGATTGTTTTTTATGGCTTTCATATCTATTTTCCTTTAGAAACTTCAGAACTGTCCACCCTTCAAATCTGTTTTTATGTGTTTTAAATGCATGATATGGAGCACATCCACTCTCAGTAGGCTGCAGGAAGAGTCCATAAAATCATAACATATCTTTGGAGGGGTAAGTTTGTTCTTTATTTCCTAGAAGCATCAGCCAGTTTACACCACTTTGTATAGGAAGAGCTGCAGGAGAAGATGAATGTTCCAGAGGGCTCAGAGACAGTTTCTTGTTTGGGGTGAGGCTGAGGTTAGCTGTGGAGCCTGTGTCCATGCAGTAATTTGACAGCAGATATGGGCACACAGTAATGCAGGCTCTGAAAATCACAGAAGCCTGCTGAGTTATTGTGAGCTGGAGGAGCTTTTCTGTTTTGGGGTGCATGGGTCTGCCTGCCTCACATTGTGCAGACATAACTGAGATATAAAGGAGGCTGGCAAATTGCAGAACACTGATGGAATGGGGGACAGGGGGCTGAAGAACAAAAGTTAAGAGTTCATAGACAAAGGGCTCAAGCTTAGTTGTGAATTCCTAGCAGGTACTTGGTCTTTAAATGAAAGCGTTTGTCGAGCAACATAGTGATCTAATGTGGGAATTGGATAGATATCTGCAAAGGTTTTTTGGTTCATGGTGTGATTACAGGAGATTTAACAGAGAAAGCAGTTTTATTTTCTCCCAAGGTATGTATTTGTTCATGTACTATATAGGGCAGGCGGTATAGATGACATCACACAAAGTGAGACACAGATGATACATAAAATGTTTCTACTGATTCTGACTGATTGTAAATAAAGCATATAACTTCTTTTGTTTGACTGTACCATTAACACCATTGTTGGATTATCCAGGGCTTTGCATCAGCCACGTTTTTCTAGACCTGGCTGCTGGTCCATGTCCCTTGTCCCACAGACCCACTCCTCTTTTACCTGGGAAATGCACCTGGCATTTCCATTTTGAGCAGCACCTTTCTCAGACCCTTCATTATCTCCTGTCACTGCACTGGGACCTCAGTGTCATGATGTAGTGCCTTGGCTGTACTCTGCAGTGGCTGTGACCAGGCTGCATGTCTGTGCTGTCCCCGTCACCGAGCTGCTGGGACAGATGCATTCCACAGAGCCCAGTCAGCAGCTCCGTCTGGGCTGTGTGTAACCCCTTTTGGTGCCTGTTGGGACTCTTTTAAAGAATGTAGCAATGCTCTGCACAGAAGTTTGGTAGGCAGTCTCACTATCACACCTCTAGCTGATGCACAGGCTTTTAGTGTTTTTAGATTGGACCTTCATTTCAAGTTTGTTTTTGTTTATTTGTCTTGTTTTTTTAAAGTTTCAAAAGCTTTTTCTTGCACCCTGAACCATTCCTATGCTAGAGTCTTGTGAGTTAGTTAGTAAGGACTCACAAGTTGTTGGTAGATGTGTGCAGAAAGTAGCTACAGGGTTGGTCATTCCTGTAAATCATTGAATTCTTCATAAATTTAATTCTGGACTTTTCCTTAAAAGCTCTCTCCCAAACTGGACACAAGACAATGGACACCAGCAGGCACAACTCCCAGTGACTAGGATATTGTCACATATCCAAAAGCCTGGTGGGAGGAGCAGACATTAGGTCTGAATTCATCCTGGCAGGGAGATTTGGCTGAGAGAGAAGGAAAAGAAGGTCAAAGGCAGCTCCAAGGAAACGGCTTTGGTTTAAAATGTTTCATTAGAGTTTTCACACTGAAAATATAAAGTACAGTAATACAATTACTTGGCAGAGAAGCCACATTTAGTAACAGTCCTGTATACATTCAGTGCTCTGTATGGAAGGAGACACAATATATCCCTGGTCACCCCAGCAAAATTATGGGTTCCTTTTCATAAATGTGACTTTTTTACAAAATATTCTAAGTAACCTGGAGATTTTTAAAAATCAATATTGATAAAGTATATTCTTTTTTTCAGTAGTGGTCTCTGCTTTATCTGTGTAGAATTTGCAGGGCACACTGGCTTTATCTGAGCAGTGTGTCAGTATCAGTGCAGCTGGGAACACTGTTGGGATGCTCACCTCACATTGTTTCCCTTCCCCTCTCTGTCTATCTTTGATTTTTCCTGTTGTGACTCAATAAGATAATCATGGACACCCTTTTCCAAAGGGTTAGTCTTTCCTTGTTTGTTCAACAAGTTCCCTTTTTGAAGACAATTGTTATCTGCCACTTGGGCCTTGTTGCCTCAGGATGTTTCACCTCTCCGTGCAGACAGGGTTGAGAGTTTGGACTGATGCACATACCTACAAGACCTGCCAGTGCAGAGCCATGACAGATGTCACCTGTGAGGAAGTAGGAAATGGGATGCCAGTGTGTCTTGTCTATGTTCTTCTTTTAGGACGTAGTTTGACCAAAGAACTGAGCAACTGAAATGTCATGGAGGAATATATGGTGTGGGTGGCTTTTCCTATGGGAAGCCAGGATTAGTTTACATTTGCTTTTTTCTGGTTTAAGCTATAAGCTAAAAATGTGGAAAGGCTTTGTTATTACACCTCAGTGGCAGTTTTCTTTATTCTGGCCTATAAAGAAAGGTTTCCCAACAGACTGACAAAACACGAGCACACATACAGAGCCCTGCAAAGATAATTCCTTACCAGACCCTGAAACAGCTGAAGTACAGATTGTCAATCTTGCACACTGCTAACCTCTGTGGCATATTTGTACCCAGGTTCCTTTGTCAGCACTCCAAATAACTTTTATGTTCTCCCCTGGCTGTGCTGGGCAGTGTGTTGACAGGGCCCTCTGCATCAGCTGATTCTGCAACCTCTTACCCCTGTCCTACAGGTTTGGCTGCCTGTGTTCAAGGTCTGTCATGATATGGTGGAATGTAATCTGGTGTCAGAGTGCTGTGAAAAGAGCTGTCTGCCAAAGAGCTGGGAGAAGCCTGCTGGGGCCTCCTCACTTCCGTTGGGAACCAAGACACAGAGCTGCCCTTGTCCTCAGTCCTCATCTGAGCCTCAGGGGTGGGCTGCCTGTCTGTGGACCTGGCTGTGGCAGGTCCTGACTTGACTTGCTGGCTTGGCCTCAGACCTAGCACATCCCTGTGGGCTCACAGAGCTCCTGGCTATATGTGGTCACTGCCACCAGACCTGCTCTGCTCTTCTTGCTTGGTCACTGTGTCTGTGTGCCCCTTTTACCAGGGTCCCTGCTGTCCTCGCTGCCAGCCCTGCTCACCTTTGCTCCTCAGGCTCCCCAAGCTCCTCTGCAGCCGCTGCTCTGCCCAGCTCCTGGCATGGACCACAGCATCTCTGCGAGTCTGAGACTTGGAGAGGGGATGGGCAATGATATGAGAGACATTATTGTTATGTGACAACAAGGAAGATGTGGCATTAGTTTTGCCTTCCTTCAGCTTCCTGAAAAGCCAGTGAAATTCAGGTCTACCGGCTCGAGCCCGGATGCCGGGAGAGCAGCCGGCAGGAGGAGCTCGCTGGACACATCGCGGGGTCATTCCCAGGCGGTCGCAGCCGCATGTTTCAAGGGCATCGCTTTAGATCTCCCTCCTTGGGACTTCCTTGCAGACAAACCAGCAGCAGCAGAAGACGGAGAAAACTTCGTAGTATTGCAACCAAGGAGTCCCAGTGATTTATTTTAAATTATTTTAGACTTCTCATCTTGTTTCTCCCATCATGATGCTTTTATCTGTCATTATTTCAATACTTAAGGTATTCAGGAAGATATTGAGGGTGTCTTTTGGTCCCTAGAAATGGCCAAGTGTTTTATTTTCCAAGAAAACTAGTGTAAGATTTCTTGGACAGCATCCTAACCACAGAGTAAAGAATTCCAAAACAATGTTTGCCTTAGCATAGGAAGGTATCCTCCTGAAGTCCTCTGAGGGGACCTGCAAGCAAAGAGCTCTGAAATGTATCAGTACTGCTCTGATTATTGGCCCGACAAAGTTATTCAAACAGTTCTGCATCCTTGTATGCAGTTTACCTTTGTCTTCTGTGAGAAGTGGGTGCAGAGGACAGTAGTAGCTCTTTTGCAGAGCACAGTGTTCTCATTAGTTAGGTGCAAAATATCACTCTGCTTCTTAGGGCCAGTCCTGCAGCCCTAAACGTCATGGCCCCCATGGCTGTGCTGCACTACCTCTAAAAAAGAATTAAGATTTTTTTATTTAATTGGTGAATTCTTTACTTTTGTAAGCCTGTCCCTCATTTAGTTATTAAATGGGAACTAGGTGCCTTCTGGTCCTCAATGTTACTGTAATAATTATTTTGATTCCGAATGTGCCAGAAATTATTCTAATGCATATCAGCGTAAATTAAGTCAATAGAGATTCTTCAAATTTATCCTGGTGTTCAAGAGAATGGAATTCATGCACTTCAATTTACAGCTTATTAAGTGATCAGAATTAATGAACTCACAATGACCTTTTCTGTTCTTGTTTACACGTTTTCTTCCTATTCACTCATAATGTACATGATTTAGAAAAAACAGAGAGTTGAAAAGGCAGCGTGTGGGTCAGATATGTCCCATGGAGCACAGCATTGTGCTTCAGGCTTTAATCATATTTGCAAAGCGCAGTGTAGAAATGGCACCTCTGTTTATGTTCAGAAACCCAGCTTGATTTTTAGAACCCTCTCTGCATTCTGAAAGATAGAAAAACAGTTGTACTGAGGAACAGGGAAGGTGTTCTTCAGAGTCACTGGAGTTTAATAGATGCTGAACAATTCCTCCTTTTTTTTTTTCCCTTTTTTTTTCCTTTTTTTTTTCCTTTCTTTTCTGGGGAGTTGTTTTTCAGTGTAGTACCATATTTCAGCCTGGAGGTTGGGAACAATACAAAACATCAGATCCATCTTTCCTTTTATTCTGAGATTTGGAAATCACTTGAGATGTCACCAAGAAAACCTCACATAAACCCTCTTTTTCCCAAGACAACTGAAGGTTATTCCACTGTGACTCATTCAGCTCAATGTTGGAATGATGAAAGTTTCCCTTTAATTTTCATTATGTCTGAAGCTAAATGAGGCTGTGTGTTCATCTGGTCATTGTTTGTCTCTGACTTCATGGTATAGGACAACGTCTAAATGCTTCATCTGATCAGTTACAAAAATTTCAGTTACTTCCTATTATTACTGTGAGAGAGAACACCACTAATTTGTGAAAATACTAGGAGACCAAAAAGGGAGAATTGGGAAGCAGCAGTAATTTAGATACCACTGCACTTGTAGGTGTGAAGCAACTGGGTGATGGATCTCGCATACCAATATCTTTATCTCATCTCTGTCTATTGCTCTAGAAAAGTTATCATGTGAGCACACAGAAAGACCTGTCACCAGATAAACACAGCACTTGTATGCAATCTCTGCAGAACTGGAGGAGAATCGAGATCCGCACTTAGAAGGAAAATGAAACGCTGATGTGAGGGAGTTGAGGGTGCCCTGCTAGAGCAGTAGTGTAAGTGTGCACAGGAACCCTGACTGCGACATTTAGAGAACCCATTTACTCAGGGAATGGAAGTAGATGGGGCATTAAAATGCTATTGTAAGAGAGAATGAAGGATTCCTGAAGAGGAAAATTCTGCGATCACAGCAACCCATACACAGCCTGCTTGGGGGCATGCACATGCCCCAGACATTGCTGGGGGAGCTGAGAAGCTTGGGAAGGTGCATTTGTGCAGGGGGAGTGTGAGGCTTATGGAATAAATCCCTGTATGGGAGAGCAAAATCTTCAAAGGAATGGCTGTAGATAGTGAACTGCTCATAAAAAAAGAGAAATAGAGGGCAGGCAGCCACCTCACCCTGAGCAGCTCTGCTGATGCCTGTGGAGAGTGAGGGGGGCCACAGCAGCAGATGGGAAAGGAGGTTTCAAGCCATGTGGGCTGGTTCTGGCCATGTACGACTTGCTGGAAACCAGAGGAACCGGTTAGTAACTCAAGCAGGCCAGCAGGGAGCCCGGGGCTGGACAGAGCTCCAAGCAGACCCACACAAGTAGCTCACCCTGAAAGTGGTCTCTGCAGAGTGATGGAACTGCCTGTCTGGCTGCTCCCCTCCGTGTTGATGCAGAGGTGGTGCATCTCAGGGGCTACCAGGCACTCCCTGTGCCTGGAAGTACCGTGCAGAGACAGGTAGGACCTGGAAGTTGATGAATTCCTAGTTCTTTTTACTTCTTCTCACTTGGGTACTTGCATACTAATGTTAAAGATGAGAGAGACCCTCAAAGGTAAGAGTAGTGAAGTGACAGTACTCACTAAGGATTTGTGAAAACGGGGGGAGGAGAGTCCATGGTTGCATCCAGGGAAGGCAGAGCATGCTGAATTCACAGGACTCAGCTTTAAGTACAACTGACATAAAATTCCAGTTGAAGAACAAATGCAGCTTAATATGAGTTTCAAGTACTGCTCTATTTTCTGAATTTGTTAGCTTTTTTTATTTCTTCCCTTCTTAGTTCTTAGTAGTCAAGCCCACAAGACAATAACTTAACAACAATACTAGTATTTCCAAGTTCTGTTTCTTTAAAAAGTTCATAAAACTTGTCACAGTACCCCAGTAAAGCTCTTTCTGCTGTGCTATCTAATCCAAAGTATTTTGTATCAGATTTATGTTCTGGCAGCTCTGTGATAAACTTGGACTCTACCACACTGCAAACACAAAAGATTACTTAAAGTTGTTGTTATTGAATTTGAAGGACTCTTTTGTTTCATGGATCCACACCCTCCTGCCAGGGCTGTGGTCCCCAATGGCTCTGTACCTTATACCTGTACAAGCTTAGGTAAACTGGAATGAAGACATTTCCATCAGTGACAATTTATTCTTTTTGTAGATTTAGTCTGTCTTTTTGTTAAAATTGTGCATGTCAAAAACCACAGTAGAAGATATAAAGTATTGGACAATTCAGTGAGGTCTGGTATTTTGACCAAAGGGTCCTTGAGATATATAAGTTAGATTTCCCCTCTCTCATGTAAATCTCCTTAAACCTGATGTCTCAATTCATAAGGCTGCCCTGAAACTTTCGATCAACTTGGTAAAGTTCCTAGAGAAAGAGTTGTGCAGAAAATTATCAGACTCTCGATTCCTCTGGTGTGAGGCCTTGCAAACTTGAGCCTGAAAACATAAAAGACTGAAACTGATGTCAGTCACACCCTCAACACAAAGATTATAGGTGTAACCAGAGGAGGAATTCATCGCAAAATCTCTCTGATCTGAATTCAAGCAGAGCTCTGGAAACAGCTGCCAAATACCCAAGGCCTGAGACTTCTCATCCCAGGGCTGCTTCATCACCTGTGTTATCCGGTGCTCTGGAACTTATTCTATCCCCAGTTTGTGAAAAGAGGAAAGCTTACTGACATCCTTTGCAGAAATTGGAATGTTTTATTTGTAGGTTGTATTTGGTGATGGTTTGGGTTTTGGGGGGTTTATTTGGTGGTTTTGGTGGTTTTTTTAAATGTTAAAATGAATCAACATTTGGCAGAAGGAATAGTAATTTTTTTTACTATGACTCCAGGAGAAAAAGATATTTACTATCTCCACAATTCTAAGTGAGAAGTTCACCTTGTAACAGCAGGTGTACCTTGGGATTGCAACTAACAGTGATTAGCATCTGTAATAGTACAATGGTCTATACTGTCTAACTGCCCTGGAGCAAAAAATCAGTTCAATCATTTATAATTCATCTTTAAATTACTTGTCTTGAAAAGGCTATATATTACTGGTGTACTATGGTGTCTATGTTGTTTCTGTACTCATGACCATCACTATTTTGCATGTTCATTGCCTGATTCTGCTGACATTTGTAAAATATTAATGAAATTTGGAGATTTTCTTCTGATGTTATATCCCAAACACATGACTAGCTCAGTGAGACTCTGGTGGAGGGTCACTTTACATTACTCTGAGACCTCCTGGAAGTCCAGGCATGCACAGGCAGCAGCTGAACTGGGCAGGGACAGGCAGAGGACACGGTGAACTTCTCAGCTGGGTTTTGGTTTCCAGCCCCACGCTCTGTACTGTTGTGTTCTGCTGTGAGAATCCTTCAATTCTTCTTCCCTTTGGGTCTTTAGTGCTAGCAGATGGAAATCCAGATCAACTTTCAAAAACTGAATAATTTATTAAGAACAAAATTGTTGGGTCTGAGAGCTGGTTCCTTCTCTCTTTCTTTCTCCTTTTCTCTCTGTAAACTGCCTTTCAAGAGGCAAAGTTTCTAATTACAGGTCAGGGAGGCAGGTTTAATCACACAGCAGAGCCCTTGATGCAGCATTAGAGAGTGTTATTTATACACCTGAATTAATAGGGATGCAGCATTTCAGTTGAGAAGAATAAGGTGGTTTTCAATTTCACTCTTTTTATGTGAAACAAACCACATCAGATTCACTGGGCTTTTTGACCTAAATTGGTGGGATTCTGAGTAACTAGCAAGTAGCTGCTGTGCAGAGCTAGAGAGAAAAAAAAAAGCAAGAATAGACAGAGAACTGCTTACATAGCAGAGGAACAACAGAAGCAGAATGTATTGGAAAAAGCTGGGAGGGGATGGAAAGAAGTCATTGGGAAAACTGAACAGGATAGAAATGCACATATGCAACTGTCTATCCCAAGGAAGACTTTTGGAGAGCCGTGGCATCCACAGAAACTGAAAGGCAATGTTGATCTCTTGGCACACACTTAGATACCTCAAATTATTATTGTACCTTTAGGGCCAAGAATAGGAGAGATGGAGGTGAAACATGAAGCATGTGAGGGGAGTCCCTGTTGCAGGGAATGGGGTCCCTGCACTCTCATCACTTAGAGTCACCATCAGCTTTTGCTGGAGGTATTAGTTCTGTAGTACTGAAAAGAGGTGGGGAATCCCAAAGAGAATTGTTTCTGCAGTGCTGTGAGGTCCAGTGTGACTGTTTTACAGCAGCACAGAGATTAATTTTCTCTGCTAGTCTGGATACGAAATTCACATTCACTGTGGATTTTCATCCAGTTTTATCCCTGTATCGAACTTGTGTAGTTTGGCTTCCTGTTTGGTTTCTGCTTAGAAAGTCTGTGAAAATTTCTAGGAGCTTTCTGGACTTTTTTCAGGGTAAAAAGTTGGGCTCCTGTGCCTATGCATCTGATTCTCTAAGTTATGGAGTACACTGAGTTGACTGAGATCCTGGTTATCATTGTTTGGGCTCTGACATAGGTGTGTGTGTGTCTCCCACTTGGCAGCTGTGTTGGGCCATGTGACGGGCAAGGGGGTCCCCAACACCAGGCTATTCCTTCTGGCAGCAGTTCTGGTTGTGGTTCATGGATGGGGCAGCTCTTGCACAGCATGCCCTGCAAAACCAAAATATCTGCCACATAAAAATCCCAAAGTGACAGAGAGAGGGTTGCTATACTTCAAAATAGCTAAAATGGGCTCTGTGGGTATGGAGCAAGTACCAGGAGCAAGGCTACAAGATCTTATGCTCAGTATGTGAGACTTGGCATGGCCTTGAGCTCCTAGAAACTGCATTTTGCTGTGAGTGGTAGATTTCTAGAAATTGTACGCAGCAGTCTCTAAGCTTAGCTAAGAGACAGATGAATGCAACACAGTCAGTACCTATATGATATATTACTTAAAGAAAAAAAAATCTACTTGTGTAAATTTACATTCAATCCCAAGATAATTTTTTGTTTAGGATACTTAGACTGTGAACCCTGTTCTCATGTATGTCTGCAAATCATTACCACAGTGCTGGAGCAGTGTGTGCAGGGAATGGGAACTGATTCACCAGGTCTAGAGCATCACAGTGCCCTGGCTGTTTAATCTCAGGGCGTGTGTCTCCAGCAGTATGTCAGGATCCAAAACTGGGCTGTGGGCTTTCTGATGGAAACTCAGTTGCAGAAAAGAGGTCAGAAGTCTGAGAGAGCAAGCAAAAGAGAAGTGTTCAGCAGAGAAAGATGGAAACGCTGTTCCCCTGGACGCAGTAGGAGAAGCCAGCTATGCTAGCCAGGCTTTGCATTGCCAACAGGAGGTTTTTCTACCAGGCTGCCAGGGAGGAGAGCGTGAGGTCTGTGTGCACTCTCCCTGTGACATCCCTGTTATTATTGTCACTTGCAGGTGGCTAACACCCGCTGTGACAGAGACAACCGAGGGTTTGGTGTAGGAGACAGCTTGTCTCATGTGTGATAGTCAGGTTGCCCCTCCAGTGGGAGGAGATTTAGAGAGCACTGTTGCTTTTTGGTATGTATGTGGGTTTTCTTCTCCATAAATAGCTACCTGTTGAAGTGGGAGTATTTCAGAAGGAGAGAGGATTAGTAGTGGTGACATGGATGGTCATATTTCAGGGCAAACACCTGTAAATCAGTCTAAGCCTGTAAGTAGCAAGCTATTAAACTGAGTTCACCTCAGCAGCACTTGCCCTGTGTCTGCCTCAGAGGGCTGGAGCCAGTAACCCAGCCCTCAGAGTACAGCTGATGCTCCAAGCTCAGCCTTTTCCCATCTTCTGTACCACTGCAAATGGAGAAGCTATGGATGTTAACAGCTGACATGACAAAACACATTAAAGAGGTGATGAAGTCTTTTTAATACATCATCTGTATTTCTCCTTCTCTCTTATCCCATTTCTGGCCCCTCTTGGAGATCTGAAATGCTTTTTATTCATGTTTTGGTTTTGGGGGCTTTTTAGTAGAGAAATTCTTTTCACATTAGAGGTGCTAGATCGAGTCTTCCTGTGCTGCCCCTTCTGTTCAACAGAAAAGCTGCCAGCAGGGCTGTGTTGCCTGGTTTTCTAGAGGGGAAGCACACAGCTGTTGTAACATCCCACGCCCTCTCCAACCAGCAGGTGTGTAATGAGAAATCAGGATATTAATTTGAATCCTCTGTAATTGCCACTGCCTTCTGGTCTTTCAAAAAGGACTTGACCATGTAGAATTTCTAAATGAATTTCTGCAAACTCCTGTTTAATGAACTTTGCATGACAAAGTGCTAGGAACACATTTCCTATGGATATATGGCTTAACCACAAAGTATTAAAAGTTACTTTATGAACAAACACTCTGTACCTGTGACCTGGCAGTGAAAATGTTACAGGGTCACAGAGCTCAATCCAGTTCTCTCAGCAACCTCCAGGGTGATTTCTGACATTACAGTATTTTGTCCTTGATTTCTCCTGTTCCATTATGCTAGAAAATAACAGCAACCTCACCAAGGCTCTGAAGACATGCGAGATCTTTGGCTAGATCATATGTGCAGCTGAGATTGCATAAGGAAAGTATCCTTATTTTTTCTGATATTTAAATGTTCTGTTAGTTGTGCTCCTTTTTGTATCTTACATGCGTGTGTGTATATATAAATTCACTTTTATATAACATTTTATATAACTTAATTTATAATATATGATGAACCTACAAAGTTCTTAGGAGTCACTACTTCTTCAGGTCAATTACATATACCATTCTCCTAAGAAAATTAAAAATTGGCATTCAAAACCAATTGCATTCAAATAGTTCAAAGTGAGTATCATCCCTCACTTACAGATTCAGAAAGAAAGATTTCAGCAAGGATTTATACATATAAGAGAAAAATAGGAGTCAAATGTTATATAAGGATGTTTCTTGTAAGTATGCATCCTGTGTTTTCAGTAAGTGTTCAGAGATCCTTCTCACTTTGGAGTTTGGGAATTACTGAGAACAATTGATGTGTCTCTGAGGTGCTGCATTCATCCCTTCAGGATTGTGCTGCTAGTCACCTTCCTTGCTGAAACAGCTCGCCCTAGTTTCCTTCCAGGAACTAAGAGTGTTAATTTCTTAAGAAACTTTTCCTAATTGTAATGTAAGCAGTCTGGGGAGAGGGGAAGATTCAGCTGTATCAGAAAGAAGATCCAGTTCTGCACGTACAGAACAATGAATATTTAGCTGTGTTGAAACCCTGCTCCCAAATTTTCTCCAGTGTTTTTGGGAAAGACTGCATTGCTGTGGGAAGCACTGTTGGCCTGGGTGAGTTGCTGGCATAAAGCTGTTGATAAAAAATGCACTCTGTGCCATTGCCTGGGTAAAAAACATTTTATTTTCCAGTGGGCATGAAGAGTTGTCAATGTCATTGAAATTTTGTTGCTCTGAATAGTTGCTGTAAATTTCATCTGGGCAATATCCCCAATTGTGTTAGATATAATTACATTCAAAGTTCTTTTTAATCATTTATTTGGAAGTGTCCCAAGATTCAGCAGTTTTGGATTGGGACAGAAATTGAATTATTTATTATCAATTAGAGGTTGTCAGAGCCTTTGACACCATGTCGAGCTGGCATTGTTTGGTATCTGTATTAATGATTGTATAGATAAAAGCATGAAATTATTGGTTGGAAATCTTTTATTCTAGGCTGAGAAGGCTAGTTTGCATACTTGGCTGGTTGCTTCCCTACACTCACTTGTCATTATGGCTCTGTTTAATCAAGTCAACGTTGCCTGTGGAATTGCTTGCCCATAAATTGATGAATTGAGTGTAAGAATAATTCCCCCTAGATTGAACCCAGTTGTGACTTCCCTTGCCATCCCAGCCCAGCACATTTAGACTCTTCTGCTTTGGCTGTGGTCTGGTACAGACCCTGGAACAATCTTAGCCACATCTGTTCTTTTCTTAGAAGAGCAATTTATTGATGGCTGTTGGTGCTATGGCAATGCTGGATGCTGAGCCTTTGTTTCCCCAGGTGAGGGGATAGAGCCCATAATCCCACAGGTGTTCCTGAGCTCTCTCACAGCTCTCTTGTGCGAAGGATGAGAAGGATTGATGAGAAGGATTCTCTCATCCGTGCCAGCCTTAATAATAATTTTTCTTACTGTGTTTTGGTATTCTGCAAGAAACCTCAGCTTAAGAGGGAAATCACATTACAGAGGAGCATAGTGTGGTCCCAGAAACATCACTGCAGAAAGGGAAACTGTCACGAAATCAGAGGAAAGGAGCATGGAGAAGATGCCCCTTGTCTTCTTGAGTGGCTAGGAGAAAGAATGCTCATGTGACATTGTCTCACCCCCATATCTTCTGGATTTTGTTGCCAGGGTTAGTATAGCCTTAGAGGGAGAAAGAAGTGGGGAAAATCCCCTTCTGAGGACTTACTTGCGCCATTTTTTGTAGCAAATAGATATTTTTTCCACCCGCACTCCGAGCTGCTGGAAGCTGTGTGTATTAGCCCTGTACAGAGACTGATGCAGCATGTTACAAGATGTGATTAGAACAAGGTTATTAGAAGTTACATGCTAGATCTGGGGAGAGAGCAGGAACATCTCATATGATAACAACAGTAATTCATAATTCCCTCACCGGTTCTGCTCCCCATTGGAGTCAGTTTCCAGCATCTTCTGTGAATTTTGGTTTCTTGAAATTTATGTAAATTTCTCAGTGGGGTCACTGATCTGGGGTTTTTTTTCTGATTTTCTTTTTCCTGCTTCACACATGCTTATCAAAAGCAGGGTTGTCCCACTGTTGAAAGGAAATTTTTCGCATGCAGAACTTTTCCAATTATTTCATTGCAGCAAAGGAAACTGGGACTAGAGAAAGAGAGTTCTCATTTTGCTGGGAAATGTTGAGATTTCAAAACCTTTTCCATTCCAGAATGTATCACATTTTTAGATCAATCTTTCTTACAAAATCAAACTCTGAAAACTTTGTCTTCTTTTGATCAGAGCAGTTCCTCTGATTTCAGTGTCTTTAAACCGAAAAAAAAAGTTATTTTATATAGCTACATCTAACTTTTTATATAATTGTATATATATTTTTATTTTGGAAAGCTTTTCTCAACTATGTCAATTTCATCAAAAATGCCAAAATAAGCCTTTTGGACATTATTTAAATACCTTGTTAATTTTGTTAAACAGAGAAATCATGAAGTTTTTCAAAACAGTTGGGCTTCAACAAACTTATTTTTTCCTTTGGCATTCCTCCACACACAAACACTCATTATCTAGACAAATACGTTAATACTATGTAACTCTTATTCTTTTCAAATTGGTGACTATGCGGTCAGAAGTACCTCTTCCAGTGATGTCACTTGGAAAAGCCGAAGCTGCATGTATCCAACCTCTCAGCCTCAGTACTGACTTCCACAAAGGAAAGTATGCAGCTGGAATTCCTGGAACAAACCTCTCTTGAAATATGTGTTTTGTATCAAAGACTCTATTTCTCAAGGAAAAACAAAACAAAACAAAACCCAAGCCAAGCAAAGCCCAGCCCGTAACAACAAATCAACAAAAATAAAGCCACTTTTGTTATAAATCAGCTTTTGTCTTGACTTGCAGAAGGTGCAATGGCCCCTTCATCCGCTCAAATCCTTCTACTTAGAAAAAAATGTGGAAATGGAGAATATGGCCTGTCGAGCTGTGGTATAATGCGCCTGAAACCCTAAGAGCAACATTTCTTTCCCAATCTGGTAGTGATGTTTCTGACTCCCAGCCTCCCTCCCCAGAAGCTGACAAGCAGCAGCAGCTCTCAACTGAGGCAGACTTGGGAAATGACTAATTAGACAGTGATTGCAGGATTGCTTCCTGCCCTGGGTATCAGACCACAAGGGTGAAGCTTCATAAAGATGGAGTGACTACAGGAAGCGGTGCTGTGCATACTTCCACAATGGGGGCATTATGGAGACATGCCCCGGAGGCTGCCGGAGACCAGGCTGAATGGATCCTGATACCATCAGGGAATGGAGTACCTGCTAGTTCAAAGCGAGACTGAATGCAGGTTTTAATCCTTTCTGACAATTGTTGAGAGGAAATGGCCTTTCCTCTGACCTTATCGTTGTAAACAACAACGAGTCATCAGGTTTGTCCTGCTGAGGGAATAGTCAAGGTCTATGCAAGGATTTTACTTCAGATTTTTTTTCTTCTCTGATTACAATGGTTTAATTCTCTAGACCTGAAATGCATTCTCACCCCTTAATATACTGACTTCATGTACATTCTTTCTTAATTATTAAGTCCATACAGCTTGGCCTGGTTCAAATTAGCTCCTTGGAGCTGTGGGCAGACATCCCATGGCCAGTTTCGGTGCTCAGCCCTGTGGTTGTTTTTGTGGTGGCCTGTTAAGAGATGCCTTTTGGATACACCAGTATCCCCAGAACTGGGTGTGAGACAAGCTGACAAACTCTTCTAGCATGACAGCGAATCACTGAGAGCTATTTTCACATTGGCCAAGAGGCAGGATGGGGAATTGCTGCTAGGCACCATTAGCATGGCAGTTTAAGTATGACAGAAGGATGCAAACACTGGAATTGCAGAGGTGGGTGGATTTATCTCTGTGGATTCATGTGGCTTTTAGAGCTCAGACAATACAGGTGACAGAGGAAATGAGACAGTAGCTTTTCTGCTCCTGGAGTTCAACCCAACTGTCTGTAACCAGCAGGACAGAGTGTCGATGCAGAAGAGGGCTGACCTGCCTCACTGACACAATTTTGTAGTGATTAAATCCACTTCCCCCCAGATCTGTGCAGGAATCTGCCTCTGGCCAGGGCCCCCGTGTTGAGATGCACATCACGGTGGCCACCTGTAAGTATCCCCTTCCTGGTTGCTGCTCATCAGGTGCTAAGTGTTGTAACAGGGATCAGCTCTCAGAGCCTTTCTGAAAGGGAATTTGCAGAGCTGTTAGGAGGACACTTCTGTGCCTGGTCATAGACTTTGGCAATGTATAGAAGGTTACTGATGGCTTTGTATGAATGACTTTTTAATTCCAGTGGAGTTTATGGGTAGCACTCACATATCTGCTCTTTTGTCCCCTGCACTAAGACAGAGAGCAAGCCAGAAAATATTTCTCCCTTGCACTGCACAACCTGGCTGATCACTGCAAAGTGAGGGATGGGCTACACAAGTCAGTATGCCTAAACTCTCTGCAATTCACAGCTTTTTCGCTGGAGCAAAGGAACCTTCCTTCCCTAGGTAAAGACGATTAATTGTAATCTTTTCTGTTGTCCCGGTTGACCCAGCTTAATATCTGCTTCTCCAGCTTGTAAGGATTCTTGCTACATGCTTGACAACAGAAATGTGGTGTATTTGCAGCAGGCTGAAAGTCACTGTGTATAGGTCCATACTTCTAGTGAAAATCCTGTAAGGATCTGCAAATGAGAGCAGGTTAAAAGTCACTTTCGTTTGGTTTGTAGGGATGCCTGAGCAGGCTGTGGTAGGCTAAAGGGAAACTGGTAGATTTTCATAGAGAGGATGTCTGGTTTTCACAACTACCTGTGGTAACTTTGGGCTGTGTTTTGTGTAACATATTTGTGAGCGAAGAGAAAAGGCTGAACACTGTAGAGAGCAACCTCTGAACACCACATACATCCTCTGCCAAGTGAATGATCAAGGTCAGGGTCTCAAGCCGTGAAGTAAACAGGGTTGGATCTGCCCTGTGCTTTGTTTCTGGCACTCACATGTGCTGTGGCCAAGAACAGGCTGTACCCAAGACATGGGTTTCTCTGATTTTCATCAGGATGTGGGGCTGTGGGTGGAAGAGGGTGTTATAGTAAATATTTGCAGTCTGTCCTGTAGCTGTGTGAAATTGTTTTTCTTGCTCCATACCAAAATGAGTTGGAATCACTTTGCTTCCAGTTTTGCTCAGAAAACAACTATGCAAAGCTGTGGCACGTGTGTGCCAGTGGGACAGACTTATTTAAGTGGGAAGGATCTCAAGAAGATCTGATGTGATATGCCCAAAGGAATTTCCTTTCCTGGGGGTTGACCCCTGTGGCAAGGTTGTGTAATTAGGTCGCTGGGAGATCTGGTCGCTGGGTATGGTGTGTACTCCATAACTTGCAGGAGGTCAGCAGGTTGATGGGGCAGTACCACCATTCCAGGTGCCTTGTGTGTGCTCTCTGCAACACCTGTGCACTGTCTGCAACAGGGTCACATTGTCATAACACTGAAGAAAGGCTATTAGAAGAAGTATTCCCCTTTCAGATGGGACGAACACAGTGTTTTGTGAAAGAAATGCTCTCTGCCCATCCCACCCCTATGGTTTGCTTTTCTGTTGTTTGTGGGATTTGTGGAAGCAGGTAGGGAAGTCAGGCAGACAGGCTTCAAGATGACAAAGAAGAAGGTTTTATTTACAAGAACTTCTTTTTATACACAGTAATAAACAAGTGTCTATTGGCCAAAGACAATCCACCTTCCAAGAGCTATTGGTCAAGGCTTGTACACATCTAACACAAAACACAGAGATTACAAGAAGTACAGTTTATCTATATTCTCCATGAGAGAGAAAGGAAAATTCTAAAACAGTGCAACTACATGCCCCTTCTCCCCTCTGAGATTTACTTACTTATATGGTTGCAGCAGGTAGCTCTTTGCCGGGTTGTGGTATTACCTGTGCTAAGAAGGATCATAAAAAGCTCAAGCACTTATTGATTCAGTAGTGGGAGCTGTTTCAACAGTGATAAAATGGTGCCTCTCCCCCAGTTATGGAATACCTGTCACGTTTTCTCTTGCCACCCTGATGTTCCCTTTAAGACTTTTTGAATTATTTCCTCCGCTTTATAGAGCTGTAACAAAACATGAGTGGCTGGATCACTGTGCCAGCTTTACCTGAGTAAAAGGGGCCACAGACAGGCTGAAAGGGCTCCTGTCAGCAGGCTACTAATTGCATGTGTCCGTCAGCAGGTTGTCCTTCTACCAAAGAATGTTATCTTGAGATGAATCCATAGGCAGCACAGAAGGATCTTGTTGAGAGAGGCAGAGCAGGGAGCTGTAGAGTGCTGCTACTTATCGGGATGGTGTCCTCACAGCAGGTGCAAGAGTGAAAGAGCAGCACCAGCTATGTGAGAACTGCTCTGCCTTGCAGTGATTGTGTTAAGAGGGAGCACACTTCGCTTTTCTTCCTCACAAGGGACCACTTGCATTGTGTTTTGCACTACTTTGCAACATTTCTGGAAGTCTGCAGTAACTGTTTGGAATTATGTGGGGAATGACTGCTGCTTTTCCTGCTTGTTTTGTCCATGCACATTACACCATGCACTGTCTGTAAAGAGAGCCATCTTTGTTTCAGAGCTTAATGAATGCCATTATGGACTGTCTTGGCAGTCTGCATACCTGAGGATTTTATTTTTTTCCCTGTATAGGAGCAACACATTTTGCTGTTCTGCACAACTCAATTTCTGGAGGTGTCTACGTTTTCTTGTACAGTTCAAGTGTTAACTCTGGCCTGTCTTGGAAGCTTCTCACTGAGGCCAGGGAAAAAGGCAATTACTTAAAAATATTTGCACGTGGTTAGACTTTTTTCTGATCTACTGAGAAATAGTCACAATCACTTCCAGATTCTTTGACTCAAAGAAAGCGACACCAGAGCTGACAAGGTCTTGTTCTCAATATGTTATATGTTGTAATTAGGATGTATATTGCCATCAGCACCCCGAGACCTCAGGAGAACATGAGCTGAGGATTTTGCTTGTCTGCCCTTACCGAATGCATGTGAGTCTCATGAATATTTTTGAAGCAGGTCAAATAGTTGCCATTGCAAATCTATAGAGGCCTTAATGAAAGCAATCCTTTGAGCAGAAGTGAAGGTGGATTTCTCCTTCTTTACAAAAGGCTCAAGGAATGCCGGAATAAGATTGAAGGGGTAGGTAACGTCTGTGCAGTGAGTTTTCTCTCTGAAGTTGTGGAGGGGAGGTTCCTGATGTTTGTTCAGCTGCAGGCTGGCACTTAGCACATGTCTGGGGGCAGTGGAAGAGCCAGGCAGGACTGGGACAACAGTGATATACTTGATATGGAAATCGAGATGTTTCCCAAAAGCAAGTTTGTAGATTATATGGCAGCAAACTGCTTGGTGTTAAGGAGTAGGGTAGAATCCTCTTTTTCAGTAATTGTAATTATTATTATTTAGAGGCAGTTACATTGTTAAATGAACACCTCACAAACATTTTTACCCAGAAAAGCATCATATGTAATGCTGTGGGGAGGTGGGGAAAACAGTGAAACTGAGGCATGCCATCCCCTTGATGCCTGCAGAATGAGGCAGAAGAAACCCCAACACTGCTGAAATTCAGCTTTTGTGGAAAATGGTTTGTTGGATGCTCTTTAACCTGCCAACACAGATGTGCCTAAACCTTCAAAGGAGAGGGCTGCGTAGAGAAGCAGGGTGTGAAATGCAGTTCAGTTGGAGTGATGTTAGAAGCTGATAGGATGTGTAGCCTTATCCTTTTCACCTCAGATCCTGACTGCCAAAATGTCTGGTCCAACATTTTGGACCATCAGTCCAAATCAGTCCAAATCAGATCCAACATTTAGGTCTATCAGTCCCACTGATTGACTGAGACACAAGACTACTGAGGACCCAAGAGGTCCTGAGCTCAGTGTAAATCCTGGAAATAGAAAGAGGTGCTGGCAGAAGAACTTGCTGTCCACCTGGGCAGCCTGGAACATCTGCCCATGAGAACTGAGAAGACTGTATTTAGCTCTTTGCGTCTTTGGATGTTGGAAGTGAGCAGGAATTTTCCTGTGCTGTTGGACCAATGCTATATCTATGATTAGGATCAAGGTTCTTTCTATTTCCTTGAGCTCATGCTGCCTTTCACTGACTTATACTACTGGAGGTCCTTTTCATGGTTTAGTTGCATCTTGCCCCTAACTGAGCAAAAACATGGTGAGATCCCAAACATTGCCACATTCTTTAAAGAAGTTCCCTCCTCCTAAGGCACATGCAGGATCACTAGTCCTTTTCCTGTGCTCATGATGCTCAGGGGGCTGGAGCTGAGCTGCTGCAGCCCTGTCTGCTTGGGGATGGAGTTTTTTACAGGAGGGGGAAGCATGTGTTTTGGTGGAGGTGTGGAGGAGGCAGATGTCCTGCCTCCTGTTCCTCAGCAACCAGAAGGTTTCTCTGTTCTTCAGGGCTACATACGTCCAGCTAGACTTCTTTTTAAAAAAGAGACAGAATGACCTCTCCTCTGGCCTCAATGCAGGAAAGCTTACCCCCAAACTTTCTCTCCTGTTACTTTGCTTGGTGATGCCTTTGAGCCTTTCCTGTAAGTAAACTCCTGCACAAGAGGAGGCCTGTCGCTGTGAACTCTTGCATAGTAATTAGAGGAAACAACTTTGGGCTCCCACCACTGATTATGCAACAGGGCTGGATTGTTTTTCACCACATAACCCAGCACCAGCATGCTGGTGCCTCTGTTCTGAAAACCCCTCCTTTGCCTCCATCCCCTCTCTAGGCATCTGCTTTGTGGATTGCAGGAGTTTCTGTCCCACAGTCAGCTCCCAGGTAAATCCTGTCTGGGACATTCCAAAGGAAATTGTAGCTCTTCAGCAGAAATAGCCCCAGTTTCCAAGGCAACTCTCCCCTCACCCTGTTTTGAACACTGCCTCGTTCCCATAGAAAGTTGCCCGTTAGTCTCGTCAGCAGCTGCTACAGGAGCACGCCACCTCCAGACGGGTTGTCCTTCACTGGACTCTGTATTCCAGTAATGAGCAGCTGGGGGGCCACGGGTGGCCTGTGCTGTGGCCCCTGAGCAGGGCTCTGGCGGCGCTCGGGCAGGGCAGTGCGTCCAGCACAGAGCTGCTGAGGGGGTGGTTGTGCCTTTTTACCTTCCCAGGGAGAAAGTGGTGCTTGGGGCTCCCGGGAGGTGCATGGAGCAGGAGGCTGAAATACTGATGGGGCTGCTCTTGCAGGTCTTTTGGCGAGCGGGAAGGTGACAAGTGAATAAAAAGGACACAGCATTTTATTTAATTAGAAAAACCAAACTCCCTAAAACTAGCCTCCGAAGGGCCTCCGTTGTCATCAGCCGCACAAAGAGCTGTGACAAATGAAAGGAACTGAGCAGAGAAAAGGCTGCTTTCTCTTTGTGTCTCTTTCCCAGCTTCTGTTTGCTTTGCTGTCTCCCTTGCTCCCATTGATCAGGCATGTGGAAACATTCCTCCTCCTGCACTCCCATTGTGGCTGCCTGGTTGCCAGGCTGCCGTTGGCTTGAATAACTTCACTAAGCCAGGCCTCTCCAAAACCATGCCATCCGGCGCGCTGGATGCGGAGCCAGACACTGCCCTCCCATCCTCCTCCTCTCCCTCCCCCCTCCCCAGCAGCGCAGGGGTGCAGTGAGAAAATGTGCCAAAGAACAACGGAGGTAACGCAGAGCCCCAGCTGTCCCGATGCGGGGGAGAAGCACAAGCTTGCCCTAAGAAAATAGGGGCAGCAAGGAGGGGACAATGGCCAGCCTGGGTTGCTGCCTTAAAAAGAAGGTGGGTGGTGGTGGTGAGGGCTGTTAGCCCAAAGTTTCTGAGCAGCGAGGAGACAAAATGGTACGTTTCCCAGGGATACAGGCTAGTAAAACACAGTGAGGTAAACCTCAGCCTTGTTTCCCGTGGAGGGGAGAGGTGGAGAGGACAAAACAGGAGGCAGGCAGCCGGCTGTGACTGGGAGCAAATCATGGCCAACTCTCACTGGCTGTGCCACAAACATGTCCTTACAGCACATGGGGCACCTTGGGCCAAGCTTGTCACTGCTGCTGGCTTGTGCAGCACCTCTTGTTGAGGTGACACCACTGTCTGGAGCAGGTGACAGCTCTGGCATAGACTGTGGCTGCATTCCTGGAAAGAGTTCAGGGGCAGGCCAGGGGCTGTACCCCCAGGACTTGCCCCAGGGATTAACTTGGGGTAGTTCTGGTGCTGAAGACACTAGATTCGAACACTAGCCTGTGCCCCAGGGACCTGGGGGCTTGTGCTGTTGCTGCAGAGGGGCTGACAGTCCTGACAGGGTGCCCACAGTCCTGCTGCCTACAGCCATTATTATGCCGAATATGAATCTGGCCTATTGTTCTTAATGCTATTCTTCATCGATGAAATAGCAGCAAGCAATCTGTGCTTTCAGACATGCTTTTGACTCAGCATGGCCGGGGTTGGATCCTCAGCTGGTGTAGAGCAGCCCTGGCCCATCATCTTACAGCATCACCTGTGACCCCCATTTAGTGTTTGCCCCACTGGCAGCTGTGTCCCGGAGCTCTGCATCAGAGGAGCTCTATGACCACGGCTTGAAGCTGCGGCCAGGCAGAGAATCCTCTCTGGCCTGTCTACAGGGGTGGCCCCCGCATCCCAGGAGGTGGAGGGAGACATCCTGGGGCAGCTGAAGCCTGAGCCAGACGGGGTTTGCTTTCCAGAGGGGTCCTGGGTTTGCACCGGGTTTGTGCTGGTTTGAAGGGCAGGGACTGCTGAGCTCAGGTGATTAACATAACAATCCCGGAGCTCTGCCTTCATCCTGCGGCTAAAGCCTGGTTTGCTCAATCCAATTTCCAGCCACTGCCCTTTCTTTAGCAGGCTAATTACAGCGGCAGGACAGTGGAAATGACCTTCTTAAAGCCACAGTGCCCCTCATCTACTTACCTGTCAAAACACAGGAGACGGAGCACTGGTATCATTCAGAGAAATAACATGTTTAGATACAACGAGTGAATGTTCCAAAGTGCAGAGCTCTCCCCTGAAGTTCCCAGTGGGAACTTGTGTGCTCTTAGCAGTAGGGATGTGCATTTGTAACGCTCTTTCCAAGCAAGATCCACTGGCCAGCAGAGCTATGGAAATGCAGGTTTGTTCAAATTTAAAGAAGAGCAAGTGTGCCCTATTACACTGATAAATGTGCAAATGCTATCATCTCTCACAGAAACCTGTGAGGGCACTGGGCTGGAAAGCTTCTGCAGTGCTGGCTTCTCTCATTAGTCATCCTAGCCTCATTCTGTCTGTAACACGGAGTGCCTGGCTCCAGTGCTGCTCTGGCCTCTTCCTGCACAGCCTTGGATGTGGCCTTTGGGCCCAGAGGAGCTGTGAGTGCTCTGATGGTTGGTCCTGCAGGTACTACAGCCCTGGCATGGGCTGGAGCAGGAGCTTGTGTGTGGAGCCTGCCTGGGGGCTGCAGCCTCAAATGAGGCAGCATGAGAAGCTGCAATCTACAGGAAACCCTTGGGCTCGGCACATGATGCTGATGTGGCCATTGACACAGCAAAGGATGGGTGTTCCCAGTGCCCTTGCAAGGGCTTGTCCATTGGAGCAGAAGGAAACAAGTGATTTCCAAGGATGGCGGGGCTTGCTTCTGTTTGAACATTCTGATCAGCTTTGTAAAGACCTGTGCTGTAGGTGGCCTTTGTATTCTTGAAACTATGTCAGCAGCCACACAAGTCAGCCCCTTCCCAGAGGATAACAGAAAGCAAAAGTTTGTTCTTGACCAGTAGCTTGGCACAGGATATTTCTGTTGTGGTCCTGTTGAAATTGTCAGTGATACCTTGTTAAGGCTAAGTTTTGCTTAGGATTGTCTTAATTTTGTGATTTTAGTACTCAAAAAGAAAGAGGCAATCTCCTGGTTGCAGGAGGACCTGTGAGGTGAAGCCAGTCTAATTGGTGGAGCAGCCGTAGCTAAACTGCTTCTGGAGCTGAAAGGATGGTTTTGCTATCTCTCCTTCTTGGAAAGGAGGAAATATGGTGAGCATCGTGAGGCTTAATGTAACGAAACAGGCTGGGAATAAAATTAACTGGATAGCTGATACAGATGTGTCAGTCACACTTTGCCCCAAAGTCACTGCTGATTGCTGAGATACCTGTCCCGTCAGGCATTGAGAAGAGGTAGCAAAACAATTTTCAATTCATGGCAGTCTTGGAGACCTGCTGCACACAGCAAATTTGATGCTGTGATAACTGACACTGTTTGTGACAGACAAATCTGTGGCTTGTGTAGTGAAGCAATTCAGAAGTGCCTGCTGTCGCATACCAAGAGGTTGTGGAAATGGTACTTGCTAGGAAATGTGTTGCAAGAGGATCCCAACTACCAAAGGCATCTACTGAAAGCCATAGGAGAGCAATGAGATATTTGAGAGTACTGGGAGACTTTTTTTCTCATTATTTTTCTTTCCAAAGGCATAAATGATCTGATTATATTGAAAGCTACAAAACAGGGGATTCTTGAGAAACAAGGTGAAATAATGAAAACTAATACTCCAGCACTGAAGTATAAACTAAACATATCTGAAAGGGAAGGAAACAATTACAGGAAAGGCTGGTACTAGCAAACTGCTGGGAGGAGGGCAAATGCATCCAGGGCAACAAGTCTGGGATAACAGTCTTGGAGGCATGACCTTGCCCGTCCTTACTACAACAGCCTTTTCCTACATTTTGCTGCTGGGAAGATAGTAACAGGAGTTGCTCTATCTCTAACATGGAATGCAGGGTTGTAGGAAAACACTGCAATTGCTTAGTCCTGTGCAGCGTGATGTGGCTTTCCAACAGGGCAGGAATCGTGTTTAGAACTATGCACAATAAGATGGACTCATCCATGTTACTGTTGATGATGGAGAGCAGCTGGTTGCTTCAAGTCAATCAGATATAATTTGAAATTATGCCTGTGGATTACTAAAAACCCTTAAGATATAAAATGAAATAAATCTGTTACCCATAATGCAGGTGCACTCTGAGAAGAGACGAGCTGAAGCACACAGGAAACATTTTTTGAAAAGGAAAAATAATGTCTCTCTGACAGGATTTTTTTGTTGTTGTTTATAATTTTCCTGTGTGAGCTGTCCAGAGGAGACTTCCTTGTTGGATGAAAGCCCTGCTGCTGCTGAAGGGCAGGGCTCTCTTGGGTTGTCACTGGTCAAGTGGTGACAGTAGGCAGCTTGGCAGAGTCTGCATGTAGACTTTGCAGTATTAAAAATCAAGGGAAGTGGTGTTAGCTCTTCTCCATGTGTGGTTAAATGCTTTCTCTGTAGCTGGTGCCAGGCACTGTTGCAGCCCACTGCTCACAAATGCCTTTGCCAGGTGGAGACCATGTCTGCTTTTAGTTGGAGTTAAGGACCAAATGAGACTTCATTCTCTGTGTCACTTCTAAATGATACTTTGGCTCCTCTTTCAGGGAGACGGTTTAGAAAATTGAATCCTATGACACTCTCAATGGGGAATTCACCAATCTCTCTTTTTTCCTCTGTGCTCTGAAATACATGAACAACCTAAGTGTATGAGAGGTACCCTGTATCACAACTATGCCAGTGGAGGATCTTGTGTTTCCTTCAGATTTCACAACACAGTAAGTGACTTGGATCAGACAGTCTCTCAGAGAGAAGCCACTATGGGAATGCTGTTTTCAGCACCCCACACTGTCCTTGAACAGAAGTCCCAGACCTCCTATTTGAGTTTGTATAGTAATTGGTTGCAGTACCACTGTTTTAGTGCCATGGTGTCTACAAGCAGAGATCGTGCAGTCTAATTTTGTAATGAAGAATTATAATAAAACAGTAGGCAGTGCTTCCTGCAAAGAATATCTCCTGTGTGTGGCTTTGTACAGGATAAACTGTCTGGCTTAAATATAGAAACAGTGTTCTTCTGTCAGGAATTCTAAAAAGAAAATGCATTCGAGTTGGTGTTTGCTGGCAGTGCATTTGGTATATCATTCACTTACCTATCTAAATTCCAAATGTAGTAGTTAAATCAACATTAATTCATTCTCCTATGATGTATTTGACTGATGGAAATCATTACACATTTGTGAGATGTGTGTTCCACATCACAGCATAGCAGTTGTCTGTCAGGGTCTGGTTCGTAGGTACTCAGGGTCACTGCTGTACACTGGCACAGTGTGCTGAACCTCCTACAACGTTGGCTGTGAAATCTCCTTAGCTCCTGATAACTCCCTTTCTTTTTCACTCACAAGGACCTTGAGTCAGCTTCGTCTGTGGCAGGCTCTTAGTAACAAAACTTCTGTCTGAAACGTGCTGTGTCTGGCACACCAGCAGCTCTTGCGAGGTCCTTTCAAGCAGGTTTCTCTCACTGCTGTCACTCCCCGTGCACATGAGCCATGCACCCCATACCCATCCCAGGATTTGCTTCCTTCCTTCTGGTGACTGACTCTGTTATTTCGGAGCACAGGCTTACAGGGCCAAGATAGAGGATCTCCAAGGGAAGTTTTAAGTGTTCAATAAAAGAAGGAATGCAGGGAGAAAAGAAAGCACCGACTCAAATGGCATCATTCTCATTCCCTCATCCCTTTGAGGTTCTCCTGTCTTCCATGCCTGCGTGTGACCTCCCTCCTCTTCCAACCAGCCTCTTTCTTTTCTCAGTCTTCCTGCTGCCCCTCACCCTCCTCATTCATTGATCTCCCTTTAGGCTTTATTAGTGACTCTCCCTCCCACCCTTTCTTTCCCTCAGTTTTTCTGATTCTCTAACATGAGACAATTGAATGAGGCCAGACTCCTAAGCCGAAGCTGGGGGTGAGAGGGAAGAGGCGTTAAGATTTAATGATATTGCCTCTTTAAGGAATCCCTAATTCCTAACACACATCTCCTCCCCCACCTGAGAACCAATTAAAACTCAATGAATTCAAGTGGAGGCTTTTGTGCATCACATGTGCTTGACTAACAAAGCCTTCTCCATGCTGGAATAAAAGCTTCTATTCAGCAGCCAGTTTGTTCTAATTCAAATCACTTCCACTCCAGCATCCTCTCCTTCCTTGCTGCTCCTGAGTTCCCAGGCTGGGCTGCCACCCGCACAGCCCTGCCCAGAGCTTCATGCTCCACCTTGCAGAGTCCTACCTTGGTGGCAGTGAAGCAGAGGATGGGAGATGACCTTCATATGGTTAACTGGGCGGTCCATGCTCATTGTGTCCCTACTCCCAGGAGCCTCCCGGTCTGGGGATGAGCACACACGGTGCCCTGCAGGAGCTTCAGCCTTGGGACCTGTCTTGAAAGCGGTTCTTGCTGTGCCCTTGGGAAACAGCTCCTCTGTGCAGAGTACTCTGTGTGTAGACAGAAAATTACCTTGTCTCTGGGCAGAGTTCAACCTTCCTTGAAACACATAAAAACCCTCTCCTTTTCCCTTCACTGTAGGGGTTATGCAGATGTAGTGACACCTGAAGTAGCAGGGGAGTCCAAAACCACACAAAGTCTAAGTGAGTCCAAGTAGTTTGTACTTTTATCTGCCTCAGGGTATAAATTGCACTAGCTGGGAACCTGAGGGTAGCTTCTGTCCTCTATTGTGCCCTGAAAATGTGCTTGGATAAGGTCATCTGAGGGATAGAATACATTTCATGCTATTCAACTTCCAAATTTAAAAACCTCACTCAAAAGCTTTGCAGCTGCAGATCTGGAGCTTGGGTGACTTTAAGTAGGGAGGCAATTCTCTGTCCAGATGTTAGCCAGGTAATCTTCCAGGTGTAAAACAGGCTCTGCTCAGAGCTTCTGCCTGTCCTTCACTGATCAGTGTTACCTGAGCTGATATCAAAGCTGTGTGCATGACATTAATTGGATTATCTTTTCTCTGTTCCTGCAGCCTCCTATTTGTAGAGATACTTTTGGATTTTTTTTTTTGCTCTTGTGAGAAATCTCTGGTAGAAGCAGGTTGAGCGCTTGGCTGTGATGGCAATGAGGTTTTTACTCCCTGTAATCTCTCCTGGGAGTGAGCTCCAACATTGCAGGCCAGCTGCCAAGGAAGTTATCGGCTCTGCTCCAGAGCCTTGTTCTGGTGTAGGGCAGTTCCATCGCTCCTGAAACGTGGTTTTCTCAGGGAGTCATGAAGGAGGTATCCAGCTCTTGGGTAGCTGGGACCTATCCCACAAAGAGCTCTGGCAATTGAGATGAGCTCTTGGAAGCTGGTTTCATATTTGCAGCAACACCAACATTTATAGGAGTGGTTTGGGTGTACAGGCAGTTAAGGAACTGTGATGTCTGACTACAGGAATATTGTGTTTTGACCTCATCTGTAGTTTATGGGACTGGTAATTCTTCCTACCACACTGCTTTGCAGCTGTCCAGCATGGCAGGGAACAAATGTTAACACACCTCAGGGTGGGTTGCAGTCTTCTAGTCAACTTTTATGAATGGAAAATTTTAACATCCCTTAGAGGTCCTGTTGCTTGCTATAGCTGTGATCTCTCACATCTTACCAATAACCCCAGCTCTGGCCATCAGCTAGAGCTGAATATGTTTTACTGTTCCAAAAAAGCATGATTGGGTCTATACTTGTCTGTCTCACTTGTGCATTCATAGATTTGGACATGGAACCTTCCTTTGATGTCAAAAACCTCTTACTATTTTGTAAATTGCCACCAATTTTTCATCTAGCTTTTTTTCTGTAAGTTGGCCTCTTGTTGCAATGATGTGCAGAGTTTAAAAAAAAAAATGCTGTAGATGGGTTTTCCCTTAGCAAACCCAGTCCTTTGTCTACAAAAATGCAAAAGATCAGGGACTCGGACAATATGCAAAATACATGGGGTGCTCAGACTAACCCACAAATTGTAAAGAATTGTTCATTAAGTGACAAGGTAATTTCAGGTAATGCCATGTGGTATCATGACAGTAGAATCTCTGTCCATCAGTATGGTGAAGGGGAAGAATATCAGATCAAAATCTGTTGATGTGAAAAAATACTTCATTCCCTTGAATTAGAGTGCTGATATTTGGGGAAGATAAAAAGTATTTCCCTTTACAGCTTTGAGTTATTTTCTGCAACATGTTCTCTCTGAAGATCTTGAAACTTTTTTTTTTTTTTTTTTTTTGTGGTAGGGAAAAAACCCTCTGTTTTCAAGTAGTCGAAGAGTTTTCTTGGCCCAAATCACCTAGCCAATTTACCAGAAAGAGGTAAGAGTAGCAGAAACAACTTATGACTTTACTGAGGAGCTCACTCCTCTTGAGCCTCCTGTGAAATGCAGCTGTGTAGCAGCGCTATAAGGTGGGGGCTGACAGTGCTGTTTGCCTCCTCGGGGCCTGGCACGGCTTAGTTGGTCCCTAGGCTTGTCTGTAATAAACTTGCTTAATTGAAGAGAGCAGAAGATCTGAGCTCCCGTGGTTGTGTGGCTCTGTGGGCAGAGCAGCCCCTTCCTTCATGATGCAGCTGAACTCTCCCTGTGTCGAGCACTGACCTTCGTCTCGGGGGCTCTGCACTTTGTTCCTGTTTCTTGTTAGTGAAATGAGTTTGATGGTCTCAGACTCGCTAGTAAATGGTCTCTACTTCAAAACAAAGTGCAGTTAGTTTGGCAGGAGAGTCCCAGGTCTGACCTGAAACTAAATTACAGCTGACCCTGAGACAGTGAGGCCCCTCTAGGTCAGGGACAAGGGCATTGTCAGGACACTGGGAGCTTGCACTGTAATTAGCAGCAAAGGTATCAAATACCTCTGTTTCTAGCATTCCTGTCCTTAAAGCAACACAAGCATAAAATCTTAAAATTTTTGCTACTGCAGCCTCACTAAAAACAAGCCAAAAGGGAAGTAAGGCTGAAAAAACTTTCATTGATTTACTTTTTCTCTGTAAATCCCTCCCCCTCTTACACTGTCTCCCACAATCCCTTGTTCTCCCAGCATCTGGGAATGAATTTAGCAGCCACTGCATTGCTTTCAGGGCTCCAGAGTGACCAACACACTTGAGCACACTTTGGCTGACAGCAGTAGTGTGTAAGAGCAGCTTTCCTACTTCAAAAACTTGTTTTACTCCAGAGCTGTTCTACTAGTAAATGTCTGTTCTGTTCCCAGGTTTCTTCAAATACCAGAGACACCCTTTTAGATTCACCCTTCAAAATGTGATTTGTTTTAAATACAGCTCTGTTACAGGAACCTTGTAACATTTTGGAGCAGAAAACACTCCTATTGGCTTCCTGGGTGTCCAGCAGAGTGCCAATAAACAAAGGCCAGGATGCATTGCAGCTAAAAACATAGAGAAGGTATAAATTACTGAGTCTTATGCTTTCAACTTGATCACCCATGCCACTAACAAACCCAGACCTTGTGTGTACACCATGGGAGACCATGAGCTTGTTTTGCAGAAAATGTTGTGCTGAGAGCTTCCTCAGGCCTTCTTTGGAAGAGGAATGTTTACTCATTTCCAGCTTCTTGACTCAAACATTTAAAATCAGTGGGAAGTTTTGGAAGATGCCTCACTATTTCCATGCATCACAAGTGGGCAGTTTCCAAACCCCAAGGGTGTCTTTGGAGCAGGAAACCTGGTTACCTCCAGAAGGGAAAGGCTGGAGCAGGACAGGACATACTGCACAGGGCTTCCAAAAACACCCGTATAATCAGATTACAAGTCCAGTGAGTCAAGATGTCTTAAGACAGACTATGATCCCTCTATTTCACGTGTAACTCATGAGAGTCCTCTCTTCTGGTGTCTCTAGAAAGGCACGGATAATTCCTGCAAACAGGAGAGCAGAATTACTCATTGAATAATTGGGAATATGGCAGAGAGAGAGAACTAAAATCCTAAACACATTTTTGTCTGAGCCTTAAGCATTTTTTAGTGTTACTATTCCCTATTTTGATTCATGTATCCAACAGAAACTGAATTGTAGAGGTTACTGTTTCATTGGTACTTTTACTAAAAGGATGGTTTCAATGTACATTTCACACCTCCACTGTGAGAGAGGTTTCCTGCTGCCCCTCTGCGTCCCTACCTTTAAGGAGTATCTCCATGTTGTCTGTCTTAGCCTTGTGCTAAATAATGCCTTGAACATCTACTTCAGAAGGAGCTGGTCCTTAGCTGTTGCAGTGCCTTGGCCACCAGTCAGCTGGGAGCTCTGAGGAATAGTTTGTGAATCACTACTTGCTCCTGGCAGGAAAAGGGTCAGTAACTCAGTTTACTTCAGCTCATGGAACTGCATGAGCATGAGGTAGGAGGGGAAAGTTCTGCCTGGTACCAACCCCCCCCCCCCCAAACAAATACAAAAACAACACAAAAAAACAAAAACAAACAACCCCCCCCAAACAAACAGAAAGAAAAAAAAAGAAAAAGAAAAGAAAAAAAATGGTATGAGGACCCTAAGGCAGCAAAATCAGCCTTGAGGGAAATCCACAGCAGGCAAAGGCGTGAAAACATAAATGCTTAAAGGCTGTGAAAAGTGAGAAAAAGATGGGCAAGAATGGACAAGTAGCAGCGTGAGCAAAGTATTTCCCACTAGCCTTTGAGCAGTGCAGAATGAGAGCTTCTCTTCAGTTAGAGGTCAGCTCACAGGGTGTGTGGGCACAGAGAATCACTGTGTCTTGGGACCAAAGAACAGATTCTGAGCCATTTCTAGTTCCAAACATATTTAAAAGCTGGTGAAGGTTGCTGAAACGAGAGTATTTAATAACAGCCATCTCACTTCACATTCCCTAGCCTGGAAGGATGGGGAGCCTGTAAGCCTGAGTGAAGATGTTGTGCCCCAGGGTGTGGGAAGCCCTCTCTCTCTGGTGGACACCACTCCTGCCCCAGAGTGTCTGTGCCGGGCACACTGCTGTACAAAAACAGTTCTGAGTACAACACACTGGGTGAGTCTGTGCCTTGCCCTAAACTGTTCTACAGCAAACAGGAGAATGACCAGAGATGACTGACCACAAGTGCACCTAGACCCGGGCAGCCTCTTGCCTCCTTTCCCCTTCAGCAGGAAGGAGGCTCAGGCAGCAGTGACGTGTACAGGGCAGCTAAGCCTCTCCTGCAATCTGAGGATGGGAGCTTTGCCTGGGAAGACACTGGTGTCCGTCTTGATTAGGTTGTGATGCCTGATGTAAGTCATGTGACAAGTACAAACAAAATACCTTGGCAAAACCTTGAGGAACCAGGACAGGCTGAGCTGCTTAGGAAGATTTACAGTGTGTATTTCTGTCCTGTACACTTGCCTTGGTCTGAACTGTTCTCATCTCTGGAGCTCCAGCATGCACCCTGGATTTTAAAGATGCTCTCTTCTGTTCTTTCCTCCAAACAATCTGCAAACCTTCTCAATGTTGTGCTGTTAAGTTTAACAGTTACTTAGCCCCAGTTACTTTATACCATCATAGTACCTGAATGCTATCATGTTGTCCTCTGAGAAGTGCTGTTGGGATTTGTGGAGCAGAGGTCCCATCAACTTAGATTAGAAAGTACATCTTGAAGAAATGGGAGAGTTAAAACCAGTGTGAGTGCTATAGGAGAGGTAGGAAATCGATTATGTCCTGAAAGAGAGAGGGTGAAGAAAAAGCTGCTTGCTCAGCTCCTGTTCATGTGTTGAGCCAAAAGTTTCTCTGTTTGCTCCTGTGAGTGCTTCCTTCTGGTGCTGCTCTGGGACAGTGCCAGGACCCAGATTTTCTGCCTCCTGCAAGCATCTCAGCAGGGAATCCAGTCCTTCCCCTGAGCCCTGTTCTCCTCTTGTTCCTCTATTCCCTTGGACTCTGCCTTCTTTAAGGCAGATTTTAGAGGTCCTTGACATGGTGCTGACTTCATCCCCAGATTAATAATTCACACACGCGTCAGACCTGCAGAGGATGTGCAGGTCCACGGATAGTGCAGCATCACTGCCTGAGGAGCTGGTGCTGGAGGCCCAGCAGACTGGACAGCCAGGCACCAGCAGTGTCACTGCAAGGAGACATTGGAAAAGCTGTGTCGGCTGTGGTGGTGCGTTTGGGGTTCACCCTGCCCCTCCTACACTGGGACATAGGATTTTACTTTTAATTCAGAACTTTAATACTTAAAAAAAATGTTAATACAGAAACCTCTTTTGTCTAAGGCATCTGGCAGCCATTGCACTGGCTGATGCTCTCAAACCTGACCCAGACCTTTTTCTGTTACCCGTCTTCACCCAGCTCATTCCCAGACCTCTTCTCAGTCTTGGTGGTATTTGCTCAGCCCAGGCCCACACTGCACTGTTACTTGCCCTGACATGAGCCCATGGACCACAGCCTTTACATTTCTCTGTTATTCCTCTTCTCTAGGCTCTATCTATGCATTGAAGCATGCTCAGAACACCTGTTCCATTAGAAAAGCTCCCAATTTGCCTTCTTTACTCCAAACTCTTTCTGTTCTTTCACCTCATCTGATGAAGAAACTGTGCCAACTGAAGATTCAAAGTGGTTCTAAGAGATCACCTCTGTAATGCAGAAGAACAAAACAGGATGTGATCACCAAACTGACATTTGCTTAATTTATTCTTAAAAATCTTCATGAATGGGGATTCCCTGGCCTTCCTGGCTGACCTCTCCCACCTTTCGCCATCCTTGTAGTTGCTAGTTTCTCCTGATATCTAACATCTCTGTGTCAACTGAACCTATTGCCTTACCTTTGGTGAGCACAAGAAAAAAATTAATCAATCTTCTTTAAAACGGTCTAGCACATCTGGTGGATTTTGGTTGCATCCATCCTCATCCCTCTTTTCTAATGGTGGGGAAATGAGTCCCTCTGTATCCTACCATGGGAAGCACTGAGCTTCCAGGTGAGGAAGGGAAGAGCAGGAGGCAATGCTCTGCTTCTCAGCTGGGGAAGAGCCTCTTAACAGTGGATGCTCTAAGAAAGGTCCCTTTTCTACAGGAAGTGAAGACTGGGAAGGGGCTAGGTAGGAGAAAAGACAGAGCAGAAAATAGTGACTGATGGAAGTCTGGGACAAATGGTAACTAAGAGGCTGGAGGGAAGGTGGAGCTCAAAGCACTTTCGAGGAGAGTGGTCTCATTTTTCAAATCTGTTGATGCTTTCTGTCACTTTATATGCAATCTTTGGAGTATAAAGAAAAAGAAATTAATGGAAAATGAAAATGTTTCCAGCTCCTCTTTGGGGAGGGGGGATCCTTTGCAGGCTGCTGCAGAGAGGTGGCACCTGGGCTGGGCTGGTGTGGTGCTGGGCACACTCCGTGGGTGAAGCAGCTCCTGTGTTAGAGTTGAGCAGTCAGGGCTCCCTCCCTCATTTGCTGGACCGATTTAGATAGGATCATGGAGACTAGACGCCACGTAGTAGTTTTTAGAGTTTGTAGAGAGGGGGAATAGCAGGCAGGGCGTTCTGATTTTTCCCTTAGCCATCATTTCCAGGACAGTGGGTAGAAGCCTGCAATCTCCCACTGTCCTTCAGAGACCTCTCTGGTTTTGCTGTTTTATGCTGGATCCCTACACTGAATTTACTATGCTGCAAGTTCTCTTGATGATTTATTTTCCATTCCCTGCAGACTTCTTTCCCTTTTTTTCCCCCTGAAGCTCCAATCCCTCTTGCTGTTTTGTGGTAATTGGGGTGGTCTCCTCCTCTCTCCTTCCTCACTCCTTTTCCAGTTATCCCAGTTGTCTCTATTCACTCTTCCTACTCCCCTTTCTCCTCTTCTTTATTAACACCTATGTTTCTCTTGCATGCCACTCTGTTCCTCTTCTGTATTTCCACACATCCTGTTCTTCAGTGCTCTGCACCATATAAACAGCTTTCCCCCCCACCTGAATCTTGCTTCCTGAGGTTTCTTATATGAAGAAAGCCTTGGTGCCTTTGCAGTCATTCATCTCTTTCTATTGCTGACTCTGTCCTTCACCCCCCTCCCACCTGAGTGGAATCTAAATAATTTAATTTCCCTAAATAGCTCCTTTCTGCCTGTGTGCCTGACTCTTGCCCCAAGTCAGCTCCTGCCAGGCAGGAGGTGGCTGGAGCAGTGGGTTCCCTTTGAGGTAGACACCCCTGGCTGCCACATGCGTGGGCTAGCAGGGTTTTGCCGTCAGTCTTTCCAGAGGGTCAGCATCCCTCCCAAAGCAGGTGTGAGCACCACTGGAACCCACTGCCAGAGCCTGGCATTGCCCCCAGGCTACCTATGGAGCCACAGTTAATACCTTCCAGGTTTGCTTCTTCAGCATCGTAATGCAAGTGTTATAAAAATTATTTGAATTCCAGTTCAAACTTGTTTATTAACTGTCCAAATGAAATGAAAAGTGAAACTTTTCATAGTTTCTGACTGCCAAAACCTCCCATTTAGAGACAGGTCTCCAGGACAATCTCTTCTTAAGCTTTATATGATGAGGGAGGAAAAGGGGCAGCTGCTCTCCCTGCCCCTCCCCTAACCTCCACTTTTTGGAACCTCCCTCTCACCATGAATAACTCCAGTGTCTGCCACTGGTGCTGGGCAGAGCTTTGCCAATCATCCTCCTCAGCAGGAAGTGGACATGATTTTGATAGTGTCACTCTACCACACATGAGACACTGAATAGCAGCAAGAAAACTGAGCAGTTTTGTTAATCTCGCTGGTGTTTGGCAACCTCGCAGCAGCAGCCACAGAGGCACTACAGCTGTCTGTCTGCAGCCCCAGGAATACAATGCTGCATTATTTTATATTCGGCAGATCATCTTTCCAATCATAAGGTCTGGAATGCTTTATATATTTACTTCTCTGTGAGGAAAGCTTCCCACTGTCACTTATCAGCAGATTTTCCAAGACCCACTGTCTTGTGCATTACAGAGATAAATGAATTGATACTTACAAAGCACTTTGGGGTCCTAAGGTGGAAATACAAAATATCATGTGTATGTTTTGGAAACAACCTTGGAATAAGTTACATGGTAGGTTACAGTGTCATTGCCAGTGATGCAAGTCCAACCACAGCCTCCATCCAAATGTTCTTGAAGGCTCAATTTTGTTTCCTCTGATCTTCACAGATGTTAAGTCACATTGATCCTGTACTCCCCTCTCCAATATTATTTTGGTGGAGAAGAAGTGAATAAAATAATAAACATAATAATAAAAAAACAAAAAGACAGAGCGAAGCATTTTAAGTGTCCTTGAGAGTGCTCTACTTGTACTGTCTTAAAAATAACACATTTGAAATTATAGTAATGCAGTGGTAGCAAACCAAGAGATGTTATCCTTTAGTGAGTCCAACACTGAACTCTTGTTTCTTTTTTTAACTCTTTCTTGTTTTTAATTAGCATTAGTAGTGTGCCTGGTTTGGGCAATTAAGGAGCATAAAACCTGTGCCAGGTGACCTGAAAGTGTTAGTTCCCCCTTTGGGGTATCTGCCCTCCAAATGGGAGAGAGCATGTGCCAAGAAGGAGCAAAGCAGCAGTGGTGGCACTGGTAGCCCAGCTTAGTCCAGGTTTCTCAGGACATGCAAGGGGAGATGGCTAGGATGCTGCCTCAGCACCACTGCTTCCACTGGCTGTGCAGTCCTGCCCGTCACTGCCAGCTGCAGTACCACCTCTGCATGTCATTATTTATATTTCCCTGCTGCACCAGCCCTGCTGCCTCTCAGGGCACCTCCACCCAAAGGGATGACTTCAGCCCTGTGGAATGAAGAGTGAGTTATTCTGGACCAGTGGCAGCAGGAGCTGGGATGCTGCATAGCTTAGTTCCCAGGGGTGGCTACCAAGTCTCTGGTGTTGAGCGTGTTGCTGTACCCAAGCACAGGGCCAGAAGACTGGATAGGGTCACTGACTCAGCTCAGAAAATGGAGTGGGTAATGGTGGTTTGGCAGAGCAAGAATTTAACTCAGAGTTGCAGCCTCAGGATGAACCCATGTAACAAATGATACTATTGCAAAATATTGTTAAAACAAAGGTGTAGTGGTTCATATCCATGAAGGAGATAATGTGTATTTGGATGTGGAAAAACAGTCATGAGAGAAGTGGAAGAAAGCTCAAATTGAGGGTGGCACTGACCTGAGCTCTCAATACCTTGCTTTAGGCAGTGAGAGGGTACAGGTGGGACCCGTGCTGGAAGGAGCAGAGCCAAGGATGCCTTTAGGGAGTATTTGGCAGCACAGTGGCACATGCCTGGGACCCAGTGATACACTCTTGCCATGAGAAGGGCTCACAGCACTGTCACCAGAGGTTTTGAGCACTGCTCTGTTCTGATATGCCACAGATGCAAACAAGTGCCTTCTCCCAGAGTGATGCTTGGTGCAGTCAGGCAAGGTTACAGATCTCCTCTTGACTCCAGCTTTACAGGTACTTCATTTGCTCCTCGATGAGCTCCTCCAGCCACCCGGGCTAGGTTGCCCAAGAGCAGAGGTAGAGTGCACAGACCTGCTCGAGAAGCAGCATGTGAATGGACTTGCATGGCGGTGGAACTCGGCTGGAGCTCGGCACGAGTCTGTCAGCCTGAACGAGGCAAGAAACTGCGCGGTGCCTTGGGGACCAGCCTACCCCCTTCCCGGTCAGTCGCGGGCAGAGGAGAGCGGCTGGGCTGTGCATACCTGGTGCTGCGGGGCTCTACGGGGCTCCGCGGTGCCCGGCAGCAGCTCTGCCCCGGGTCCTGCAGCCTGGGCACTGCCGTGCGGGGCACGAAGCGGTGAGACCGGGCAGCCCCTGACCCCTGCAAGGTCCCCGCGGGCTGCCAGGGGGCACGGAAGTACTAGGGCTTCGGGAAGGCGCCTCGACTCCCCGCTGCCCGGTCGGGGTCCCGGGGTGAGCAGGGCAGTCCTGGTCCCGAACTGGAAGCGCCCTCGGCAGCGGCGAAACACCGGGAGGAACAGGGCCAGGGTCTCCGGGGTCCGCCGCGGCGAGCCCGAGCGCACCGGGCCGGGCCTGGCTCCGCCGCCCTTTGTCCGCCGCCCCGGGGCAGGTGCGGGCGGCGCGGCCAGGGACAAAGCGGCCGCAGG
>VZTX01010836.1:2579-15715 GCA_013400915.1 Pardalotus punctatus
GGATGGGAGGATGGATGGGAGGATGGATGGGAGGATGGATGGGAGGATGGGAGGATGGATGGGAGGATGGATGGGAGGATGGATGGGAGGATGGGAGGATGGATGGGAGGATGGCTGCTCGAGCAGCACGGTGTGCCCATGTCTCTGCAGCAGCAGGGGCTCAGCGAGGATCACCGGCTCAGCCCGGACACGCTCTCGGCGCTGCCATCACCCCACATCTGGCCCCTGCTCATCGTGCGGCCCCTCTGTACCTTCCCCAGCCCCTCTGAGCGGCTCAGCCTCCGTCGTGGTGCAGCAGCAAAAATTCTCCTGCACACACTGCAGTAAGAGCATTTCCAATGCTTATTGCCCCCCCAAGAGTTTGGGTTCCCATCACCAAGAACCCCTGGCCTGGATTCTTTTCTCGGGGGTGTTTGAAGCTAAAGCACCTCTGTTCTCTGCTGTGACAGCTGTTCCTGCCTCCCTGCCACCGCTGCAGAAACCTGCAGCTCCTCTGCTCCGGCAGGAAGATGTTGCACACACCTGTGCAAGGACAAATCGAGTGACAAACATTGCCTTTTGTTCAAACAAGATGGGGTTTTTTTGCAACTGAAAAGTCTGGAGGCAAAAAATCAATATGAGAATAAAATTCAGCTCACATGCATCCATGTGTGTTTGCAAACAAGTCAGTAATTTCCAATATTAGTCAATGCATGAGACTTTTGGATATAAATTGGTGTCCCTGAAAAATCTTTTGCAAAAGAGTGTGTATTTGGCAGGAAGCATGAGATTACCTGGGTGTTTAAGTGCTATCAGAAAAAGCTGCTTCCAAAACACAACTAGTTCTAGTGGAACTCAATCCCCAGGAATTATAGTATTTATTTTTGAATAGCATTTGCTGCTCTCTCATCTATTCCCTAGAAGTTTATACACGTAGACATAGAGATCAAACTTGTAGCTACAGGGATTTCCCACTGACACAAGATTATTAGAAAATATCTAACTAGGAGAAATCCTCTTTCCTTTTGTCTTCCAAAATGCTGCAGGATGGAAGAAGATACATCAGGTAGATGCAGGCTGCCATCCTAAAGCTTAGGGTTAGGAAGAACCTGCATACAGTGGGAACATACAGCTCCATATGGAAAAAAGAATAAAAAATAAAACCATGAAATGTAACAGGCCAAGCTTTCAGCTGGGCAAGTCAGCATTTCTCCCTTAAACTCACTGGAACTGTGCCTGTTTATATCGTCTGAGAATCTAGACAGTTATCTGGGCTTGCCAGCTCACCGTGGGGATAAACATAGCTTTAGCCAATTAAATGTTCATTAGGGGCAAGACAGAGAGGATAGCAGAAGCCAAAGCTCAGAAGCAGTCAGCACTTATGCTCTTGTTCTCTTATCAAACGAAACATTCCTGTTTTGTGGAACATCTCGTTCTGCATGGGTGAGTGCAAGCCTATGGCAAATGCTGGTTTAGATCTGCTGGGGAGTTTTTATCTGTGAGCTTGGGGTTCCTTTCTGCTCACTGGTGTGTCAGCCTGCTTAGCATAGCACACTTATCTCAGCAGAAAAGTACCTCACACTTATCACCGAACTTACAGGAGTCAGAGATGTGCTGTGGATACCTTAATGTGGAAAACTACTTCATAATAGTTTCAAACTGCCACGCTGTGATACAAAATCCCACGGATACAAGACCCAGCCTGCAACCTACCTCTAACACTAATCTGACAGTGAACACCTGGAAATCAGAACAGGACAGGAGCAGTTAGTCCAAAATGTAATTTCCTCGTTATGCCTCGGAGACTGTCATTTACCCTGCTATAAAGAAATAGCAAAAAGACTCGTACACCATGGATGTCTCATTTAAATCACAGTCAGATTCAGCACCATCTGGCCCTCCACAGTCACCCTCGATTCATGCCCTGCATTAATGGGGGATTCCAGCCACAAGGAGAATAAAACCCAATCTATGCATGAAGTGTCAGCAGTCCCTGACATTCCCCCTTTGGTTGGATTTATCATTGAGGTGGTGTCCCCCTGTGTGGAGGTGACTCACCACAATCCCATCACTTGGACATGCACAGCGTCCAGGCTGCTCTTTCCGTGAGGTGAGATGGGATCTCATCATCCTCAAGAAAAATCCTTTCAAAAGTTACAGCCAGAATGTGCTGGCTGGGTTGTACAAAGGTTTTAGAAAAGGTGACTGAAAGTAGTAAGAGCTGATAATGCGAAATAGAAAAAGAGAAGAACTGGACAAATATCTTAATCCTTGTGTATCTTATTTTTCCTGTGATCTTTGTCATTCAATACATAGGATGAATTCTTTTTAAAATACATTGTTGAGATGGGAGAATATTACCCCTTTTAACATATGGAGAATTGCACAGAGATACTAAGTCTAGAAGTATTAATTAATTTAAGCTTTGAAACGTGGAAGGCCTGACTTTTCTTCTGAGTAGTTGTTATTATAAAGTGTAAATTGCTCTGCACTTCCGCAAATCAGATTTTAGTTTCTCTGTTTAGATGTGGGCCAGGCACAACATAAATTCAATACCTTTCGAGGCTTTGGATAACAAAGTGGAGCAGGTTTCTGCTGCACGGGTGTGAACTGCAATAGCCCCGGTGCTTTTGTCTTCAATAACTTGATGTGAGTTTTCAAAGGAAAAGCAAAAACCTGTGCACAATGCAAAGAACATCCTCCTGCCAAATTCCAGTCCTCGCTCCAAAGTACAAAATCTCTGGAGCATTTCAAAGTAAACACGATCAGATTTCTTAGCACAGGATCGTATTTGGGCCGGTGCTGATCCCCTTTAATAAAGGGTGCCAGGGCCAGCCCTGCCCGTGCTGCCAGCCCTGCATCCACAGCTGAGCTGCTCTCCTGGAAGCAGATCTGCAGCTTTGCATCTCTGCTGCCACATCTGTGCACCTAAAGACTTTTTGTGGTTCTCCTCTCAAATTTCAGTTTGTTTTCCCTTAACTTTGCAATCTGGCTCCAACTTCCCCAAGTGGTGTTTTCCCTCCTTTATCAATGAGGTCTGATGAGCTCACGGCAGCTGCGGCAGAGAAAATCTTTGTCTTGTGACGCGTCCATCCTTCCTGCTCAGCTCGTTTTCCACCAGCAGTAATTTCCTGCACCATCCAAGCACCACGGAAGTTGTAAGTGACAAATGGGACAATTAATGTGGTTGTGAGCTGAGGCACAGGCTCTGCAGCAGCTTCCCAGGGCGAGCTGTGCAAAGAGCGTTCTCACTGGGGAAAACACTGACCTGGGCGTTGTCATCTCTTGCACAGACAGGTCAGGTGAGTCTCTGATCACGTACTAAACAAAAGTAATTATTTTAATCCACAGTAGTTTAAAGGAGAGAGAAAAAAAGACTCCCTAATGAAGACTAAATAGCAGAATTCATATTAAGGGATTTTAATGTGGACTAATGTTCACCAAGATGGAAAATGATTACATAAAATATGCATGGAAATTGAAGTTGCTCACAAACAAGGGAAATTTACTGTTAACTTTTTGAATCTCAGCAGTTAAGAAACAGTTTAAATGTCTGGGTATTCAGGAAAGGAGCCAGTTTATAAAGACTAGAAAAGCAGGCCAAGGTCTGTTCTTAGGGTGAAATTCACAGCTGTAAGATGTCTGTCTATCTTCTAAAAATAGCTAGGTTGGCATGTGCTGGTTTGGCTTGGACTCTATGTAATAATCAGCTTCTGTTTCAGTGGGGTTTGGAAGCAAAATCTGTAGCAGAATAAATGCCATTATATTTGCTGTAGATGTCCTCTATCTGTATTCTCATGACCCCTTTCAACCTAGTGGTCCAAAATACTGTAAAATCCAGAATGGAGTGCTTTAGTTTATAAAGTCATTACAACAGGACTGATTTCTGTAATATAAAAAATATGTACTGACCTCTTCTAACCAAAATCTTATTTTCCTCATTGACCATTCTAATTCCTAAAGTTCAGTGCTGCAAATACGGGAATCTCTCAAGAGCCAAGTGCCTTGTTCTGTCTTTTGTAACAGCCAGCAATGACATTTTGAACCTGCACCTGACAGAGAAGGTTTCATCTCCATCCCTGTGCTGCTGCAGGAGAAATGAGACCCTCATTTTACAGAAGTGAGACCCTCATTTTGCAGGAGAAGCTGAGGATGAGTGTGTAACACAACGAAAGGCAGGGTGTTTGCAGCAGGCTGACACGCCTGCAGAGCTGCCATTAGCCCTGCAAGTTGTGCACGAGGAGAGCCGGGAAATGGACTCCAATTAATGAGTTTAGAGAGGAAAATGCTGCTTCCAGTGACTGTGCCCAGCTGAGCTGAGAGTGACTTCCCAAGATAAGACCCTGCTGTTCCTCAGCTCCTAAGGAAGGGAGAGGAGATTGGGCGATGGGAGGTTCAGCTGGCAGAGCGAATTTGCCGTGGTGAATTTGAAGTGCTTACATTGCAGTCTGCAGCCTTCACCTGCTTTCTGGGGGCTTTTTCATTTACTGTAAATTTAACAAACCTTGCCCTCTGTTGATAAGGAGTTTAGTGCTCAGCTCAGCCCACCAATTTCCCCTGTGCCGCCCCAAGCTTTTATACAGTCACAGCTATTTTGGTGACTACAATGAATTTGTTTGTAAGCCCTCACACTGGCAGCAGCGCATGTTAATTCAGCAATCCTGACAGAACGCAAAATTTACAACACAACAATGAGAATGGTGTCCCTGTACTGGTGTATAATTAAAGCATGGTCATCCGGGGAAACCTGAGCTCCCTTTCTCGGGGAAACCTTTTGTAATTCAGAGTGGTTAAAGCCACTAGTTATTCAAGCAGGTTAATTCTCCCTCAGTCTCCTCTCGTAGATAGGCATCTTGGGAAGGATCTCTGATGTGGGCACACACTATGATCTGCATCTATTCCACCTCAGGCTCTGATTTCACAAGCTTGACAAAACTGGATTGACTCCACGATGGATTAACAGACTTCTAGCAAAACCAACCTGTGCTACAGGAAATGTGGTGACACAACAGGTTCAGCTTGGTCCTGCTCGCACACGGTCACCAGAGGATCCACGGGTACTTCCAGCAGGAGCTGGGTGTTGGACGTTCTCTTCTGGGTGGAGCTTTTTGGGTTCTGTTCATCAAAACGGGTGAATTTGCCCTGTGCCTGCTTTAAGCTTCCCTTGGCTCCCCTTGGGTGAGCTGTTCTTTCTCCTTTCCTGCCACGGCTGGCTGAATTTAAGCAGCCATTGTGCCTCATCTGAAGTAGAGAATGAGGAGTATGTGAAATGGTCGAGAACAGACAAAGAAGAGGAGTTTCAGGACAAACTGAAATTTGTCTCCTTCCCTGTTTCTAAAAGCAAATCTCATCATTCACCACAACAACAAGAGTGGGATATTCTTTCAGAATAGCAGAGTGAGGTGGGGTACAGGTGCTTGCAGCCGCCTCAGCTGCTAGCGAGGGTCTGTGCTTCTTTACAGAGCTCACTTCATTGCACATGGAGCACAAAGGATGGATGCTGCTGAAATTCCAACACCCATGGTGTGCATTAAGGGCTTGTCCCAGCATGCTGCAGAAGAGGTGAAAGTCTGCAGTTGTTCTTTGCTGACAAGGGTTAGGAATTGAACGACTGATTAGAAATGGCTCCTTTTTTATTTCTTTTTTCAGCAACAAAAACTCAGTTTTAACCTCATGGCAGCAGAATCCCATTGTGTGAGGAATCTGCTGCTCCCAGCCTCTGCTCATCACCATTCTGGCTCCTGTTCTTGGAGGCCTGTGTTTGCTGACCACACTTATTTGTCTGCACAAACCCATACAAAGCCGGGGAGGCAATGCCACATATCCTCCTTTGTGACATGCCTGGGAACTGGGAAACAAATGGCACAAGGGAAAAATAGTCCTTGCATTCCGTGTTTCTTTTTTACATCTTAGTATTGCCTTTAATTGCACAGTCATCTGGCTAAAGAGTTTACCTGGGAGGAATGCAGTGAGTGATTCACACTGGTGGAGCACCAGGTTATAACAGTGAGGTTTCAAGGAGTAAAGAAAGAGGAGAAAATAGAAGTAGTTCATGGTGTATCACATATTTTAGAAAAAACAGAAACTTCCAAGAGTGTCAGAACTGTTCCCCTTTCGTTGCTGTGACTCTTCAAATTTTTCCTCCTGCACCAAAATAGACTATTTGTTTATTACAGCAGGAACTAATATTTTCCCTGTAGCCAGTTAAAAGAAATACATCCTCTTTGTGGCTTTGAAAATCCCTACAGGATTATGAATGAATACTTCAAGAGTGTATTATAAATTCAGACATGTCTATTGGGCTTTCAAGTATCACAGCGGGAGCTTCTTACTGAGGCAACCTGAGGGTAAAGGCTTTCCCACCTTTCCAAAGTGACTCCTCCCACAAAATTTTCTTGGGCTGAAGTTAAAAAAAACCCACCACCCTACCTAGTTCAGCTTCTTAGAGCTACTTCATTCTAAGCAGAAGTGAATATAGATCTAATTTAGTACAATCACATCCCCAGACGTTGCTCTGGAGCCTGCTCAGCTTTCCTGCCACTTGCAGTACCTTGCACACTCTGTAATGCAGGTTGTTGTTTGAAACCAATGCGCTTTTTATTTGAAAGTCTAAGCAGGCTGGTTAAAGAACTTGTTTTCCAGCACGTGCTGTCCTAGATGTGCTCTGAGCACCTGTCATTATCTCCTCCAAATTCCGCTGTAGCTCCCGTTTGCCAACTGGCAGCGTCGCAGGGCCGTGACAGCGATCACAAAGTGGGATTAGACATAGCCCATTTCTCCCATCCCCTGCTGCGAGTGCTGAACCAGCAACTTTGCCATGTTTTGATCAGATGCACTCAGCACTGACATATAAATCAGGGACAGTGCTAAAGGGAGCGGGGAGGAATCAGCAACAAAGAGGCAAAATCAAGGGCAACTTGGAAGGAAAGAATGGGACTAAAGAGAGTTTTAAAAGCACATGGCTTTGAATCTATATGTACTTACTTCTAAGGGGGATGAGGGGTGTTGCTGCTTTCAAAAGAATTCACATTTTTTCAGGCTTTTGAATGCATATCGCCCCCAGAAAAAACCTCCAGTGGGCTGAGCCTCAGAAGGAACTATGAGATGAAAATGAGTTTTAGCTGGCAACTGAAGGGCAGTTGTTAAGAAGCCCTGTCAGACAGTCTTTGAAATTTAAGAACCACCTGCAGCAAGTGGTGTAGGTGGTACTTGTAACACTGTGCATGATGCTGACTTAATGGCTCAGCAGATGTGCATGGGTGTAGCTTCTTCAGAAAGACTACCAGAAAGGCTCAGAGACATAAAAACACCGTCTTTAGGCATGCCAGCTCAAAGGACAAGACATTATCAAGAGAAGGTCAAGGAGGTTGGTGATCTTCCAAGGATTTCACTTGATCTGCGAAACAGCAGAAAAGAAAAGCTGGTGTCGAGGGGCTCCAGTATTGCAGCAAGGGAGAAAGATCTGGGATTGGCAGCTGATTTTAAACACACAGGACACCGAGCACGAGGCTGAGGAAAGCTCTTGTACCTGACCATGTGTAGTGCCCAGGACTGAGCACAGGGCTGAGGAAAGCTGTTGTACCTGACCATGTGTAGTGCCCAGGACATGGAGCACAGGGCTGAGGAAAGCTGTTGTACCTGACCATGCCTAGTGCCCAGGTGTGTGTTCCTAACACTTTACCAGCAGCTTTGTGGAAGCTGCAGCCGTAAAGGAAATTGTCTTTCAAAGAAAACTTTTGGAGTAAGAGGCATGAAGAAAACTTCCAGAACAAGGCACTTATTCCTGCATTATGCTGCTGTGCCATTTGGCATGCTGCAATTACAGGCAAATCTAAGTGTCTGTAGAAATTCTGACTGTCTGAACTCTCACTTTAAAACACAAAAGCCCTTGGGTGCAGAAGGAAAACATGCATATGACAATACACACACACTTCCCAAATTCTTGTACATATACTCAATTTTAAACGTGTACAGAATTCTCTTGAGTGTCTCGAAGTACTATTTAAATATTAAATAAATAATGTATGCAGGCACTTTTGCAGGGCAGTGGTCTAAGACACAGCCACTCCTCAAACACTTACCAGTACAATCTGGGGCTGAACTTTGGGAAGCTGTAGGACAGGAACCTGCAAATCAATGGCACAGATCTATGTGGTTTAAAATCAGCTCAGCAAAATGACAAGAAAACCCCACAGTTTCATCCAAGCCTGACTAGTAGCCAAAATCCTACTCTTAGTTATTCCATTTTGTAATGAACTTCTTGGTCTGAATCCAAGATTTCTACATTTCCATTGATAAAACTGGAGACCATCTTTGTCTGATGCTCTCTGTCTGGCTTATTAAACCTGCTAATTTGTATTTATAGCTATAAATATAGAGATCATAACCCAGGTCAAGCCTTTTCTCAAATTCTCTGGTGTAGACTCACACAGTACAATATAACCCTTAGTTTTAGTTGGCAGAAACAAGAATAAAAGCAGTCAGAGCTTAAGCACTTGAAAAAACAAGATTGTTATCTCGGTTTTTCAATGCTATTAGTGAGAAAAGTAGCCAGCAATATGTAGGTCATCATCAGTAGCTGCTTTGGTAGTCTGTGAACAATTTAAAGGAAGGAAGAGGTTTCTCTTTGTGGTTGAATAAGTTACTCTATATCCATGAAGGAGCTGTGTCTCACCCCCAAAGGGAGCAGCATTATCAGCAAATGAATGAACAGGGCATTCTGTGTTATGCCAGTAGCACTGTCTTTGAAAACAAGGGAGACAAGGAAAGTAGATTCAGTGTGGCTTTTATTTTCCTGTCTGCCATTGTGATGGAGCTCCTCCATTAACTCATTCTTGTCAGGCTGAATTGAAAGTGACACTTAATAACTTACAGCAGCATCTGCTCCCACTGCATGCAGCAGCCACGGGGCTCTGGGGACAGACCTGGCTGGTGGCGAGAGCGAGGAACGGATGCCATGAAAGTACTCAGGAGAGCTGGAGGAAAATTCAGGCTGTGCTCTTGGGCCAACCTGCGCTTCTTTAGGTCACCTAGAATCTCCAGTTCCTACTGAAGTATCGGTGAAAAATCTGCTGAACATAAATATTCTGCTTCAGCTGAGTTATCAGAACTTCATTCCTTACTGATACCACCCCACTCACGTCATTAAGCTGCACCGAGATTTCCCAGCAGACAGGAGCTGGATCTGAGCTGGAAAAGTAATGAGTTTCTATTTTGCAGCCACGTACAATTCCTGATGCAGATTAACAGCCTCTTCTGCAGGAGTTCAGCAGCTCCAGGAGTGACAGGGGAGCACTTGTGCCCCTCTGTGAAACCTTTCGTGCCCAAGGAGCAGACCCAGAGCTGGCTGCAGAGCGCTCGGGTGGAGCCGTGATCCACCGTGATCCACCGTGATCCACCGTGATCCATGGTGATCCACCGTGATCCGTGATCCACCGTGATCCGTGATCCACCATGATCCACCATGATCCACCGTGATCCACTGTGATCCACCGTGATCCACCGTGATCCACTGTGATCCACCGTGATCCATGATCCACCGTGATCCACCGTGATCCACCGTGATCCACCATGATCCACCGTGATCCATGATCCACCATGATCCACCGTGATCCACTGTGATCCACCGTGATCTGCCGTGATCGACCGTGCTCAGAGACCTCTCAGCCGCTCAGCCCCACTGCTCAGGCTGCCATCAGCTCACACCAGCCCCCTTCCAGCAGTATTCCAACTCCTGACTCTGCTGCTGCTGCCCAGGGCTGCTCTGCCCCCAGCAGGGAGCAGGACCGCAGCTTTGGTGCCCTCGCTGCACTCCCTCCGTCAGGCAGGACGAATTCTGCCTTGAATCGTCCCCTGATCTCAATGAACGCTTCTGTCTGGAGTGCTGACATGTCACAGCATTGCCACAGTGGTGGTCTCACAAACCTTTGGCTGAGGTTTTTCATGTTTTTCTGGTGCCATTTTTTTGTGATGTGGTTCATGTTCACCTGTGCCCTTTTCTGAATGAGTATAAGGAAGAAGACCCTCGAAAGTGGGACATGTTTTCCCAGTGATAACCTTTCACTTTCCTTCCTTTTCCATCCCTCCCCTTATTTCACTAGATTCTTTTGCAGTGGCCTAGATTTAACATCCTTTTACAGCTGATTCTTGTGGCTGCAAAGCCCTGCTAATATCACATTGTACTAGTCAGAAAAAATTATTTAGGGCAGGGAGAGTCTTTTTGGTCTGTGTCAGCACACAGATGTCTTGAGACAGAGCTGAAAGTCAGGGACTGCCACAATGTGAATGGTGGCAGGAGACAAAACATATTTTATCCATATCTGTGTAACTGTAGAACACGGGGAAGGTAAATGTATCTAGAACGTGAAGGGAAATTATTTGTTTGCTCCCTTTATTTCTGATCCATAAGTGCCCTACTCCCCTGTATTTTTTCAGACATCATCTACTTCCTTACTTTCCCTTCTATAACCCCTTTCCTCAGCCTTTTTACACCCTGAATATTCTTGCTGCTGAATTATTGGTGTATTGTTCACAGCCACTCACCATAGCAAAGGTAACAACGGCTACGATCCACTGAAACAATTCCTAAAATCATTAGCTAAAAATTCTGGTGTTCCAAAGCAGCTCAAAGAGGAAAACTCCCAGACATGGCAGCAGAAGGCCGTGCATGAGTCTGTATTTCTGTTCCACTGGCCACAAGTCCAGCAAAAGAGATTCCTGGTTTCCCTTCCAACAGCCTCTAATTTCTGCGCGTTCGTCACGGATCGCCATCTGTCCCGTTCTGCTGATTCAGTGTTTGCATGGCTGTGCTCTCTGCCAGACCTCGCATCAATTTTGAAAGCAAAACCAATGAAAAACAAACCTTGCTTCTACTTTTTTTCCTCAGTTCCTATTTTTAAACCAGAAAATGTCACAGTTCTGCTTTGGGACGCAACCAAAATAAAGCAGTGATTCAGAAGAAAATAATAAAGGGGGCCAAGAATAAGGGAATGAGGATTTCTGCAATCTGTTCTAACAGGACACAGAACCACAGGGTAACAATATGTGGAGGCAAAAAAAAGAAATTAAAAAAATAAAAAATCCTTGTTTGAAGAACTTGCAAGTAACCCAAGAGCTGCAGTTCCCTTTCCCCTCAGTGGAGTGACTGAATCATCAAAGGGCTTTTTGCATCCGTAGCATTCAACAAACCAGCAGGAAAGTCTCAGGAATTTAGATAGCATCCTCTTCCAGGGGTTTGAATGGGGCCTGCTGGGTGTGATACTGAGCTTTGTTCCTGGTCAGCTAAAGATCCTTTGCTCAGTTAAAGTGTGTGTGAGCTGTGTCAGAGTGGATGATCTCAGCTCCTCGAGTGGCTTTCATTGTAGGGCTGCTCATCGCTGACAGGCTGAGTGCATTTGTCCTGCCCTGACACAGGAGCCTCTCTGGAGCACAAACAATAAGGATAAATAAACACAAATATTCATCATTCCTGGCGTCGTAACTGTTGAGTGTTGCAGGGGACCCGTGTGAAAATGCTGACAAGCAATGCAGGGGGGGTGGAAAGAGACTTTTGTCCGCATTGGTGTCACTTCTCTGGGCTGAGTTATTTGGGACAAAGGAACATTTAATCCTTAGAGCTCGTATATCTGAACAGCATCTGATTCGTGGCTGAAATGGGGTGGACAGGACGGGCGCTCAGCACTTTCAGAATATTTTCCAGGAGAGAATTATTCTGTCCCCATTTCAGAGTACGATCAGAGAGCCTCAGATCAATCCCCCAGGGGCTGCAGGCTGTCTGTACCAGAGTGAGTGGGTCATTAATTACTTTCCAAGTACTTTGCAGCGTCACAAGGAGAAAACCTTTTAAACCTCTGCTCCCAGAGTGGTCCATTCACTTGTTCTCTCAGCCGGCTGCATGTGTGAAATACATGTTGGTGCATGACAGCACGGGCTTTTGGCAGGTAAATCACCCCAGTATAGCGGGTACATTCTGACTCTTAGAATGATTCAGGAAACAGATTGATCAAAGCAATTGAAGGTGCTGTTTGCCAATACGGATCAGAAGCCTGTTAAACCGCCTGTCCAAACAGCCAGGTTGAGCCTCTGCCATTTACTGTGTGCCTCCATCCGAATCCATTTCCCTCAACACACTCGAGAAGCTTCCAGGCGCTGGTGCAGCAGCAGGCAGAGGTGCAGCTCCTCTCGCCAGGCTGGGGCACACCGGCAGCAGTGTGCACCCCTGTGTGCAGATGTGCAGCTCAGCTGGGGCTGCCGGGCCTCTGCAGGGCATGGACACGGCTCTGGACCAAGAGAAACACACCCAGAGCCGCCCTGCCTCCAGCAGAACTGCGGGAGGAGAGAGATCTCCCAAAAGCAGAGCTGAAAGGTCACAGGTGCTGCTGTGGCAACTCCAGGATTTGCTGACTTTTTCTGATTTTAGCTCAGAGGCTGAACCAGTGAAATATCTTTGCATTAAAAATATCACTTTAACTATAGGGGAAAAAATGGAATGAAGTCACATGCGCTAATCAGGCTAGTGTTAAATTGTTTTAATTATGTTTTGAAGTTCACACGTAACTCTCAGTGAAGAGGGCAAAAGACGGCCATGTCTCCATTTTTGTGGGATTCCTTCTAATTCTTAATTTAGATTATGTTGGCCAGGCTAACCCAGCAGCAGGTGTGTTTGCATTGTAACAGCTGCTCTTTGGTAGCAATGCTGAATTCAGAGGTAATAAGTGCTTGGAATTTGCTGAATATTGAAAAGTGCAGATAAAGTATTGAATTACTGTAGAGATTTACAATAGCTGTCCTATTTTTCTTCTGATATTAATATTTTCATGGGGAAAAAAGGCAAAACCAAACCCTCACACCTTCCAGTTTTCAGTCTCATGTTTTCCCCTGTCTGCAGAATGGAGAACTGCCAGCCCCATCTCAAACGCAGGAGCTGGACCAGAGAGAGACCAAGTCCTTAGCACAGCAGGGAAGGTCTGAGTGAAGGGAAATCTGCATTTACACAGAGGCCTGCAGCTCTCGGGGGTGTGACACCTGAACCTGCCCGGTGCTGCAGCCAGAGCTCCACAGCAGCACAGCCAGCACAGCCCAGCACAGCCCATGGACACAGCCCAGCACAGCCAGCACAGCCCAGCACAGCCAGCCCAGCCCAACACAGCCCAGCACAG
>VZTX01010840.1:0-15157 GCA_013400915.1 Pardalotus punctatus
TTCCAGGGATGTTAAGCAGATAAATTGGGAAATGGCCTCATTCCAAGTGAACTGGGGTTTTAATTGATGGGCTCTCCTGAGCCACGTGCTGGTTACAGAAAAGGGATACACTGATCAAACACCAGGAATGGAAAATCCCTGTCAAAATTAACCTCTTTCCATCCATTAATACCTTCAAACTCTGCAGCATTGCCTGAACTGGCAGATTGTGGCACAGTAAATGCAGTTTAAATGGATTTAGATCTTATGCTTCTGTGCTGCTCAGCAATGCAACACAAGCTGTCCCACAGCTACATGGAAAAATATGAACAAACTTATTACAGGCTTTTATATCCAATGGCAATTCTAAGATTGTTTGCAAAGACCCAAAGACACGAGCACCCCCTTTATTTTTTGGTTAATACTCAAGATTCTTGAATTAAAAACAAAAAGAAGAACCCACTAACCTGCCTCTTCAGTTCTTACTTTTTCTGAGGGCAAACTAGGTTCTCCACCTCCTATTTTGTTACTGGCAACTACACGAAATTCATATTCAACCCAAGGATTTAAATCCACCACTGTGGCGGTGAAGGTTTTCCCATCGATCACATCCGGAACTACGGAAAAGAAAGGGAAAAGGGAACTCAGGACATGGTGTGAGAGGCATTTCCCGAGAGAGGGGCAGGGACGGTGCTCACCGGTGGTCACTCGCTGCCAGCCCACCGAGAAGGGGGTCCTGGCCTGGACGCTGTAGGCGGTCACGGGGCTGTGGTTGTCGGTGCCCTCCTGCCAGGAGATCTGAGCCGTGGTGTCCGTGATCTCGTCCACCCGCACGTGCTCGGGGGGCCCGGGAGAGCCTGAAATCGGATGGGAAACCAGGCAGGGTTTGGGGGAGCCCTGGAGTACCCTGGGAATTGTCTCCAGCAGGATGGATTCCCGTTTTTAATTCCTCAGGGAGGAAGGAAACGATCCGGACTGGAATAAGAACTCTTGTAATTATTGTTTTACTTTGATAATTCAGCCTGAAATACTCTAAAAGGCAGAACAGATGACTGGGTTTGGTTTTGTTTTTTTACCCTTTGTTCAGCACCATCCCTCTATCTTTCCAATGTCTTTTCCTTTAGTCCTGAATGTCCTCTTTAATCTCCTGATCCATCTCTGTAGTCTGTCAATTGTTATCTACAGCTGCTTTACTGTGCAAGGCACTGCAACAATTTCTCAGCACATCTGACCAGCACCAAAGCAACGATTCAGTCAAAGTTCCTGCTGCCTTCTGGAAAATCCTCATTCTGGGCATTTCCTGGTCAAAATGCTGGGTTTTGTCTGCACCAGGCAATGGAGTTGAAATGAATACGAGAAAATACCTGATACATTTTCAAATATACTGAGCAAGTGCTGATCACATAATGTGCTTTCCTAGATCAAAGCTGTCTTTCACCTTGCAATAAATGTGGCTGGAACATCAGTAAAGAAAGCAGCAATTCTGGCTCAACTTGTGAGCATTCCAGCTTGGAATGAGAAGGAATGAGCCTGCATTTATTGGCTTTAAACCCTGGGACAGAGCCTGTCCTGGGCTCTGGCAGAACTGCCCATTTCACAGCGAGGATTCTGGAGTCCCCAAGGCCTCACTTTGCAGAGGCAGCAACTCAGAGCTGTCTCAGCGCTGCCAGTGAGCTCCCTCTGGTCTGTGACCTGAAGGGCTGGCAGTGAAAAAAGATGTGAAGTCACCATTACAACCTCCAGCTCTTTGCTGCTCTGGGAAAAACCAGCCTTCACCCAAAACTGAGCTGTGATTCTCCAGAAGAGCAAGTCTGAATGCCATAATCCAACTCAGTCGTTTGCCACACGATTCAAACCACGTACTGGCTCTGTAACCTACAGCATCAGTTGTTTCTGCAGCCTATGATATAAAAAAAGGTGGAATAAAAAAAAAACAACCAGGATCCTGGAGCTGGGATTACCTCGCACAATGAGCTCGGCTGCAGAGGCCACGCTGTCCACCTCTGTCTTCACCATGCAAACGTATTTCCCACTGTGCTTCAGCTGGATGTTCCTGATCATCAAATCCCCTGACGCGCTCTGCGGGAATACAGAACATTTATTAATGCAAACGCGCCACCCTTGCGGTCTAATATCGAGATTTGCTTTGCAAAGGGAAAAGAAATCCACCAAAAAAGTGAAGTCACTCAAAAACTGCATTGCAGTGACCAGGACAGCAAATTATTGCCCATCAGCTGCTCCACGCTCGTTGTGTGGCAGCGTTTTCCTAAAAAACATGAGGCAGCGTCCCTTTGCTGGGAGAAGTGAGCTCATACTGGGAACGCATCTCCTGCTGGGAACCCCAAAAACCTCGGGGCCCAGTGACCAACCATTCCTCTCAAAGCCCTGAGAAAAATGTGCTTTCTGGGGCCACTAACCAATTTGATTTACAGACAGAATTTATGGAGTTTTTATCTAGAACTTGGAAGTCAGGTTATGATAGATTTTTAAGGAGTTCAAATGCGTAAATGGCAAAGCTGAATTCAGTCCATTTTCATTTAAAGGTTGCACATTTCAGGCTAAATTTCCTGTTTTACAAGTTCTATTCTTTGTTATTTACTGGGTATTTAATCTTTAATCATTTTTTCCCCATTGTTCTTTCTCAGATCACAGCATGTGTTGATCTCCCGAATCACAGGAAACAGAAATAAAACTTGAATGAAACTGTAAGTTCAAATCATGTTAGGGCTCTTTGTGTACTGTTTGTTTTCCACATCACTGAACACAGAACTTGATACTAAACCCTTGGTAGACAGAGTTCCTTAAAAAAAAAAAAATCTCCTTTTTGTCTCAGCTGAATTTCTGCTTTAACTCAATTCCAACTGAATTTTCCAGGTGAAAAATGCCTCAGTCAGATTTCGATATTTAACATATTTAAAATATTTCATTTAAAAAAAAAATTCCTGCAGAAGCAGCATTTTGCTCAAGGACAGAACCCTATTTGTGGGTATTGTCAGCTACTTTGGCCACTGATTCTTGGGCAAACAGTAGCTTGGGAGAAAGGGAGAAGACATGACTTTGAAGTTTATTTTAGCCTTAGAAAAAAAAAATGAACCTTTCAAAACATTTGGTTATTTTCCTTTGTTTCAGCATTACAATGTCTCAATTCTTTATTCAACACAAGCTGAAGCCAGTTCTGACTGATTCCCTTCCATGTGTGCGCCTGGTCTTGTGTGAAAGCACAGATGGAAGTTGTTTGCAGGACAATTCAGCGCTGATTGCTTACAATAAATTAAAAGTTGAGTCAAAAGCAATCTAGAATCCATCTACTTGATTGGAAGTGGATATTCAGGGAATGCCCAACATCAGCAGCGAATACAAGCAAATCGTGTTCTACACAAACTTATTTTAGCAAACTCAATTTCAGACATCTCAACAAAGGGGAGGGGGCTTCAAACAGAACGGCTTGAAATAAACCCAACAAATTGTTAACACTGGATCTGAGGTATTGGTGAGGATTTGGGGCAGGATCTCGAGGCACTGGGGAAGTAGAAGGAAGCTCCCTCCTTTCCATCGGGGTATTCACATCCCTGTCTGGTCAGACTCTGCCTTGTCAGGCTGGACAAGCCCCGGGGACAGTGACATCACCTTCCTCCCTTCCCCTGCTGCCTGGAGTGCAAAAAAGGAGAATTCCATGATGCATTCAGAGCAGCTGCTGGAATTCCTTTGGCTTCTCCTGGCTGTGGAACAACCCCAGCCGTGGCTGGGCTCTGGTGTTCCCCAGTTTTGGGGCAAGTCTGCTCAGAACTGAGGCACCTGCTTGGTCTGCCATGTTCTCTGCATGAATCACCTGGCTAACAAAACACCCCAAAAGCAGTACAACAGCTTTATATCCCATAGTTTTCCAACCATCTGGAAGACCAGCTGGAGGTCCCAGAACATCCCAATAATTAGGAGATGTTGGAGACCTCAGGTCTGTGTGACAGGGACCTCCCAGGCATCAGTACAGGGAAATCTATCCATTAAAAAAACAAGTTATTTTCCAACCAAGAAAGCTGAAGTTACTTTTGCAATGATATTTTCATTTAAGAAATACACGCTGTAAGTACTGGAGGGTTCAGAACATATTTAGTCTTATTTACTCACCATGGTCTTCATGGAATTCCAGACGGAATTATTCCACTGACCTCAATGTGATACAAAGCCTACAAAGTATTTTCATGGATCTCTTGGTAACCTGGGAAGTTTTCTACTAACAAGCTTGATTTTCCCTTTACACAAGTAAGAGCTTAAAAAACCAAACCCCCTTAATGTCTATAAAATCCCTTATGACAATTTTTTTTTGTGTCAAGTTCCTCTGTCTGCCATGGCTGCATTCCATGTGCTCCTGGCAAGGATCATGCAGAAACAGAGGTTAAGAACTGAAAAATCTGAAGTCTAAACCACAAGGCACGTGATAAATGGACAGCCAGCTGGGCCGAGGGATGACTTCCTCAAAACACAGAAGGGAATTCTCCAAAGAGAAGAAACATCTCAATTTTTATCAGGTTGAAAAAAGACGTTTGTGCGAGGCGGATGAAGGGAAGGTGTTGGCAGCTCACCCCTCCAACCTTCTCCAGGTGGGAAGCGTCCCTCTGGAAGTCGGTGAGGCTCCCGTTGAAGTACCAGGTGAAGCTGATGTCCAGCAGGGGATCGTGCTGCACCTGGCAGGGCAGCACCACGCTCTCCCCCACCGTCACATCCATGTTGGAAGGGGCCAGGGTGATCCTGGTGGGCTCTGCAGGGAGCACAAGGATTGGTTATGGGATTCCTCTGCCCCGCTGAGCTCTGCCTGCCACCCATACCCCCCACACCCCTCAGATCCCGTCAAGGACAGCCCCTTCCAGGGATGCAGCTGGACTGGGAATGCTGCCTGACCCCTCCTGTGGAGCATCGCGTCCTTGCATGTCCCAGCAGGAGCCACTGGACACCGGGACGGTGACTTTGACCCTGCTGGGTGCAGCCAATCCACCCCCCAAAGCTGAGCCCACGGGCAGGAATTGCCACTGCAGAGCCTGGGGGGCTCAGCAAAAAAATTTGTGCTTTGAAGCAGGAAGCAGTGGCAGCCACTGGGCAGAGGAAGAGAGGAAAGGAAGGGAAGCAGTTAATAAACCCCAAAAAGTGGAGCAAATCCATTTAAGGAAGAACACGCTGGATATTTGGGTCCATACATCACCCAGAATGTAGATGGTGTCATTAAGAACAGCAGTTTGTTATTCCAGAATTACGTTAACAGAGAAAAATTTCAGCTGCTGTAAATACCGTAAAAATTAAATTTAATTCTAGGAATCCTCTGTATATAATTCTGTTATTTGTATATAAAGGGATATGAATCATTTAGGGGCACAGGCTGAAAACATGAAGCTGTTAATTCACTGAACAAAATAATTCTGTTTGGACCTATGAGATATATAGGATACGTAATGCAGTGGGATATTAGATAATTCTGAGTTTGGAAAACCTTCCAGATATTAAAATCTTTGAAAAAGAACATTATGAGAGAAGACATTTTTCAGATAAACTTCACAAACTCCTCGCTCTTTTCATCCACTATCTCAAACAGCAGCCAGGAATGGATGACTTGGAGGAAGGGGCAAGATCCCTCTGAAAAACAATTTTGTATAAAATTTGCTTTTGAAAATCTGTGTTTTACTGCCCATGGAGTCCCTGAATGCTCCCCTGCAGCTGGAGTTTCCACCACATCCTTTTCCATGAGCAAGCAGCATTTAAACCTCCTTTGGGCTAAACAGATTCTCGACTGGAATGTAAAATTACCTCAAAGATTTTTTGTTGATTGACATGTTTTTTTCATAACAAATTAAAAAACCCACGAACTTAAAAGCATAATTGCACTATTTAGTGTTTAGAGAAGTGAGAGGAGGGAGGGGAGTGTTCAGAACTCCCTCACATCTGAGAAATATCTTTGTCAAAGACAGAAAAATCCCTCAGTGTCTTTTCAACTAATAAGAGAGCTGTAACAGCTATCCTTTTATCTTCGTACATTAAATATGTAACTTCTCCTACTCTTTACCTTCTACCACATCACTGCAGGCTCCTGAGTCTGCAGTTCCAGGTCCATCCCCTCCCAGCCCCTCGGCCCCAGCTCACCCACCTGTAACTACGAGGTTGGTGGAGCCCCTGGCTGTTCCAAACTGGTTTGTGGCCAGGCAGGTGTAGCTGCCAGCATCCACCTTGGTCACGTTGGCTATCCTTAGCCCTCCATCCTTTAAAAGTGTGACTCTAAAAAATGATAAAGAGATTTTAAAAGTTGCAGCATTGGTTTGTAGATGAAACTCTTTAATACTCTACTGTTACCATATTAAACCATATTAAACTGCATTAACTACTTAGAAGAAAATGAGCTCTATCCCTGCTGAAATCAGGACAATTAACAACCTGATGTTTGAAAATTTTTTGACAATTCACTGGCACTATAAAAAAATTGAAGCCAAGCACATGTTACTGGTTTTGGACACCAGTAGAACCAATGTTGAAGAGATGTGTGAACATGTATGTGTGTGAAATAGAGAAATCCCACAGGAACTCCACCATTTTCAGCTGCACCGACTGAAACCGGAAAAATTTTCAACTCTTTTGTTGTTTACCTCATGCAGACTTTGAAATAACTGTGATTACCATGACAACTCCATAGGACTGCTCATGAACTTCCTTTGGGGAAAGAACTTGCAGGACAGGAAATCCCTTCACCCCACACAAACCCCCGGGGAGAGCCGTGCCCGACGGACAGAGCACGGAACAGGCAGGAAGGTGCTCGTAGAAGATGGGGACAGAAGGAAACCCACAGCCCTGACAGGGACAGAGGGACAGAGGAGCAGAACATCCCCACGGCAGAGCTGACATCCCACACAGCAGCGCTGCCAGGATACACAGCCAGGGCTCATGCGATTCCTTCCTTCCCTATTTCTTGTCCTCCCACAGCTGCAAGGACTTTTACCCTAAAACAACCTGGAGAGGAGAAAAATAACTAAATCTATAGAAAAACATCCACAACAATTAACAAAAGGTACCCATTTTCCCGACATGCCCAAATCGGAAGAGCTTCAGAGCTTTTCTCTCACACCCCACCAGCCCATCGGAGCGGCCCCACAGCGCCTTGGCTGCGATGGTGTTTTGGAAATGAAGAGCCACTCTGAGCTGCAGAACCAACACGGCAGCAAACAAAACCTCTCCAGGCAAAGCTCTGCCCGCATTAGTCCTGCTCAGCTCTTGGCTGCTTTTCTGTTATTCATGGGATTTGTGGAAGCTTGCAGGGAAGTCAGGCAGACAGGACCCAAGATGGGGAAGGAGAGAGATTTATTTACAAGAACTTCTTTTTATACACACTAATAAACTAGTAACCATTGGTCAGAGAGAATCCACCTCCTCAGACCATTGGTCACGGCTTGTACAACATCTAACACAAAACACAGAGATTAAGAAAGTACAAGGAGTACAGTTTATCTATATTCTCCATGAGAAGGAAAGGAAGATTCTGAAACAGTGCAACTACACTCAGCTGTCAGAGAAGTGCCAGCTGAAAAAGCAGCAAATGCCATCAAACCCAACACCGCCATCCTCCCTCTCCCAGCAGGGCTGCGAGGGCTCTGCCTGCTCACCTGCTTGGTTATTAACCTGCTGCTTATTCAGTACTAAATGAATTAATTAATATGCTGGAGGTAAAATGATGTCAGTAGATCCTCACCATTTGTCCCGCTGGGTTCTGTGGTTAAATTCTGCATTGTTAGGTGGGAATTGGGATCGTTGCTTTCCTGGGAAAGGGATAAACTCGCAGTCCCTGGCAGGAGGCTGAGGGAGCTGGGGTCGGGGGCAGTTGCTCTCCCAGGGGACAGAGGAAATGGCCAGGGAGGTTTAGATTGGATATTGGGGAAGTTTCTTCATGAGAGGGTCATCAAGGGTTCAGGGATCTTACCGTCCACCCTTAACTTGTGACCCCCCAAAACTGCATTCCCTAAATGCAAACACAGTGCAGGGAGTTCACACCAGGGCTCTGGGATTCCACTGCCTCTCCCTGAGCAGCAACTTCACCAAATCCTCAAATAAAAACAGCCTCCTTCACCTAATCCTACAAATATGAAGACTGTGTTTTAAATGTCTAAAAGCAAGAATTTGGACCCCTGCCACAGCGACACCGCTCTTTACAATGAAACATAATTTTAGGAATTATAACATAGAACTACACACAACTTTTAAATGCCTTTTTCTTCATTATTTCCAATTACATTTTGTACTTCCTTAAGAAAGGTGTTTCAGCTCTCAGTGCTCTGGCTGAGATGCTCTTCCTTTCCAAAGGTGGTGCAATACTGAAATTAGCATATGCAAATTACAAGAGATAACAAGTCACCCTGTTAGAACAACGGACAAAAGCATCTTATTGGGGTGAGAAAGAGGGCTATAAATAGGCAGTTTAATCCATTTGTAACCACAAAGCCGCCTGAGGTACCTCAGGTTTTTCAAGGGGGATGTGCCTCACACCAGTGACTTCCCCGAGGCTCATTAACTTGTTTTGGAAAATTCCTAAGTCGTATTTGGCTGCACTTCATGTTAAGATGGAACATTTAAAATTAATTAAACCGTGCCATATGGTTGATAGGTATTTTAAATGTGTTAAAGACGTGAGTAATACGTTTTACAGGTAATTAGAATGACATCAAAAAAAGGTGTTAAAATATATCAATTATGGTTGCAACGAGCTCCTGTGTTCTTGCACTTTCTAGCTGAGGCTTCATCTGCTTTGATGCAATTTCCAATAGCAAAAATACAAAACCAAAGAAACCGCAAGTGTTGACAAAGCCTAAGATCAAACAAAGGAAAAAGCAGGATCAGGGAATAAACCAGAAAATGTCTATTGTTTAATTAAAACGAATCACTTTTGGAGTGCTCTGAGCTATCTGCAAGCCTAGCTTGCCTACAATAATTAAGCACGCGGCTTATTAAAACCCAGATATAATTAAGAATCATTTTTTCCCCCTAGAATTAAAAACAAAAAGCAAACAATACACCCAAAAAAATCAATTTGAGAAAAATATTATCGTCAAAATAAAATCTTTACTGGTAAACTAGAAAAAGAGAAATGCTCCACTTTTTCCAATTACAAAACAGTAAATGCAGCTCAGAGCCTGTGGAAATCCTAAATCTAAAACCAGCTCTGCCCCTCCTGCTGAAGCATGAGACAAAGCAAAGCTTTTAGTTTACTTAAAATTATTCAATATTCACACACGGTGCTGGAACACTGCCAGGGAGAGACCCAGACCCGAGACACGCAAAAATAACAACACAGCCTCTGGCATTCCCTGCCTCTCCAGGTGTTTTTCCAACCTGTTTTGCTGAAGGCCAGCAATTTTCCATGGGAATTCCATGTCCCACAATCCCGCAATTTTCCATGGGAATTCCATGTCCCAAAGCCTGCACGCTTCTGACACCCTGGCAAATCACACAAAATCTTCAGACCTCAATTTTCCATGGGAATTCCATGTCCCACAGCCCCGTAATTTTCCATGGGAATTCCGTGTCCCACAGCCCTGCAATTTTCCATGGGAATTCCGTGTCCCACAGCCCTGCACCCTTCTGACACCCGGGCAAATCTCAAAAACCCTCCAGCCCGCAATTTTCCATGGGAATTCCGTGTCCCACAGCCCTGCACCCTTCTGACACCCGGGCAAATCTCAAAAACCCTCCAGCCCGCAATTTTCCATGGGAATTCCGTGTCCCACAGCCCTGCACCCTTCTGACACCCGGGCAAATCTCAAAAACCCTCCAGCCCGCAATTTTCCATGGGAATTCCGTGTCCCACAGCCCTGCACCCTTCTGACACCCGGGCAAATCTCAAAAACCCTCCAGCCCGCAATTTTCCATGGGAATTCCGTGTCCCACAGCCCTGCACCCTTCTGACACCCTGGCAAATCAACTCAAAACCTTCAGCCCACAATTTTCCATGGGAATTCCATGTCCCACAGTCCTGCACCCTTCTGACACCCTGGCAAATCACTCAAAACCTTCAGACCTCAATTTTCCATGGGTATTCCATGTCCCAAAACCCTGCAATTTTCCATGGGAATTCCATGTCCCACAACCTGCACCCTTCTGACACCCTNTGGCAAATCACAGAAAACCTTCAGCCCGCAATTTTCCATGGGAATTCCATGTCCCACAACCCACACCCTTCTGACACCCTGGCAAATCAACTCAAAACCTTCAGCCCACAATTTTCCATGGGAATTCCATGTCCCACAGTCCTGCACCCTTCTGACACCCTGGCAAATCACAGAAAACCTTCAGCCCGCAATTTTCCATGGGAATTCCATGTCCCACAACCCACACCCTTCTGACACCCTGGCAAATCAACTCAAAACCTTCAGCCCACAATTTTCCATGGGAATTCCATGTCCCACAGTCCTGCACCCTTCTGACACCCTGGCAAATCACAGAAAACCTTCAGCCCGCAATTTTCCTTGGGAATTCCATGTACCACAATCCTGCAATTTTCCATGGGAATTCCATGTCCCACAGCCCTGCACCCTTCTGACACCCTGGCAAATCACACAAAACCTCCAGCCCTGCAGAAGGGACCACGGGGGGAGCAATGGTCCTAAATCCATCTCCATCCCAAGTGCAGATGGATTCAGGACCTGTTTGGTCATCACACCAAAGCATCACTGACAAACTCATCATCTCTCACTATTTTATCAGAAAAATTGGAGGAAATTGATGTTTGGGAAGATTCTTTTTTCCCTACAGTCAAAGGATGGCATAAAATTGATTTTTTCCCCCTTAATTCACACCCACACTCTTACACTGAAGCCAACAGGATGGAAAGAAGGATTAAAAAACTTGAGGATTTTGGGGTTCCTGACTGGAGAGAAATTACTCCTCTTTATATACTTACTAAAAAATCATACCTCTTTGTGTATGCATATTTAGGGAGAGAAGACAAAATGTGCCTCAGGATCCAAGACTGCCACCAAAACTTGGTGTCATTAATGCAACCGTTTAGGAAGGCAAACATAATTCATCTTCCCAGGGCAATGCTTTATTCCTAAACTAATACCATCAAACCAAGGAATCCCTGCCTGTTTCATTTGTCAGATTATTCAGCAAAAAAGCCGACTATTTCAGATCCCTATTGGTATGGTAATAAACACAAACACATGCCTCTTTCCAGCGAAGGAACAGTGGAAAAGTGGGTCAGAAATGCCTTTTCATATATCAATCAAATTCCAACTAAATTAAAGCAGATTAATTAATGGGAAAGTCAGCAAAAAAAAAATATCCTACACAAGTACTGACAAGTAAATGCATTACTTTTCACAGCACAGCATTTCACCAAATGAATAAAAATACATTAATTCAAATTGCAGAGAAGCTAAAACCATTAACTAATACTTCTAAGTTTCATGCAATTTTTTATCAGGACTTATTTCTTGCCTCCCTTAATTTGCCATCGCTTTGCCACAATGAAAGCTGCTAGAACAGGAGTTTTCCTAAGGGAATTGCACGGGGAAGTCTCCTAGTGAAGTTTTTCCAGCATCTTCTCATCTTTTTCTAGTCTTGGTAAATCAAGAAGCATCTAGGAATAAAGGTGAGTTTGCTGAAAGGTGAAATGCTGCTCTGCATCATCCCAAAATCCTTGTTTTTTAACCCTGTTCCAGTCAGGTTTTTGAGTCAGGAGCACAGGACCCACTACAGCCCACAGGCAGCAGCTGCCAAGCGCTATCTGACAAGTAAAAGTCACGGACATGCATAAAACATTAAGGAAATCTTAGAGGGGTTATGTCTGGGTTGCAGCATATTTTAGTATTTATTCTGTTTTTGATGAGTTAAACTAACATCAGGAGCATTTAACCTCGGTTAAATGACTAATCCTCCTTTTCTGGAGGATAAAAGCACAACAAAAGTTCATCCAATCTGGAGGTGGAGGTGTGTCAGGCACCTGATAAATTTAATTTAATTTTCTGTCTTTCCTTCTGCATGTCATCCTATGCTTTCACTTCTCTCTGCACTCCATTGCTCTTTAATGTTTAGCTCTCTTTATTCAAGATATTCTTTAAAAAGAAAAAAAATCACATACTTCGCAAAATTAACAAGAAACAAGATTGCATTCTTCAATGCTGAGCGATTTCTCAGCCCAGAGCTCATGAATCCATTTTGAATTATATTTTCTTGCCTCCACAAGACATATCATATTCAGCTCATTTAATTAAAATTTACTGAGTCATTATCCAAATCTTCTACATACTGAAAACGCAGCACCATTTAAAAATAAATTAAGAATACAAGCAACAGTGCCATCAAAATGAAACTCTCTCAGGCTTTTCTCAAGCACTGTGGTCAGTACCTCAGTGAAACCCAAGTTGTCTGATGACAAGAAATTCAAGTATTTGTGCTTTATTTTTATTCTTCAAAGAGGAATTTTCTTAAGACATATCAATTCTATCCATGCTGCTGCAAATGTAATTAAAATTAAGCTTCTTCTGCCACCTCACCTCTCGCAGGTATTGTCCATGCTGGACCTCCCTGACCAGAATTATCCTTGTGGGAGGAACCCATTCCCCCTGTTTGCTGCAATTAAAAAAGAGGAAAACCTCCCCAGCAGATTTCTCCATTGGAAATGTAATGACTGAAAAATGTACTGCTAATCTGAAACCCTTTCCTGAATTGCAGGAATTGTAGAAGTGCAAGAAATTCGTGAATTGCAATTATTCCCAGCAGGCAGCAATGAACTCCAGTGTTTCCTGCGAGGAATCCCACTCTGCTCTTCTCTGAAGGCGAGTTCACTTCACTTGGATTAATTCAGCATTACTGCCTTGTTATTGTGCTTCCTCTGGAAGCCATTTACAGTACGTTGTCAAAACCACACCTCTGGGTCATCTTTTGGAATTACCTGCACTTTGCACGAGTAACAGCTGCAATTTATGTTCATAAATCGAAGCAGGCAGCACTGCGTACGTCCATTTTCAGAAACTGAGCGTTGCTTTCTTTAGCCTGGTTCCACCACCCCAAATGAACTGGGGGTACCGGTTTGGAAGGGAAGCCAAAGCAACAGCAAGCCCAGTTCTGAAGGGCAGGCAGGCAGAGAGCTCCAAGCCAGGTGCAAATTGTGCCTGAAAATCTTTTTCTGGAGCAGCTCTGCAAGATCCAGCAGGACCTGGCTTTGACTCTGGTGAACTGAACCTACACAAGCTCCAGCAAAAGGGACAGGCAGGCTTGGAAAGGATATCATGTTACTTTTTATGGAAATGGAAGGGGGACAAAAGGCAGGAATTCCCCTACATGGACAAAATCAGGGGCTGTGTATTTTTTGCACGCGCTTTACAAAAGCAGTTGTAAAAATAAAACTGACTGAGAACTGTCAAAAGGCAACAGGTTTCACATAAATTCCAGGGATCACTGTTTAATTTAATACATGAATATTATTTAATTAAAGGACAGAAGTATTCACACAGAAAGAACAACCAAGTAGTGCTACTTTGGAGGAGATTTTTCTCGCCCGCTTGCGGGCAGGCAGCCAGCCAGTGAGATTGTGGTACCACGTCCAGCTCTGCAACAACAGCTGCCCCAGCTCCTGCCAAATCGTCACATTTGACAGCACTTAACACCAGAACACACAAAAACCATTGTGGTCCCTGCGAACAAAGAGCCAGGGCAAAGATGAGAGTGCCCAAAGCTGCTGGGTACAAGGAGAGAGCTCCAGCCTTAGGACGGACAAATAAAGGTCTCCACTGCAGGCTCTTTGCGTTGTACCTATCTGGTAGCAGCTTCTGAGTTTAGAAATTACAAAGCAAAAGCACAGCGTGGTGTTTTACAGGAATAGGACAAGAAGAGTTTTGTCTAATTCAGAATCAGCTTCACGATGCCAGGCTGAGCTTTGTACAGCCAGCACCCAGTCCCAGAGGAGCGGGGACACGCTCCTGAAATCAAACACGCTGCGCAGCAATCCTCCGTCAAAAACCACATCTTCGGTGTCCTCAGTCTCATGTCTGGACTTCTGGACACTCTCTGTCCATGAAGTATCCTGCCAAGTACAGTGTGGACCTGCGTGCTCCAAGAGGAACACACACACTGCTCCTGTCCCCCTGCTCCCAGCAAACACCGAGACCTCCCAGGGCGGCTGCTGTGACCATAGCCTGTGTCTGACTTGACAGAAAGGCTGCCCTGGGGCCAGAGGGAACTCCCAAACCATAATTCCGGCTCCTCCGAGTGTGCACAGCCTGTCCTGAGCACTGAAGGGCTGCAGCTGGAATGCCCACAGCACCACACTGAGTATTTCATGCTAAAGCAGATGCGCAACTCTTAAAACCACACCCTTCGTCCAAGGAGCTTCTTTGCTGTCCCAGCTCAGCACCTGAAACTCCCAGGCTGTGTAAATACTGAAATGTAAAACACAGAGCCTGGAAAATCAGCAATTCCCAGTGTGAGAGAGATGCAAACCAAAGGGCTGCTCCGGAGCACAGAGGTTCAGTCCTGTACTGTCTTTTTATACAATTTAACCAGTGCTCTTGCGCAATTTCAGTTTGTGACTAATTCAATAATGCTTTAATGGTTATTGCTGGGAAAAAACCATCTACGTGTTGTAGGAAATCAATAGCTGGGGGTATGGGTGAGTCACAAACTCTCCCCTGAGAATTACAACCCCAAAACACATTCACCATTGTGTAAACAATGATGACATCTGTTACCCCGGTAGGATCACGGCTGCTTAAAAAGAACCTGGAAGTTCATTTTCCTTTTCTTTTCGTGTTCATCTGCTATTTTTGTCCTCCCAATTAACTTTTCTTTCTTTTCTCAGCCATATCATCCCCATGGCTGTAACACACCTCATTTGCCTTCTTGCCAACATTTTCAGAGCATTTTGTTGAAGGCTTTACTACTGTTTTACAGGCTTCACATTCCCAGTTTTCTATCAGTACCCGGTTCTCTCTAAATCAGCCCAAACTCTGCATCAAACTGAAAACAAAATCTGACCCTTGACCTTGGAGAAAACACTACACGTTCACTCTCAGTGCTCTGATACCATCACAACTAAAAAAATAAGCAAAAAAACCCAAGCCAACCAGACTTCAGAGACGCTTTACAACTGTTTGGATCTACAGCTGACACTAGTGCATAAAAACACACACAAAAGCTTCTTGTAAGATTAAAAAAA
>VZTX01010858.1:0-11324 GCA_013400915.1 Pardalotus punctatus
GGCAGCCCATAGTAGATGCTGACTGCAAAGTTCCCTTTGTTACCTTGGTCTCATATTGTCACCACAGACTTTCAACCTGCTCATGGCTGTCCTTCAGGGACAACTCTTCACACTCAATCCCACTCTTGATGTAGAGGGCAACACCTATCTCTTCTGAAGAGCCTGTACTCACTGATAGTCACACCCAGTAATGGGATTCATCCCACCAAGTTTCAGGAATGGCAAAAAGGTTGTAGTTTTCTAGCAACATGGTGGCTTCCAGCTCCTCGTCTTTGTTTCCCATGTTTCGTGCATTGGCAACTGCACCTCATCTGGGCACCTCAGCTGGGCTGTCAGCCATGTCACCTTTCAACAGGAACCTCTCTTAATCCCTTTGAGACAGTTCCCTGATCTTTCCCTGTGGGCTTCTGTTACCTCAGGAGTCCTTGGCTCATCTCCATATGTGTGTTCCAGCGTGGCCCGTGCATTTCAGAATCACCAACAGAGGACCCTCAGTAGCACCCTGTCCCTCTAGCCTTTGCATATCATCCCACAGATTGCCAGGGACAAGTCTGATATTGTCCCCCTCCCCATCACACCTGGTTTAAAGCTCTGCCAGTGAGCCCTACTAGTCCCCAAGCAAAGACCCTCCTCTCCTGGTGAAAAAAGTGGCTTGTCTGATACCAGCATCCATGGTGCTGCAGAGGCCATTTCATTGTTTGAAAACTCCAAATTTTGCCAGTGACACCAGCTGTGGAGCCATGTATTAATTGATTCTGCCCATCTGTTTCTTCCTATGTAGCTGCCTTCAAATGGAAATGCAGGAGAGAATAGAAGTGGTGTCCCCAATTCCCTTACCAATCCATCAGTAACAAAAGGAATATCAGGGAAAATATAGACTGGCAAGTGAATGGAACATGGTCCCTCTCAACATAGGCTGCAGAGAAGGCTCAGATACTGAATACTTTCCTTCTTTCAGTCTTCACTGCCAAGACCAGCCCTGGATAATCCATGCATCGGAAGAGCTGAGAAAAAGTCTGGAGCAAGAGAAGGAAACCTCCTTTGGCTGAGGAGGATTGGGTTAAATTTCATTTAGTCAAACTTGACATCCACATGCCCATGGGCCCTGACAGAATGTATTCACGGGTGTCGTTGCTAGACCACTCTCAGTCATCATTGAAATGTCATAGCAGTCAGGAGAGGTGCCTGAAGACTACAAGAAATAAAATGTCACCCCAGTCTTAAGAAAGGGCAAGACAGAGGACCCAAGGAACTACGGGCCAGCCAGTCTCACCTCAGGTGATGGATTGGTTCATCCTAGCAACCATCTCTTAAGCACAGGGAAGATAAGAAGGTGGTCAGGAATGGTCCACCCGAACTTGGGGGAGCCCTTCTTTACTGTGAGGGTGATTGAGCATTGGGACAGGTTGCCCAGAGAGGCTGTGGAGTCTCCTTCCCTGAAGATATTCAAAAGCCATCTGGACACATTTGTGAGCCATGTTTTCTAGGGAACCCCATTTGAGAAGGGAGGTTGGACCAGATGACCTGCAGTGGTCCCTTCCAACCTTAGGCCTTTTGTGAGTCCTGTACAGAGAGAACAGAGATAAACTGTGTTGTACATACTGTATTTCTGGAGCATCACCTAAACTGCCTTTTCTTACTGTAAATTACATCAGAAAGGTATGTATATTCCTTCTCTCTTAACAAAGGAAGATGCAGTCTTCAGTGACAAGATATTGATCCTGTTTAAGCCTATTTTATTTCTTATTTCTGTGGAACAACAATAGGCTGGACATCACTGGCAGCCATGCAGTGTAGGGGGAATATTGTTAACAGGAGGGTGGTTGACTGCTGCAAAGTGCTCTTTGTGCTAATGGGCTTTTATAACTTCCAGCTGTAATTGATAACTGATAAAACTGGGAAGGAAAGAGCTGAGTAAACAACCTGGAAAATGCTATTTTAAGATGCAGATGTTAAACAATGTCAAACCTGATAAGGAGCACTGTACCATTCATATTACTGCATATCTCACAACAACAGGTTTACATGTCAGCATCCAAATGTTTGCCTGCTAAAAATGGTCTCCCTTCTGCCTTAGCTTTCTTATAATAAAAAGAATGCTTTCTTTAACTTCCTTTCTCCCCCCTGCCACCGATGTAACAGAAAATTTCCTTCACAGGTATGCCATCTGGACTGCCTCCATGCTGGTTGCTTCAGATGCATAGAGAGGGAAAATGGGGGTGGCAGTTCCCAGAAGGTCCTGGCAAATGGGGACCACTGAGCTTATCCTCCCAGGGAAGATGGACTTCTCAGTGGGTCTGCCATGCTGGGATGAGTTGAATTTTCCTTAAAATTGCATCACTTCTGCTGCTAAGTTTTCAATGAAAACACAAACAAGCAAGCAAAACACAAACAAGCAAACAAAATATCAGGGTACTGAAGCTTTGATTAATATTTGTATGAGGCAAAACATTGGATTCAATAGCTTTCCAAACCTGGGCACCCAAAAGCAGATGTTAATGCTCCAGTCCTCATTCTCATTTATAATCCACCTCAATAAACAGGACTGGACACGTCAAACTGTGATTATCTTCTCAGATAGCACCTGTTTAATAACATGCATTAAAACAGTTCTGTTTTGACAAACAAGGGATATTGCATTAATATTGCAAGTGTATACTAGTCAATGTTTTCCAAAGTGCTGGAGAACACAGGTGAAAAAAACTGTTAAGGTCATTAAATGTAGGGATAGTTGTGACTGCTGTGATTGTTTTGGGGCCTGATTAAAAGGTAATCCCTTGCAAATGCCACCTACTCCAGTTTCACACAAAGAGTAAAGACAAGAGGTCTCTAAATCCACTGTCCTCCATCTGTGCAATGTCTTCCTGATGTCAATATTCAAATACTGTGTCAGGTTCTTTAGATCTTGCATGTAATTTTTCTCCTGCTATATCTTAAACCATTTGAGATCTATTGGAGCACCAAATATGTTCAGACAGACAGGTATTCAAAACAAAACTAGAAGTTAGCCCTGCTACTCTATTTGGTGTATTAAGAATCATAAGCATGATCAATTATGAGCTGAAAGTATAGCTGTATGGTTGTAAAAACTCCCTTTAGTCTTCCCTCATGGTCCACATAAATATTACTAAGAAATGACAGTAAATTACTATGTTGCTTTGGCATTCATCAGTCACCATTTACATAATGCATGTAAAGAGATGGAAAGCATCAGCTGAACTCCTTAGAGGCATTACAGTTAGCAAAGTATCTGACCTGTGGGCACTGGTACTATTAATTACATGAGAATGAGCCACTTGTTGAGGATAGAAACATACTTTCATCCCTCAGACCTGCCAGCCAAGTAGCTGAAAGCAGACTATCTGTTTTAGAGGTGAGCATGACATGTTCTGCCTCTCAGTGCAATGTTCCACTTGAATGTAGAGGGGCAGAACTGAGGTATTAGACCCAAGGTATTCATGCCTTGAAATGGGTTTGAATTCAGGGAGTTAAAGATGATAGTTTGACTATTGTCGGTCACAAATTAGCTGTTTAGGTAGCTTAAAGAATCACTGACAAAGGTGTCAAGAAAAGCAGGTTTAATATAGATTTAAGTGTGACAAAGTTCAATGGAAACGTTCATTGTATTACTGCATAGATGAAACACACAAGGGGAAATACAAGTAGAACCAATTTAGAATGATTTTCACAGAGACTGGGGTGCAAAGACTGAGGGTGAAATAGGGATTTAACAGCACTTAATCATTAATTTAACATTTATGAAATTATTCGAATGGACTTATAAGCATAGCAATAATGATCAAAAATCTTAGATGGTGATAATCATACTATATTATATATATAGTATGATATATATATATACTATATTCATTAAATCATTTCATTAAATCAAATCATTAAAGCATTTAAATCAATTCATACATGCATGCATACAGACACAGAGATGTATGTATGTATATAGCTACATTTACAAAGATACCTACCAAAAATTCCCATCAAATTCAGTGAAATATTTAAAATTTCTGTGCATTTCTCAACAGGCAAGGGTTGAGCTTTGAGGAGTGGGGAGGTGTCAGCACAGGGCCCATTGTCATCTTTTGGCAACAGTCCTCTGAGTTTCACAAAATTGAGAGCTGGTAAGCTCTGACAGGCATCCCAGACAGATAAGATTGCTGGCTACCGTCCTCTGTGGCCCAAGAGAATTCAAAGTGCTTCAGTCAGGACCACTGCCTATGGGGTTGTGAGATGATGTGCTTTAATCATCAGTCAATCTCTATGCTGGCTGCAATCAAAGTCAAAAATTTTACTCAGAGGTCCAGTAACAGTAACTTTGTCCACTCAGACTATTGTTCAGAAAAAAAATAACTTTCCAAGGCTATCTGTTGGACAACAGGAGCTTGTTAGGCAACAGAAGTTCCTGATGAGCTTCTGTTCTGACAACTTCTGATGAGCCCAAGGGAAGCAATCTGTCCAGGAGCTATTAATGAGGGCAAAGGCCTCACAAACAGTCCTGACATTACAGAGTAGCCTGGGGGGGAAGAACCACCACATTATCACAGGAATTTTTTTCAGTTTGAGGATTCAATAAGGCCTTGCTCCAGTTCTGGACTGACAATTGCTCATGTATCTGTGCTTCACAGCATGGAGAAACATTGGGCTCCATTTTGGAAACTGGCATCTGAAAATAGTCAAGCTTTGCTTAAGCTGCCTGCCTTCCCTTACTGTTTCATGGAGCCAGAGAGGGACAATGAATTCTAGCTCTCTTGCTCAGAGGAAAGTGCTGAGAAAGGGAAATTTCTAGTGTTCTTACCTCGAAAGTTACCTGTGCTTTCCAAGGAGCTGCAGAAGGGGAGGGTGGGCTAACAACGGTGCTCAACATCTCTTCAGAATGAATAATGGCGAGCTGGTTCTTAGAAAATTTTCCAGTAGTTCTGTCCTGTGAACTTATTCTCAGAGAAAGAAAAAAAAGGAAGTATATTCATCCCATTGATGGGAGAAGAACCAGTTGCTCACATTTGCAGTTTATGGCTTTCAGAAGAAATATTATGTTCTTTGGAACTAAGCACAGAAGAAATTCTTGCGCCTGGGTCCGTTTTTGCAAATTTGGAGTTTTTTAGTTACAGGTAATGTTAATGCTGAGCTTTTAAATGGTAGCTGGATGCATTTATGATAAATGTAGGATTTGTTGGGAAATAGAATTGCCAAGCTTCATACACCTAGAGCTGGGCGTGAACTGTAATACACTTCTCTTAGGAACACTTAAGTGACATGACAGATAAGCCGATTTTAAAGCTGTTAGGTCTAACATGGAAGATCATTTTTAGAATGTAGTCTGCAGAAACATCAGTGGGAATCACTCTCTTGTGCAGTGGGAATCACTTTTTTGGATATTTTTGTACCCCAAAACAGTGCGAGTATAAATTACAACTATTTATATTCAGATAAAATCCACAAGCAGATTCTCTTCTTATCTTTTCTTTCCCTTTGCATTATGCATTTTTGGGGTTTCTTTTTCTGTTGCAGCATTTTTAGTGCACTTTAAGGATGCTCTTGGGAGCTGCTGGCCACAGCCTGTTGAACCATGAGGGAATAGAGCTGTGAGGAACCAGCTGAATGGTACCAGTGTATACCAGTTGTTGCAGGGAGAGGATGGGGGTGATCATAGCTGTGGATGTGGAAGAAGCAATGCCTGAAGGAAAGACCAGAAGTTTACCTGGTCTGAAGCTCAACACAGCTATGGAAAGAGCATAAATTATTAGTTATTCCTGACCCATGCTGTTTGAAATAGGGTCTTATTTAATGGTAAAAAAAAGAGTATTTTGCACCCAGCAAGATCTGTCCTCTCCCTCCACTGCTCAGCAAATTAACTCAGCCAATGTTAACTCCAAACAGGGAGTAGTTTCATGGTTAATTGCTTTCTGCAATCCACATCTGGCGAGTTGTTCCCCAGTTTCACTGCACACGCTCTCTGGCCCTGATACAACAGAACTCAGATGTTCCGAGCAGATTGGTCAGCACAACTCTGCAGGCACAAATATTTCTCAATAGTTTCAGAGGAAAATACTGGTTTTAGTCACAAGGCACACACACAACAAAATGAAACTGTGATAAACACCTTAGAACTTTCATTTCTGAAAGAATATGTCATTTGCAGTCCCTAAGAAAGGAGCTGTTCATAATTTCTCATAAGATCATACAGCAGGTGAGAGATTTTGTCCCTTCACCCCTGTAACTAATTTGAACATCAACAAATCAAAAATGTTGTGAGAAAATGCAACCAGTGAGCATCATCATAACTGTTATCTGGAGAGTCTTAACTTCCTCACAAGGCACTGCTTTATTCACTTGATAAAATGGCTGTTTCATAAGGAACAGGATGATGCACACAGAGCAAGCAGTTGTATACTTAAGTGTTCATGGAAAAAAGGGTTTTCCAGTTCCTCAGCCTGCTGCCACTCCCTGAGGTGTGTCTGCTCTCTCCCCATAATATTCTCCTTCTACTCCTCCACTGTAGTTCAGTAAATGGTGGTTGATACATTATCACAGGAGGACTGTTGAAAACATTTCTTCTTCTCAAACAGCAGTGAGGGAGAAAGTACTTAGGAGTTACTTCAGGCAAGATGACTGATCACCCATTTGATTCCAAACTTAAAATGAATCTAGTTTAGTCTTTGACATCAAGTTCTTGCAAAGCAACACCATGTGATACAGTCTCTCTTTTGTATTTACTGCACTGTTTTGTTCTTTACACTGGCTATAGTATTTGTTACTCTCCCTTCCTCTCACCATAAGCATAAATTGTTATATGAAAACTCAGTTTTGAGCTTTTTCTCAAGACTCTTCTGAGTGTTACTTTCTCTGCACTAAGAGAAAGTAACACTCAGAAGATGATGCTTCTTTTCAAACTTTGTGAACAGGATGAATTAATGTAAGTGGGAGAGACCCTGAGGCTGTTGGGAAAGGTTTAGGCTGCAGAGGAGGGTCTGAGAGCTGCCCAAGAAGTTGACTCATGGAGCCATCTTAATTTAAGAAATCAGTGAAGCAGAGGATATCACCCAACAAAAAATCATAAGAGAGACATAGTGACTAAGAGAAGATAAGACAAATTAAAAGGAGGGAGAAAAAAAAAAAAAAGAGAAAGAAAGAAACAAACAAAAAAACAAACAAACATATGAATATGCATTGTATTTACACGAGAGAAGCAAGTCTGGGTCTAATGAAGTCCAACAAAGTCTGCAGTTCTTAATGCATACAGATTGAGGCATTTGCACGTCCTGATCAGAGAAACTTGTTAAGTGGTTTACCTGCTTTGTTTCTTTCTGTGCAAAGATATTACTGTAATTAGGATAGCTCTGAATCATAGAATCATAGAATCATCAATGTTGGAAGAGACCTTCAAGATCATGCAGTCCAACCATCCACCCAGCACTACCACTGTAACCCCACATCACTAAACCATCCATCACCCACCACCAGATCTAGATGCCTCTTGAACACCTCCAGGAAGGGTGACTCGACCTCCCCGGGCAACCTGTTCCAGTGGCTGACCACCCTAACAGTGAAAAAGCTTTTTCTGCTATCCAACCTGGACATCTCTTGTCTTGGTTTAAGGCCATTTTCTGGGGTCCCTCTCACTGTAGGCATAGCAGAAGAGACCAGACCCCACTTTACTAACAACCTTCCAGGCAGTTGTAGAATGCAATGCGGATCCCCCTGTGGCTCCTCTTCTCCAGGATAAACACCCCCAGCTCCCTCAGGTGTTTCTCATAAAACACAATCTCTAGATGCTCCATGAGTCTTGCTGCCCTTCTCTGGACATGCTCCAGCACTTCAAGTCATTTCTGAAGTGAGGGGCCGAGACCTGAACACAGCACTTGAGGTGTGGCCTCACCAGTGCCCAGTACAGGGGGACAATCCCTGCCCTGCTCCTGCTGGCCACACCATTGCTGATCCAGGCCAGGATGCCATTGGTCTTCTTGGCCACCTGGGCACACACCGGCTCATGTTCAGCTGCTGTCACAAGCACCCCCAGGTCCCTTGCTGCTGAACAGCTCACAAGCCACTCCTCCTCAAGCCTGTAGAACTGCATGGAGTTTGAAAACATTTGTTCCAACCACAAATACACTTTTTTAAGTGCTCTAAGGTACTTAAAAAATAACACTCACCACATTGTTTTCCACTTAGGTGACCTTTTCCTGTTTTCTTGCAAAGCACATACAAGTGTGAACTGCTTGTCTTGCTGCTGAAAGGGCAGGAACCGGACTGCTCTCATGACTGCTCACTCTCTTTCTGTCTCTCTCAATCAGTATTGTTCTTCTAGAAGCAGCCATGTTTCCTTAACTACCGTATGTCTAACCAGAAGCACCATTGTCATGGAGGCCAAGGGCAGTAAAACTAAAGTCTGATTTTTATTTTTTTTTTAAGTATGTTTTATGCAAGTGTGTATTGGAGGATTTCCTTCATACATCTGACTTATCAATTGGGTATTCTTTGGAATGCTGACCTGTCACTACTTGACAGGTAAGTGAAAAGTGTCCATGCCTCTTTAAGTCAGGAGTTTGCTGATTTTGTGAGTCTTAAATCTGCCCTCTAAGGCTAACAGTAATGAGATAACTAAGAAAAATCAGGAAGCTTCCAGTGGCAGAATTTCTTCCATGAGTATCTAAATATATAAACCAGACAAGAGAGAGGTAATATTTTTCATAAACTGGAGTTGACATATCTAAAAAAAGAGACAGTTCTTTTAGCACACAAGCCCCTCTGAAAGTCCAAAATAGAAGCAGAAATTTTTGAAGCTAAATGCAGATTTAGATAGGAGAAACCTCACTGTTCACTGTGAAGGTCACTGCTACACTTTCACTGAAGGAAGTGATCAGCTTTACTTGAAATGAGAGCTAAAATTAGCTCAGACTCATCTCAAAAGTAGAATAATCCATGTTGTAGGCCGAGGTATCACATCCTGTTTCTAAACTTGTATTTGCCATACTTTACTTCTTTTCCAAAGGCTCACCCTTTGCCAGATGCCAAAGCTTCTCTTTGTGTTGCAGAGCTGCAATAACTACTTGTGTTCTTATTTTTACGTTGTTGTAAGTTCTGTTGAGTGTTATCTTTCTGCATTATTTTGCATTTGCTCTGGGGCATTACTACGCACTTTAGACATGAAAGTGTGGTTACACAATAAATTTTCTGTGGCTGATCTGAGTCAATAATTGCTTTCAAAACTTAAAAAAACTGCTCCATGTCAAGTAATACAGAAACTTTAAGGCTGACTGAGAACCCACAACCCAAACCTACAATAACTAAAGATTTCATAAAACTAAAGTTTTCCCCATATGTCCCATGTTGGACAAAATGGTTGGGTCAGTCTGTAGCTGTGGAACTGAATTTCTGTGTTCCCTTTAGATACTCCTAACCCCTCTAAGCACAGATGCTATGGTGCTGGGAGGTATCCTGTTTCTTTACTCCCCCATGTGTGCTAGTCTGTCAGGGCAGTGGCAGCACCCAAACAGATATCCCATGCTCAGAGGGTAATATTTACCCTTCTGGCTAGTGTCCTTATCATTTTGCCAGCAGGTTTTTTCTCATAGTTCTGGCTTTGTTTGCACTTGTCAAATACATTCCCCTCTTGGTTTTTTTTTTACCACCAATGAGTAGTTTTATTCAAGGTACTTGCTTCCCTAGTTTAAAAAGCAGACGTCCAATAATTGCATGAGGTCATTGGTCATTGGTGGATGATACAGCTAAACTCAGGGAAAGGAAAGTATGGCACTGGCCTACCTACCTTCCCTGGGTGGCTGACATTAACAATAGTTTTAATCAGAAAGGCATGCTAGAACAAAAGGATCAAAGTCAGTTGCTGAAAAAAATCTAGTAGGGATTTTCACTTTCACATCTAGCTATTTAGGACATCCTTTTTGTTCATCTTTTCTTTTGTCCATTCTGTCTTAAATACCACCTGCTCTCATTTCTATTCCTAAAGAGGCCAGCAGACCAGATTTTATATGTCTCTGATACCTAGATACTTTAACTTTCCTTAGAGACCATTGATCAGTGTGAACTATTTTCATTTGGTACACTAATTTTACTAATGACGTGCTTCAACTCTTCAGATCAGTAGTTAGGAAAAGTATAACATTAATAAGCTAAATTTAGTGCCAGTAAAATATTTTACTGGCACTAAATATTTACATAAATGTAGGAAGTTCTTTTACCTGTAAAAACTGGAGACATCTATATATAAGATAACAAACACTTAGAAAAGCTTCTATGTATGTAAGACAGAAAAGACCTTATTGAAAAGATCTTATTGAATCTCTGAATACATGACTCTGCCATGTTAAGACTTTGATGGTAACATATGGGCTTAAGTCTCCTAACTACATGATTTTTTAAATCATTGTTTTTATGTTACAGTGGTGTATAGAAGAAATCTAGAAAAGATAATAATTTTTAATTGGGTTTAACATAATCCCAATGAGAAAAAGAGGACAAGACGTCCTTCTTTCACAGATGCATTGGTTGATTCACTTGCCTCTGACAACAGCAGGTTTCAACCCACTTTTTCTTTCTAAGCAGACTCTCTATTCTGCTCTGTGCAGGATTGCTTCTGGCATGTCTCGCTTTGGTAGCAATGAGCTCCTGTTGTACTGAAAGAAAATGCTGGCTTATATCTAATTACACAGTAACTCATTTTTCGGTAGACTATCAACTCTCCTACCTTCATCTCTAAATCCCCAGAGTTCCTTTATATCCAAGCATTCTTAAGACATGCATCACTGTCTAGCCACAACTGCTGAGGATTAGGAATAATGACTTGTACTCCTGTTTACCAAAATGTTTGGTTCTTTGTATCTGTTTTGTTCTAGAATCATAGTTAATTACAGAAAATAAGACAACAAATGTTTACAATCTCCTAAATATCCTCCTCTCTTGTGCTTCATGTTTATAAATACATAGTCAGAAGTAGCCTGTACATGTCTAGTTACTGGTAGCACATGTATAAAAGCCAGATATGGTTGTTCTTGACAGAAGTTCATGGAGAGACAAAACCTATGACATAGGCTCTTGTATCATATATATCATAACTCTCCCCATGTTGTCTGTTATCTGAGCACTGGTAATACTGACTTCTGCCCTGATGATTCAGGAAGCTACTATTCTACCCATAGAAATAAAACAAGCACTTAGCCTAATTGGTAAGCAGCTCTCTGGTCCTGTACCCTGCAGTAATTGAAGACTGAAATTGGAAAGGGGAAGGGAGATCAGGAAGGGAAGGAAACACACTGACTGAAGTATGAAGGTGTGTGGTGGTTTTAATTGGCCCA